>JAIXND010000773.1:14677431-14691894 GCA_023646645.1 Varanus salvator macromaculatus
ACGGAAGGTACCTGCCAATACGTTCAGTGACCTGGAAGATGGTGCAACGGTAACGCAGAGTAAATGGGCCACGTGTGTGTTCGGTGATGGGTCGCTTGCTTGATGGAAGCGGTCTGAGGGCTTCTTGGCTTGGGGAGGTCTCGGGACGTCAAGGGGCCATGCGCAGCCCTCCCCTGGGGACTGGTCCCCACTGCTTTGCCATCTAGAAACATAGAAGCAGAGCGAGTCAGAAGGGGCTTCCCGGGCCATCTAGTCTGACCTCCCGGCACCAGCCTGCTCCACTCACGACATGCTCCTTCACAATAACTACGGGGTAAATGGTGGCTTGTTGCGCTTCCTAATATCGTGGGACGGTGTGGTGGAATCGGGCCTGTTTTTGGTATCTCAAACAGGTTGGCGGAGGGGGCAAAATGTCTGCGCAGGCTGGAGGGACGTGCCACAGGCGCTTGTGACGCCTGCGAGGCGCTGCGGCACGGGGTCCCGGGGACAGGGTGTGAGAGCGGGGCACCCCTTCCCGCTAAAGGAAGGGCCCTCCGGCCATTCCCAAATCACAGGTGGCAGCAGGGAGGGGGTGGCACGTGGGGTGGAAAGACAAGGCACCCCAGAAGCTGGGATGCCTGCCTGCGGGCGGGAGGCCTCGCATCCACGCATGGCATTGTGGGGGCACCGGGGGACTGAAGGGGGGCAGCTGCTGGTGGCTGTCCTGGAGAGTCTCTTCCCTGCGGCAGGTCACCTGGAAAGCGGGGGTGCCAGGCCCCAGGTGCATCACGCTGTGCGGCCCTTCGCCCGCTCCGGCCCTTCCTCTGACCTGCAGACAACCACGGACACGTGGATGCTCCCGCATGCCCCTCTGTCGAGACAAGCGGGACAGGGACCGCTCCCCCTGCCCGATCTGGGTGGGGCCCTTCCCTGCCCCAGCTGCAGGGTCCCCTGGCAACCGGCACCCCTCACTCTGGCTGTGCTGCCCCGGGGCCTGGGCCAGCAGCCCCGCAGCACCTGGGGGCCACAAGGGCCCGTCCTCGATTGCAGGGGCGCAAGAGAGCTCTGCCGGCACAGGGCAGGAAGCGCATTCCCCACGGGGCCCCTCCGTGTGCCGAGCGCCACAGGGCAGGGAGCGTGAGAGGAGAGCCAGCCTTGCACCCTGAGCCAGCGCGGCGGCCAGTCCCGCCCTGCGTTGCAGACACAGCTGCAGGTTAGCGGCATCCTCCTGGTGCCCAGGCTCCACCCCGGCAACCCCCGCCCAGCATCGCCAGGCAGGCAGGCTCACCCACTTGCTGCCCCTGGGAGGCTGGCCGGCACTGGCTCTGCAGGGTGTGGGTTAAGGGGCGTCCGGCCGCCCGTGGTGCCAGGAACTGGCCTGGGCGTAAGACGCGGCACCTGTGCTGTGCCCCAGCAACGGCCCCGGGCAGGCGGAGGGGCTGCAGGGAGGGCTCTGCTCCGCGCCCGAGCATCTGGCGCGTCTCCTGTTGCCAGGCTGTCTGCACGACGTGCCATTTTGCCCAAAAAGGCAGAGTGAGAATGGGCATTTTTTTCTGGCATTATTTATGTCTGTCTGTGCAGCGAGCAAAAAAGGAAAGGTGGCAAAGGGAGCGCGGATCTGTGCAGGTTTTGCACTTGAGGCTGCCACTGAAGGGGATGGCGAGGCGTGTGCCATGCGCGAGCCAAGCCAGGCACGATGGGCCACCCGGGCACGGCGGCTTCCGGATTCTTGATGCCTCCCTAGCTTTTACGCCCCGGTTGCTGTGGTCGTGCTCGGGTAGAAGCAGACCTGTTTGGTCCACTCACGTTTTCCCTATTATCCCTCGGCTCAGGCTGGGTAACCGCTCTGTGACATGATGGCTGAATGATCCATATGTGATGACAAATATTCTGTTCAAAGGGGCTTTCGGTTGCTGAGATCTGAAGGGTTGGCAAGACTTGCTGAAATGTTTCTGTTGGAGATCTTTTCTAGCTTGCCTCCAAGTTCTGAAATTAGGAGCTGGTGGCCACTGCCACGGTCTGCCCCTTGTCTGGTTTTGGGCGCGAGATTAGGACTTTTCCACCTTCTGTGTCCAGTTACATAATCTGTTTGACTTCTGCATTTGTCTCTGATGAGGTCCATGTACACAGCTGTCTGAGTGGCTGCGTGAAGTATGTGTTTGTAGTGAACAGGTTGTTGGACAAACAAAATTCTGTGAGTCATTCTCCCAGTTCATTTCTTACCCCAGGCCAAACTTTCATAGAAGAGTTGATTCTGCTTTGCTTCCTACTTTTGCATTCCAGTCACCAGGACTAGCAGCATGTCTTGTTCGGGTGCGTTATCCACTCCCTCTTGAGTACCTGCATCAAAGTTTTCCATTTCTTTCTCCAGCATCAGCTGTTGGAGCAGAGACCTGAAGTACGGAAGACATGCAAGATCTGTTGTCCTGCTGGCAAAACTGCTGCTTTTTAAATTCTGGCAGCCAAGGGAATCTTTGGGTTCCTAAAGAGCAGCGTCTTCAGAAAGCTGTGACAGACTTTGGGGCGGGCGGGGGTGGGGGCTTCCATTTCTGCCGGGGACAGAGGGATGCCCCTTCGGTCGTTCAGCTCCGTGCCACTTCTTTGCCTGAAGCCACCTGTGCAAAGGGCCGGCCCAACTCAAGACAGAAGCAGCAGATGTGGGGGGAGGTCCTTTCATAGAACGTACCGGGGGGGGGGGGGACACACTTCTTGAGGCGTCCCACAGGTGGTGCGGCGGTCAGAATCAGCTCCCCCCATGCCGGGAGCGCCTCTTGGCACACCGCGAGAGCTCACTGCACCGCGGGAGCGGCGATCCTTTGCCCCCCAGACCCTGCCCTGGAAGCGGGGAGCCTGTTCTGCACCCAGTGCCTAGTGGCCGCCATCTCCTGGCTCAGCAAAGACAGTCTGGCTAGCAGCATTCCCAGCGCCACGACCCGCCCTGGTCACCCCCCTCCCCTCCTGGAGGAAGACCTCCGCCATAACCCACTGCTGCCGACAGCCCAGGCAGGTCGGAGCGCCCGCCTCTCGGCCATGCAGGCCGCGTCCAGTGCGGAGCAAGTCCAGGGAGCCCCTTCCCTGACGCGAGCCCAAGGGAGAGCTCCCGCTCGCCCGGCGAAGTGCAGGCCCTCTTCCTGGGGCTCCTCTGTGGCCCCGCTCCGAGGACCCTGCGCGCCTTTCCCGGGCCCCCGCTGCTGCTGCTGCTGCTGGCTGCTGGGTCGCAGCCTTCTGAGCAGGGGTGAATGTGGCTTCCATGGGACACCCTGTGAGGAGCAGCCAGAGGCGAGATTCCCTCCCTCTGCTGAAGACCCGGGTGCTAAGATTGGCGGCACACCTTTGGGCAGGGAGGAAATCTCCTAGGAGCTTTTTATTTTCCCATCATTTTAAGAACTGGAAACTTTAATTGGTTTTAACATCCGCAGTTGCTTTTTGCTTTTGTTTCTGATTTTGATTTCGACTTTTGCTGATATTGTGTTTTTGTTGTTTTACAGTGGTTATTTGCGGTTGTTCTTAATTGTTATAATGGTGTAAACTGTCCTGGGATGTTTTTCGCGTGTAGGAGCGATAGAAATGTTTTAAGTAAATAGATAAGCCCTCCAGGAAGCAGTGTGCCCTTAGGTGAGCCTGCCCTGCCACCGAGCCCAAGCGTTTCTCCTGCAGCGGGGCAGCTCATTCTGCCTCGTGCGTCAGGGACAGTGCTGGGGAGGGGCTGACGGTGTGGCTCGGCTCTCGGGGGGTCCTCAGCGTGGAGGGCAGGGCTGGAGGCACAGCGGGAGTGGGCTTCCAAGCCCACCTCACGCAAGCTCCATCAGCACTGCCCAGAGAGCCGTCCAGTGTGAGGCGCTTCAGGCAGAGCCCCAGCCTGGGGCCGCGAGGCCCCCCCCCCCATAGTGCTCTCCGGCCCTCGCTGAGCTGTGCAGGGACCTCCCGCCTGGGCCCCCTCCCGCCAGGCTGTTGTCTGGGTCCGCGTGGAGCCTGTGCCTTCCGGAGCCAAGCGTGCTCAACGATGGATGGCCAAGCATGTCGTGACACAGGATTTGGTGCTGAGAGAATTATCCTGGGGAATCTGGCCACGGACGGCCGGCAAAGAGGTTTTGGCTTCTCCAGCCTTTGTGCAGGCACTCTTAAGACCCCCACCCCCACCCCCGACATCACCGCTGGAGCCGGAGCCGTGGGCAGCTCTTGCAGTGCGTCCTGGACGGCAGGAGCCAAGGCTTGCTTTGGAGCACAACAGGGTGCCACCTCTCTTGATTCTGGGTTGGATCCGGTGCTCCTGTCCTGTCCTGTGGGAGGAAACAAGATGAAGGGGGCAGAAGGTGCGCCGTCTGGGCTGCCTGGTGCAGGCTCTGTCATCGTCTTGGCTGTGCCGGGTCAGAAAGACCAGCAAAGGGTGGGAGGGGTGACCTTTTGGGAACGGCATCTCCCGCTCCAGAGACGGGTGGCGAATGCCATGGCAAGTCCAAGCTCTGTGGGGGGTTTCTGTCCGTCTCCAGGTTGCTGGGGAGAGGAGGCGGTCCGGCGTCCCACTCCTGGAGAGCTGCGCTCCGGGGGCTTTGGGGGGGTGTCTGAAGAGCTGGCTCAAGAGGCTGCCCAGGTCATGGCTGGCTGTGCTGAGAAGCAGTTGGGGGCGAAGGTCCGTGGTGGCCTCCAGGCTGGGAAAGGGCGGCCTGGCCGAGAGCAGCACTGTGGCCCGTTGTGCTGCTTGCTGTCTCTAGAGGTCCTGCCTGCAGGCGCAGCAGCCTGCAGTCCTGTGGGAATGGAGCCCGACCTCGTTCTCCTTACCGTTCTCACCCATTTGGAAATCACGGCGTCTGCAGCGCCGGGGGCCCAGTCCGCCTCGGAGATGTTTGGAGAGTTAGACACGGCGCAAACTCCGCCAGCGCCTGCTCACTGAGCCCACGTGGAGCACTAGGCGACAAGCCTGGACCCGCTCGATTCTGGAGCAGCTGCTGGGCAGAGGGAGAAAGCCTGCCGAATCTAAGATCTCTGCACCAGTCCCAGAAGGCAGGGACAGCCCACCTGTCGGAATCCGTCAGTGGCAGGAGGTGCCCCCAGGGGCGCCCGGGGGTCCCCTTGCCAGCGAGCAGCAGGGCTGCGGGACTAGCCCTTCCCTCAGCCAGGCTCCAGAGAAGGCTCGGCCTTGGCTCCCGGCTGGGAGACTGGAGAGATCAGAGGCGAGGGGAGGGTGGAGTAATGGAGAGGAAGCTTCTTGCGAAAGGGATTGAGAAGCCCCATTGGGGCCCGGGGTCGCCCCCATGGAGGTGGTAGAGGAGACCGGCCACCTGCCTCCAATTAGGCTGCCCACCGCCTGCCAGGCACCATCGCAGGACCCCTCAGACCCCCTCCAGCACAGCACCCCCTCCCTGCAGGCGCCCCTCCCAGACTGGCCACCTGTCAAGAGCCGCTTTTCTCTGCTGCTCGTGGATGGGGGCAGGCGGGGGGGGGGTCTCAGCACAGGGTTAGAACCGGCAGCGGCGGTTCGTCCGCCGCCTTCTTCCGGGTGAGCCCCCCCCTGGAAAATCCGGGGCAATGCCGGGGCCCCCCCCCCCCCCCCCCCCCCGCTGCCCCCAGCCTGCTTGCCAGAGCCTTGCCACTGCCATGGCTGCGTCCGCCTTTGGCCCTGATCCCGGCTGTGTGGCTCCGCCACGGGCGTAAGTGGAGCGCCCGCCCCCTCTGGGCTGAGCCACGGGGGGTGCACTCCTTCGACTGCTCCCACATCGTCACCGCGGCGCAGAGGGAGGGCGCCCCCTTCCCCTTGTGGCCCTCATCCAGCAGCCAGCGCGTTCCCTGTGCAAGGAGCTCACTCGGGTGCAAAGTGCCTGCTGCCGGTGCAGGTCCAAAGGGGCCTGGCGGGCCGGATCTGGCCCCCGGGCCATAGCTTGAGGGCCCGTGGCGTAGAGAGCCCAAGAGTGGGGCGCTGCAGTGTGGCTTGGGGCAGAAGGGCCCCACACCGCCGGTGGGCCACGTGACATGCTCTCAGCGTGGCTGAGCCCAGAGGCAAATGCCCTTCCCGGAGAGCCCCGCTGGGGGGCCTCTCCTCCTTCCACTCTCCCAGGCCGGCCAGGCTCACTTCTGAGAAGGGGGGACCTCGCGGGGCAAGCCGGGCCCACAGGGGTCTCCCAGCCGGCGGCCCTTTCCAGGAGCCGAACGAGGCCAGCCATCGGACGCGGAAGGCCCCGGAAGGTGTGGGGCAGATGGGGGCGGGGTGGCACCCGGCTGTGCCTCCCATGACTGCTTGCCACTTCCAAAGCATGTGGGGGGCTTGAGATGGGGCAAGGAGCCATGCTGCCCTTCGCTAATGTTTCCAGGGAAGCTCAGACGGAGCGAGCTTTGGCAAGTGGGAACGTCTCAAAGCAGCCGGGACAGGGATGCCAGGCCAAAAGTCAGCAGGCTTTCTCTAGCTAAAAATACCATTGAGCAATTGCATAATTTTCCAAGGCAGTTTGCCGAATCCTCCTCCTTTCTGCAAATGGGACAGAGGGAGTAGGAAGGGAAAGGGCGGTGAGCAGGACACGGGAGCGCCTGCGGATGGGCTGCCCTCTCTGAAGACAAGTGGAGGCCTGTGCAGCTCCGTGGCGCAGGACGTGGCCATCCCGTCATGACCCATGGAGAGGCTGCAGGCCTTTTCCCGCCCTTGCCGGGCATAGGAGTGATCTGGCCCTTGTGCGCTGTCCATTCTCCTTTCATACGGCAGCCTAAACGTCTCTGCCTTTGTGGATTTCTGTTCATCGGCTCCCTCCCACTGCCTTCCCCTTACAATGGATCTACTCAGACGAGCAGCTGCAGCGGCTGCTTATTTTCTAATTTAGGAGAGCCCGGTGAATGGGCCGGCTGGCCTGAAGCAAGGCCGGGGCTCCTGCATTGTCGCACTGCGTGTGGGTCGGAGGTCCATGTCTATCTCCACTGAGGAGGGAGGGCCTGCTTGCCTGGTGGGGGTCCTGTGCACGCGTGCTGGCTCCAATCTGCTCCGAATGTTTACATCCCACTCCGCACCGGAGCAGATTCTGGAGCAGCTTTGCCTTGGTGATGCCTCCAGGCACCCTTTGCCAAAAGTCTGGGGCCTCCCTGGGAGAGCCCTTCCTTATCGCTCCTGGGCTGCGTGATAACAAGCCCCTTTTTCATAGCTGGTGAAAGAGCAGGCCGGTCCTTGGCCAGAGAGACTGTGGCTCTGTCTCCCCACAGCTGAGGGTTCCTCTTTGTGTGGATGAGATAGAAGGAATCTGGCTAATGTGAACAATGAGGGTTTGTACCACTCATGCCTCCCGGACGTGCGGTTTCCTTGAGAACAGGAGCCTGAGCTGCTAAACTTAGCTGCCAGAACCTGTGACAAGCCAGCCTGCTGAAGAGCTGGCTGCACCAGGGGGTGAAGGACAGGGGCATCGCCCCAGCCACGCACGCACGTGGCCCTGGCCTTGGGGCGGGGGGGGCGCAGTGCTGGCGGGGAGCGGAGAGACTCCTCATCCTGCCAGGTGCCGGACCAAATTTCCGGGCGGGGGGGGGGCGCTCTTTTGCCTTGACTTCCGTCCTCGTCCTCGTCGCTATGGCTATAGCTCAGCTTCCCTCCCCCGGTCCACCCCCTCAGCTCTGACTAACACTCTGCTGCAGCTCGGCAAGCTCCAAAGCCATTGAAATCCATTTGGAAGAAAATACCGAGGGATCTGATCAACGGCGTTTGCCCGGCTGGCGGAGCCTGCCGAGCCCTGGGGTGCGCCACATGGACTCTTCTGGAAGGGCTCGTTCCGCGATGGAGCCGCCACTCTCCTGGCAAGTACGGGGCTGGCTTTTGCTGTCCCTCTGGGTGTCGGTGGCAGGGCAGCTCCACTATTCCGTGATGGAGGAATCCGAACCGGGGACCGTGGTGGGGAAGGTGGCTCAGGACCTGGGCTTGACGGCGGCAGCCCTCTCGAGGCGCCGGCTGCAGCTGGGCTCCGAGGAGAGCAAGAGGTTCTTTGCGCTCAGCCTGGCCGGGGGCACCCTGCTCGTGAACGAGAAGATCGACCGCGAGACCCTGTGCGGCGCCAGCGAGGCGTGTGTGCTGCCGGTTCAGGTGGTCATCGAGCAGCCCCTGGAGCTCTTCCACCTGGAGGTGGAGGTCCTGGACCTGAACGACAACTCCCCCGGCTTCCCCACCCCCGGGCTCGCCCTGCGCATCGCCGAGTCTGCCCCCGTGGGCTCACGCTTCCCCCTGGAGAGCGCGCACGATGCAGATGTGGGGACCAACGCCGTCAGCGCCTACCAGCTGGGCCCCAACCCCCATTTCTCCCTGAACGTCAGGAACGTGAAGGGCGGCAAGCTGCTGCCGGAGCTGGTGCTGGAGCAGCCGCTGGACCGGGAGCGGCAGGCGGAGCACCAGCTCGTGCTGACCGCTCGCGACGGAGGCAACCCTGTCCTGTCTGGGACGGCCCAGATCACCATCGTGGTGCTCGACAACAACGACAACGAGCCTGCCTTTGACCTGCCCGTGTACAAGGTCAGCTTCCTGGAGAACACCCCTGTGGGTGCGCTGCTCTTCAGTCTGAATGCGACTGACCCCGACGCCGGTTCCAACGGAGAGATACAGTATTCCTTTGGGATCCACACGCCGGATTCCATCCAGAAGTTGTTTGGCTTGGATCCCCACACGGGCGAGATCCATGTTAAAGGAGCTGTGGATTTCGAGGAGGCCCATTCCTATGAGCTTCACATCAGGGCCAGGGACAAGGGCATCCCTCAACTGGAAGGCCACTGCGTCATCCAGTTGGAAGTGGAAGACGAGAACGACCATCCGCCGGAGGTCCTGCTCACCTCCCTGGTGAGCCCGGTGCCAGAAAACACGCCCCTGGACACGGTGGTGGGGCTCTTCAGCGTGCGTGACCAGGACTCGGGGGCCAACGGGAAGGTGCACCTACAGATCTCCCCGGACGTGCCCTTTAAGATCAAGTCCTTCGAGAACCACTATTCCCTGATGACCCGCAAGAAGCTCGACCGAGAAGCGGTCTCCCAGTACGCCATCACACTGACCGCCCGAGACTCGGGCTCCCCGCCCCTCAGCACCAACGTCACCATCGTGCTGAACATCTCGGACGTCAACGACAATGCCCCGCGCTTCACGCAGCAGGCCTACAACACCTTCCTGAAGGAGAACAACCCTCCAGGCTCCCTGCTCTGCACTGTGGCAGCCTCGGACCCCGACGAGGGTGACAACGCCCGGCTGACGTACTCCGTGATGGGGAGTCAGTTCCAGGGGGCCCCCATCTCGTCCTTGGTTTATGTCAACCCAGAGAGTGGGGACCTCTATGCCCAGCACTCTTTCGACTATGAGAGGCTGCAAGCGCTGCAGATTCCTGTCCTGGTGCAGGACGCCGGGTCGCCCCGGCTGAGCTCCAGCGTCACGGTCTTCGTCTTCATCCTGGATGAGAACGACAATACCCCTGTGGTCTTGCAGCCAGTCACCGGCCAGGACCTGTCCGCGTTCCAGAGGATCCCTCGCAACGCCCCCGCCGGCTATGTGGTCACGAAAGTGACGGCCGTGGATGCCGACTCCGGGCACAATGCCTGGCTGGAGTATTCGTTGCTGCCCCAGTCTACCGATCCCTATCTGTTCCAGGTCTCCCCCTACACAGGAGAAGTTTGGACTGTGCGAGACTTCCAAGAAGCAGATCTCTCTGCACAGAGGGTCCTCATCCAGGTGAAGGACAATGGAGATCCCCCCTTGTCCACCACGGTTTCCATCTTGGTCTCGCTGGAGGACAAGGCCCGAGGGGAAGGTCCTCAGTCTCTCAACTTCCGGGCACATCCCAAAGAAAGATCGGATGTGGCCTTCTATCTGATCGTTGCGCTGGTGGCCGTCAGCTTGCTGTTCCTCCTTTCCTTCATCATCTTCTCGGGAAAATGGGTTCGCAACCCAGAGCCCCTCTGCTGCAGCTCGAGCGATGAGGATGGCGATGGCTTCCGCCTGCCCACCCAAGAGCTGCAGCTGAGCTCAGACGGCACCATGCAGTACATGGAGGTGACTCTGCAACCCGCAGACCCCCAGAGCCCACGTTACGGGGCCAGCTACTCCCCGGGGTCCGGCAGGAGCGACTTTACCTTCCTGCGGCCCGTGGAATGCCCCCAGCCCTGCGAGCTGCCCCAGGACCCCGAAGCCATCTCCTCCCACAGCGATCCCTTGAGCCAGCCCAGGCAGGTGAGCGGCGTTTCGTCCGTTTCCCTTACAGAGGAACCGGGTGTTTCGAGTGGCGCCTGAGACTGACCCGGGACTCCCAGATCAGCTGCTGGTGTGGGGTGAGCGCACGGGGAATGCCCTCCCACGTCGCCAGCATGGCCAGTGGCCCGTGGCAGCTCGGAGAGGAAGCAGAGGGGTGGGTGGGGCGCCCGGCAAAGGCCGGGCCGCCTTTGAATGGTGCTGTGTTTTCTCTTCCCCACGAGGGTCGCTTTGTGCAAAGCTGCATGTGCGTCCGAATCGTGCGCCAGATGCAGCTTGTCACAAAGGCGGCTTCTCCTGTGCTTTTCTCAGCTTTGCAACGGCAAAGTCCCCCAGAACAAAAGTGCAGTCGGAGGTAGTTTTCTCCCCTGACAAGATTCACACTCAAAGCAACTGGTATCTGAGGGAAAAAAGGACTAAGATCATGTACAGGTGCCTGGAGAATTTCCCAGGAAGGGATGTGCAGGTGTTTTGCCAAATCACCAGGTCAAGGAGTGAATGCATTTCAGCTCAGTAAAATGCTGTCAGTTCGGGAGCCCGGAGAGCAGGCGACCAGGAAGTGTGGGCAAAATCAGCGCAGGGAGCTGTGGCTTGCCGGCCTTGGCCGGGCAGAGGGCACCAGGCGGCTCCGCTGCGGCTGGGCTGCGTGAGGAGGGGCCGGAGGAGCGGCCTGCCTGTGGCTCGCCGGCCGGCCGGCGGGCCGGGCTTTGTTCCCCATTGTCTGCCTTGCGCGGTGTCTCTAGGTTAAAAGGAGCAGGTTCCGCGGTCCTTTTTCGCACGGCAGCCGCTTTCAGACTTGGATTGGTGCGTGTGTTGCTGTCCTGGGAAGGAGTCTGCTGATTGGACGGACGGGAAGGCAGGCGCAGCCAATGAGCAGGGGGCTCACCTTGAAGATCTGCGGCGGGCGCCCACCACTCCCCTCCACAGCTGTGTCAATCGCTTGCAAACCAAAACAATGAATGGGAGAGGTAAACAGTGCCCACAGACCCGCTTGCTCGCATAGGTTGCATGGTCCTTCCAGACTAGGCGGTGAGCTCTCCAAGGCTTGGCAGGGACACGGTCTGCTATAAATAGCTCTTGTTTTGCAGTTTGAGCGCTTCTTGCTGTGGGTTTCAGAAAGATGCTCAGAACAGAAAACTCTGCCTGGTGCCAGGGACTCCTGCGTGGCTTTGCCTCGTCCCTGTTTCTGACCGGCTGCTTCGCGCAGATCCGGTACTCTGTCCCAGAGGAGCTCACGCGGGGAGCCTTCGTGGGCAGCGTGGCCAAGGACCTGGGGATGGACGTGACCAAACTGGCCGCTGCCAACCTGCAGGTGCTCTCCGATTCCGACTCCCAGTATTTCTCCGTGAACGTCAACACGGGGATCATCATAGTCAACGACCGGATAGACCGGGAGCAGCTCTGCGGGCAGAGCCTGCGGTGCTTCCTTCACCTGAAGCTCGCCATCGAAAACCCCGTGGAGTTCTACCGCATCGAGGTGGAGATCCTCGACATCAACGACAACGCCCCGGCCTTCGCAAGCAGCACCATCGCCCTGCAGATCTTCGAACTGGCCGCCCTGGGCGCGCGCTTCCCCATCCCGCACGCGTGGGATCCCGACGTCGGAACGAACACTTTGCAAACCTACCACCTCAGTGCCAATGAGCACTTCAACCTCAACGTCAAGGCCCGCACGGATGGCACCAAGTTCCCAGAGCTCGTCCTGGAGAGGGCGCTGGACAGGGAGCAGGTGGCCGTCCACTCCCTGGTCCTGACGGCAGAGGATGGGGGCCTGGCCCCCAAGTCCAGCTCCATCCGAATCACTGTCCACATCCTGGATGCCAACGACAACCACCCGGTTTTTGACAGGCCCACTTACTACACCCGCTTGGTGGAAAACTCTCCGCCGGGAACCCTGGTGATGAAGCTCAATGCCACAGACCTGGATGAAGGGTCTAACGGGCAGATCCAGTATTCGCTCAGCAGCCACAACTCGGAAGCCTTGCGCAGAATCTTCGCCATCGATGGCCTCACGGGGGAGATCCAAGTGCGGGGCAGCCTGGACTTTGAGGAGGCCAGTGTCTATGAGATTGAGGTGGAGGCCAAGGACAAGGGCTCCCCTCCCATGGAGGAGCACTGCAGCGTCACGGTGGAAGTGGTGGATGTCAACGACAACGCCCCCGAAGTCATCCTCACCTCCTTCTCCAGTTCCATGAGTGAGGATGCTCCTCCCGGCAGCGTGGTCGCCGTGATACATGTCAAGGACAGGGACTCTGGCGACCTGGGCAAGGTCCAGTGCGACCTGCCCCGAAACCTCCCTTTCAAGCTCCGGAAGGACTTCGAGCACCAGTATTCCTTGCTCACCAGCGAGCAGCTGGACCGGGAGAGCGTGGCTCGCTACGATGTCGCCATCCGTGCCTATGACCTGGGCAGCCCGCCCCTGTCCCAGCGCGCCTCGTTCTCCATCACGCTGGCCGACGTCAACGACAACCCGCCCCAGTTTGGCCGGCCATTTTACGAAGTCAGCCTGGAAGAGAACAACCCGGCCGGGATGGTTCTCCTCACCGTTTCTGCCACAGATGCAGACACGGACCAGAATTCCCGCCTGTCTTACTCTGTTCTGGCTGGTCCGGGACAGGAGTTCCTGGAGGACCCCACCTCCTACATCTCGATCAACCCCGTCACCGGGGAGGTCCTGGCGGAGGGCCCCTTCGACTATGAGCACCGCAATCACTTCCCGTTCCAGGTGGAAGCGTGCGATGGCGGCTCGCCGCCCCTCTGCGGCAGGGCCGTGGTGCACGTCTACCTGCTCGACCAGAACGACAATGCACCCTGGGTCCGGTTCCCCTTCCCGGGGAAGGACTCCAGCACACAGCTCAGGATCCCGCGATCGACCATGGCCAACGCGTTGGTCACCAAAATCATGGCCGTGGACTTGGACTCCGGGCGAAACGCTTGGCTGTCCTACCACCTGGAGCAGGCCACCGATCCCGGCCTTTTTGGCATGGCCCTCCGCAGCGGGGAGGTGAGGACCCTGCGAGCGATACGAGAGCTGGACAGCGCGGCCCAGCAGCTCGTCATGGTCGTCAAGGACTCCGGAGAGCCCGCCATGTCCACCTCGGTCACCGTGATGGTGCTTCTCGAGGAGAGCGGCCCGGAAGCCTTTCTGGGATTAACGGCCCCCTCGGTGGAGAGCGAGGGCCCTCCCACCTTGACTGTGTATCTCATCATCTCCCTGGCAGCGGTTTCCACCATCTCGCTGATCGCCTTGGCGGCCCTGGCAATCCGGTGCCTCCACCGTGACGCACGCACGGCCCCCGCCTTTCTTGGCTGCTGCGGAAGCAAAGCCGGGGGGCTCGCAGAGGCCCCCGATCACGGGCTGAGCCATTACCATTACCAGCTGAGCTCTGGCGACGCCATGATCGGGGTGCAGGTGGCCACGGCAGGGCCCCCGGCCCGGGCATACAGGTCCTGCTTCTCGCCTGTCTCGGACATCAGCGAGTTCGTGTTCATGAAGCCCAACCTGACTCTCAGGACAGCCTCCTGCAGCAACCTGGCTGAGCCTGGCTTCCTCAGCAAGGTGAGCACTCTCCATTTCGGCTTCCGCCATGGGACCCCCGTGCCTGCTTTGCCTCGGGTGCTCCTGCGCCTAGCAGAGATGAGGAGGAAGACGGGGAAACTGAGGCGCAGGCTCACGGGCAGGCTGCTTCAGGTCGCATCCATCCCCTCTGCAGCCCGCTGGAATTGAATGCCTGGCGTTCGCCTGCCTGCTGCCTGCCTGCCTCTGGAATCAGAGGGGCGGCGGGCGCTGCTTTCCTCAGCCTCTCCTGCAACATCTCGCTCCGAGCTGCCCCGCCCGCTGGCCCCCCACCTTGGACGCCCGGGCGCGGGCTCCCCCGGGCCAGCCCGCCAAGCCGCCCGGCTATGCCGGGAGAGGCGGGGAGGGGCGCGGGGCGCGGGGGGGCGGGCTGGGCAGCGGGTGTGTGTCTCGGGGAAGGGGCTTCTCCGCCGCCGCCGCCCGCCGCCGAGGAGGGAATTGTCGCCTGCCGGTATCCATTTCACAGCCCCGCGTCTCCGCTGCTCATTTTGCCAATGAGCGGCGGCCGCTCCGCGCGCTAAATCCGCCCCCCTCGCCAGCCCCGCCGCAGCGAGCCGCGTCTCCTGCGCAGCCCGGCAGGTCAGCCCAGCCGCCGGGCGCGGACCTCTCCGGGAGGGCGCCTACTCGCAGCGGGGCGGCCGGCGATCCCCGCCCGGCCGGGGCTGCGCACCTGCGGCGGCGGCGGCGGCGGCGGGGCCCGCGCCCCTGCGAGCCGGGCATGGGCGGC
>JAIXND010000773.1:14692294-14716424 GCA_023646645.1 Varanus salvator macromaculatus
GCGGGGCCCGCGCCCCTGCGAGCCGGGCATGGGCGGCAGCGGGCGCGGGCGCTGGCGCGGGCAGCTGCTGGCCCTGCTGGCGTGCGCCCTCGCCCTGCCCGCGCGCGCCGCCGCGCAGATCCGCTACGCGGTGCCGGAGGACCGCAGCCCGGGCTCGGCGGTGGGCAACGTGGCCCGGGACCTGGGCGTGGACGTGCGCAGCCTGTCGGCGCGGCGCCTGCAGCTGGTCAGCGAGCAGATGCTGCGCTACTTCCAGGTGAGCCTGGCCGACGGCGCGCTGCTGGTGCGCGAGCGGCTGGACCGCGAGGCGCTGTGCCGCTCCAGCCCCACGTGCGCCTTCCCGCTGCAGCTGGTGCTGGAGAACCCGCTGCAGCTGCACCGCGTGGAGGTGGAGATCCTGGACGTGAACGACAACGCGCCCCGCTTCCCCAAGGAGGCCGTCTCCCTGGAGATCACCGAGGTGGCCAACCCGGGCACGCGCCTGCGCCTGGAGGCGGCAGAGGACCCCGACACGGGCTCCAACTCCGTCGCCACCTACGAGCTCGGCCCGAGCGAGCACTTCGCCCTGAGCATCCACGTCCGGGGCGATGGGGTCAAGATGCCGGAGATCGTCCTGCAGAAGCTGCTGGACCGGGAGAAGGCCGCTGCACACCAGCTGACCCTGACCGCACTGGACAGTGGCAACCCTGTCCAGTCGGGCACCACGCAGGTGACCGTCCATGTCCTGGACGCCAACGACAACCCCCCGGTGTGTGAGCCGCCCGTCTCAAAGGTCTACTTGGAGGAGAACGTCCCAGTGGGCACCGTCGTGACCAAGCTCAACGTCACGGATTTGGACGAGGGGCCCAATGGGGACGTCGAGTACTTCTTCAAGCCCAGCAGCAGCGCGCCTGTGAAGCTGCTCGACCTGTTTAGCTTGGACCCCCAAACAGGGGAGATTAGGACCAAAGCCCTGCTGGATTTCGAGGAGGCCAGCGCCTACGAGATCGGCATCTACATCAAGGACAAGGGCTCCCCTGCCATGGAGGGCCACTGCAACATCCGGGTGGAGCTGGTGGACGTCAACGACAACAGCCCGGAGATCGCGGTGACCTCCCTCTCCAGCCCCGTGCTGGAGGACGCGCCCACGGGGACGGTCGTTGCCTTCGTCCAAGCGAAGGACAACGATTCCGAGGAGAATGGGCAGGTCCACCTGGAAATTACGAGGCACATCCCGTTCAAGCTGGTGTCCTCCTTCAAGGGGCACTTCTCGCTGGTGACCAGCAGCCCCCTGGACCGAGAGAAGGCCGCTGGCTACAACATCACAATCAAGGCAACTGATTCGGGGGTGCCCCAGAAATCCACGCAGAAAAACATCTTGATTCAGGTGTCTGATGTCAACGACAATGCGCCCACCTTCTCCATTCCATCATACACTGCACACGTGGAAGAAAACGCCTCCCCGGGGACTCTGGTCTTCTCCCTGTCGGCCTCTGACCCAGACGTGGGTGTCAACTCCAAGCTGTCCTACTCCATCGTCGAGAGCAGCACTCAGGGCCTGCCCATTTCCAGCTATTTCCACATCAACCAAGAGAATGGCAGCATCTACACCTCCAGAGTGCTGGACTATGAGCAGGAGAAGGTCTTCCAGGTGGCGGTGGAGGTGAAAGACGCGGGCTCCCCACCGCTGAGCAGCACGGCCACGCTGCACCTGTTCATTCTGGACCAGAATGACAACGCCCCCGTGATCGTGCACCCGCAGGTCCCCAAGGGCTCCTCCTTTCACCAGTCCGTCCTGCTGCCCATGGACCCGGGGCACCTGGTGACCAAGGTGGTGGCCGTGGATGCGGACAGCGGGCACAACGCCTGGCTCTCGTACCGCCTGCTGCAGGAGCCCAGCGAGGCCGCCGCCTTCAAGGTGGAGCGCCACTCGGGCGAGGTCCGGGTCAGCCGGGCCCTCCGGGAGCCCGGCATGTCCCACCGGCTGGTGGTGGAGGTGCGGGACAATGGGGTGCCCTCCCTCTCTGCCTCGCTGGTCCTTGTGATCTCTGCGGAGGATAATGCTGCTCAGGACTTCTCCAGGTCCCTGGACCACCTCCCCAAATCACCTTCCCGCGCCCCCAACCTGACGCTCTTCCTCGTCATTTCCCTCGTGGCCATCTCGCTGGTGTCGTGCGTCATGCTGGCCGCTGTGGGAGCCCGCTGCCTCCGCCCTGGCCTCTGCATGCCTGGCTGGCTGACGTCCCGCTGCTGCAACCGGAGGCCGGACCGGAAGTCCACCCTCAACTTCTGCGGGCGCCCGAGTCCGGAAGGCTTCATCAGGTACCTGGAGGTGGCAGGCGCCGGCGCCCAGCACTACAAGTCCTGCCTCTCCCCCATGTCCGAGCAGGGGGACTTCTTCTTCGTCAAGCCCTTTGCTCACTCCACCACCGCCGAGAGCATCCTGGCCTTCGAGCAGCCGGGCGGCGTTTTGCAGAGTCCTGCTGACTCGGTAAGAGGCGGGAAGCTCCTGCTTCCACACGGCTTTGCGTGAGAGTTCTGTGCGTGGCGCAGGGGCGGGTCCTGTCCCCACAGGGTGAGGGTCTGCACCCGCCGGCCTCTGAGGAGCGACCGGCTTTCACGCAATGAACACGTGCGCGGGTCTTCCCACGCCTCCTGCCACCCCCGTTTGGCTGCCTCGCTCCCCGGGGGAAGCGGTGAGCTGGGGTGAGAGGAGCGCTCTGTGCCGTCTGGGGGGAAATGTCGGGCGTGCGCATGGGCCAGCCCGGGGAGCTGGAGCGTGTGTCTCTCTTTTTGGGTGTGTGTGCCACCCACTGGTCCAGACGGATTCCCTAGGCAGCTGGTGACTGGGGTTCCTAAACCTGTAGAGTGACCCTGCCTCACCAGTGTCATCGCCGTCCTTATGCTCTTCATCATGGCACTTTGCAGAACAACAAAAGCGAGGCGCGCACGGTCTAGGTTTGGGCAGAGCAGTGGGGGACGCCAGTTTAAGGAAAACTCAGTGAGGGCCAGCATCCTTACAGATAAGCTCTGTCCAGAGCTGCTCCTGTGTGTGTCCCATTAACATGCTGGTGGGAAGATCTGGCTAGACCTGGACTCTGACCCAATTCCAACTGGGAAGGAGAGCTGGAGGATTAAACCATGGGAGAGGTGGGAAGAGAGGGCGATGGTTCCTTGGCCGGCTGCTTGAGCAACCTGCAGGGATGTGCCTCCAAGGACTGTGCCTGAGAGAGCTGCCCAAAGAGCTTTGCCCATTGGGCAGCATAGGCATCATCGTCATCGTCATTGTCGTCGTCATCATCATCATCATCACCATCAATGCTTAATACAAGCCTTGCAAAGATCTCGCAAGTTTAGGATGTGACTTGTCAAGAAAAATGGAGAAGACCACGTGCCTCGAGCGGGTATCCGTGCAATGGGCGTAGCAATCAGTGATTTGATTTTCCTCAGACAGGAAGTTTGGAGTTGCTGGTGCTATTTCAATAGTTTGATTGTATTGTAATATCCAGAGGCTTGGTTAAAAAGCAGGCTAAGAAGCAGTGCTGAATACAGAAACAAATAAGATAAACAAATGTGATTCTGAGCATCGCAATACTGAGTCAAGGCCTTTGTGTAGGAACCCTGGGAATCAAGAGTGTAAAGATTTGGACACATAGCACAATGAAATGTCCCATTGTGTCGACACAGGGCTGGGAAGCAGACAAGGGGCAAATGCAGCTCGTTTCAAAAAAGCAACACGATTTACATGCCATTTTTAAAAATAAAGCCTAGTTCACTTTTGCTTCTTTCTTCTTTAATTGTGCTACAAACATGAAGATGCGCATGGAAGGGAAGGCAGTGTTTTCGCAATGCATGACATTCTGTGTCAATTGCCTGCAAACCTTGCTGCATGCATTTCTCACCTCGGCATGATTCTGGCGCTTGCTCTTGCTACCGTATGAAAAAATCCAAATGGACATTTTGGAGCTTTTTGGGAAATGAAGAATTCATTTTCTGGGTTGCTTAAACTCCCTGTTTTGGAATGCTTAAATCCAAATATAGGAAATGAAAAAGGCAAGCATCATTTTCTAAGCTTCAGGCAATTCATTTAAAAAGAAGGTTAATGAGAGCTGTGGGTGCTTAAAATACATTTAAATAAGGGCCTACATGTAAGTGTTCAAATTTAGAACTCTGGCTTTGATTATTGTAGCCTCCAAATTATAGATACAGCCGAGAAAGGAAATGCAGTGCAATGAACGGCTCCTTGTGCAGGATGTCCGTGCAAATTTAGTGGGTTGTGCAAATATAATATGCATTGTAATTTTGCACACATGCACAGGAGAGATTTAGGGACATCTCCGCCTGAGATCAGGGCCATGGCAGTCCGCATCTGAAGATATCGGTAAGCCTGTCCTGCTAGAGCCCTCTTCCGAGGTTATACAAAACCGCCGGGCTCCTTCCCGTTGCTGGTAGGACGAGCCCCTCTGCAAGGGAGCAGTCTATCCTGTTGGAGAATGACCGGCTGCAGGGTGCGCAGCTGGCGTTTTCCCACTGGTGTGAGCGCACCTTTCGCCCGCATCTCAACCCCCCGTTTATCACATCACATCCAAGGAAACGCACTTCTAAACATGTGGGGTGACCGTCTTCCCTTTGTTAGAAGACGCTATAGCTGGAGGATTAGCGAGAAGATGGCAATGAAATTCTGCCATTTGCCGTGCGCACCAACAGCCGCGCGCTCCCCTGCTGCGCTCCTAAAGCGCCGTCACGCTGGTGTTTGTGGTGCTGTTTCGCGGGCTTCTTTTTTTCCAGATTGTCCATTGTTCTAATAGTGCGTGGCGTGGGCGGAAAGCAATTCTTGGCTCGGTATAGCTGGATGTAGTACTACGCTGTGTCTTCTGTTGTGTCTGCTAAAGAAAACATTATTATTGTAGGAAAGTGAATTGTTAATCTCAGCGGATGAAGAGCATCGCAGTGCTCCAAAAACACCCGTGAAGCAAATGATGAACGGAAATGGGGAAACGGAGTCTTCCACCGGCCTGTTTAGGAAAAAATGATACATTAGGAAATCCTGTTGCCATTTCGGATGTTGGAGGCTCAGGCCGGTCTCTCCTGGCAGCAGGCAATCTTGCTTCCCCACTCAGCTCATTGCGCCCAGTCGTGTGTTCCCAGATGAAATGAAGCCCCTTCGAGCTCATTGCGCACTTCGCTGCCATTACGGAGAAGGGCCTCCTCTCCCAGACCATGGCGGCATTCTCTTGCCCCGCCACCTAAGCGTGTGGGTGCTTTGGAGCATGTGATGGATGGTGGCCTTGCCTGTCGCATAGGGCGTGTGCCTCGCTCCGTGGCCGTCCTGGCCGCGGGGTCCCTCGCTCTGCGGTCAGACAGCAAGCCAGGTGTGTTCGCGTGTAAGACCCAGCGTGCTTACACTGAATTTTCTTTTTTCTTTTTGCAGCAAGCACAACCCAACACGGACTGGCGTTTCTCTCAGGCTCAGAGACCAGGAACCAGCGGGTGAGTGAGTCCTGCCCTCTTCTTGTGCCCAGGCGCACCTTGATTTCAGCGCTGCCCTTAGGTGTGTGCTGGAAATGCTGGAGATATTTCTGAAAGCGGTGCTGTGAGTTTGGATCTCCGCTGCTTCCTCATTTGGTTTTAAGTTGGGAGGCAGTTCTTGCCTTGCTGCTCATTCAGTGCTACCCCGTTTCCCACAAACAGTGCTAAAATTGGCGTCCTTCCATAGCAGAACTGCCTGTCACTGTTTTGCTGATCGCTGAACTTTTGTGCTTTATGAACTGTTGTGCCCTGTGCTGGAAATGTTGTAAAGGCAGAGTGTGTGCGTGTGCATCACACGCATCACAATGAATAGGGGCTGGCGTGGGGTGAGCCTCAGCCAGCGTCCGGCCACACTGACCCACATGCTGGCCCACCGTCCAGGCGCTTCAGCTCGGAGTGGCCCAAGAGCAGGCTCCGCGCTCCGGAGCCCAAGCCCGAGGACTGACCAGGCAGACGCGTCCAACGCGAGGAAGTCTGACTGGCTCGGTGCCGTCGCCAGCCACCCGCGGTCCCGGGCCAGGCCGCCCCTTCCGAGCTGCGTGACCCTGCCCTGGTGCCAAGGCTCCTGGAGGTGCCCGGAGGAGGCCCTCGCCTGGGCAGGAGGGGCTGCGCCTGCACTTTGCGTCGCCGAAAAGGATCGGTGGTTCCCTCGCGACTGGGCTACCGGAACGCGCTCTGCCTGGGGCTGCCCTTGGAGACGGGTCCTTCCGTTGGTTCAGAGCAGAGCGGCCAGGCTGCCAGCAGGGCCTGGGAGCTGTTCACATGTAACGCCAGCCCTGCATCCTCTGCACCGGCTTCCAGTTGAAGGTGCTGGTGAAGATGCATAAAGCCCCAAATGGCCCGGGGCCTGGACATTCGAAGGCGCGCCTCCTTCCAGACATGCAGCGCCTGCCCAGCCTCTAAGGTCGGGAGCGCAGGTCCTTCTTCGGGAGCCCCCTCTGAAGGCGGCCAGAAGAGGGGCTCTCTGGAGAAGGGCCTTCTCGGGGTGGCGCCCCGGCTGTCGAAGGGGCTCCCCAGAGGGGTTCGCCTGGCACCAACACTTGTTCCATTTCGGCGCCAGGCCAAACCCGTTTTTTATTTCCCAGCATTGTAAAAGTTAGTCTTGTTTTTAATATTGATTTTATATATTATTGTGATTCTGTGTATTATTTATTTATATTGTTGCTACTCTGAGACCCTGAAAAGGGTGGGATACAAAATGCTGGCTGACTGGACCGTTTGCAGGAGCGCTGCTGCGGTGCCGAGCCCCCGATCCACACTGGGACCTTGATGGGATCCCAGTCTGGCTTGTGGCTGCACGCAGGAATCGGCGGGGGTGCGGGGGGGATGCCCTGCTCAAGGCCAGAACCAGGCGGGGGAGCTGAGATGCTGAGTCTCCTCAGAGATGGCCCTCCAGACATCTGTAGGATTGCCAGTATTTTTTCCGAGTGGGACACCTCAACACAAGTGGGATTTTGCACAGGAAGGCGATGCTTGCCTGGGGAGGGAATGACACAGAGACCCTCCCCGTGGCACTCCTGCCTCATCCGGCAGCTGCTGAACTCGGAAGAGCCCTGTCGGGAAAGGGCTGCCTCTCCCAGCCTCACCCGCCCCAGTGTTGTTCATGCTCGGAGCATCCTTTCCTCCGCGGCTCCTCCGCAGGGGGCCCTCCGATTTTCGGGGGGTCCCCGACAAGGGCAACGGGCCACTGGCTTTCCCGGTCAGGAGGTGCCCACGATGTCGCCCCAGAAGGGGGATGCTGCCGGGCTGCGGCTTCTCCTCCCGCCGGCCGCCTTGGCCTCCCAGAGCCGGTGGAGCCTCTCCTGGTGTGGAGATCATGCAGGCAAGAGGGGAAATGCTGCCAGATGCGTTTCCTCTTCTCAGCTGCCCTTAAGCGGCCCCATTCTCCTCTCCGCTCCCATGCATGCCAGCGAAGGGCTGCTGCTCTTCATTTGCAATGCAGTGCTGGAGGTTTGAAACCAGATTGCAAGCCTGCCTCCTCCAGCTGCCAGGCAGTCGCTGAAAATGCAAGGAGGGAGAGCAAGCGAGCGATTCCAGCACGCCAGAGTCCGCTGTATTCTGCTCTGCTGTGGCCTCCTGCTCCAGGCTGAATGCGTCCCGCCCCTTGCCAAAATGCTGCTTAAAGGGGGCCCGGAGCCCCCTGCCCAAACCCCTTTCTGCAGATGGAGCCGCGGGGGAAATGCTCGAGGCGCTCGGCTTCGGCCCTCCTCTCCTTGAGGACTTCTGGCTCCCACCAGGAAGAGCGTGTGCATCGCACCGGCCCCATGCTGCGAGCAAGTATTGCTCACGCCCTGGCAGTGGTCGAGAGAAAGCAGGGAGAGAGCAGGTCTCTTTGGACCCTCCGTCGATCAAGGCCCAGGACCGAGACTGGCTGTGCTTGGGCATCCTGTGCCGTTGCCCTACCGGCACCGCCAGGGTCCTGATCTCCACACTCGTGCGACGCCTGCTGTCGTGCAAGTGTGACTTGAGAAAAGGGAAAGCGGTCTTCTTTACGCAAAAGCCTGTTTTAAAAGTTTGCCAGCCACCGACAGGGATTGGGATCCCGGCTGCCAGGCCGAGCTCGACAGTCTCCCGAAAAGAAAGGAGAAGGGACAGAGAGCTGCAGGGAGCTGAGGGAGCCTCGTGACCGTGGTGCGAAAGGAGGCCAGTCCGCCCGGCTGGGTGTCTCCTCGGATGCTGGCAGGGCAGGCAGGGGGCAGACAACCCCGGTGAGCCCGACCCTCCGTCGGCACGTCGTGGCTTCACGGCACAAGCGGCTCCCCTGTTCAGGAGCCTGTGGCACGTGGGACTTGCCTGCGGATTTCTGCACAGCCAGATGTTGAGGCTCTGAATGCAGCGAGGCGGGTTTTCTCTGAGCAGAGTCTCAGCAGGTGGCCCTTGGCCAAAGGCTGTGTGATGGTTATGGGGATGCAGGTGGTGCCAGGAGGAGCCAGCTGGGGGGCCGGGTAGTGGGGCTCGGGGCGGCCCGGCAGGTGGGATCGTGGCTTCCCTGCCCTCCACGGCCGGAGTCCCGTGACCTTTTCTGCCGTCCTCCGACACTCCCTGCGCCAGCCAGCCGTCATTTCTCGCTGCAGGCGATCCTTCGCCCCCTGCTTTTCTTGTTGTTGTTGTTCCATCTGATACTTCATGCACCTTCAATAAAAATATGCGCAAGGAAGCTCAAAACAATTGCAGAAGCGACCGCTGAAAGCAAGCCGACTGGCCACAAAAGAGCCCCCATCCCTGCCCGGCTCTTCCAGAAGCAGCCAGGAAAGCGCCCCCTCCTTCTCCCAAGAATGCAGCCAGCGCCCGCCGTAGGCCCTTCCTCGCCTCCGCGTGGCTTGAAGCACAAAGAAACTGCTCAGGCCACTGCTCTTCCAGAAAGGGAAGCGAGAGATCTGCCCCCCCGCCCCCCGCCAGCAGCCTTTCTCTTCCACCTCCCAAATTTCCCGGAAGTGCCAGCCCAGCGCCGGGAACCATGGTAGGCACAGGGCGCCTTCTTCTCGGGGCCCTTCCCCAAGCCGGTGCCCTCCGGAGGCTTTGTTTGTTTGTTTTCTGCACTGCCCATCTGGACTTCATCTCCCATCAGCCCCACCTAGGATGGCCAACAGTGAGGAATGCCGGGAGGTCAAAACATCTGGAGGGCGTTAGGTGGGGAAGCCTCCTTGAGGGTCTCCTTGACCTGCTCCGGTGGCACAGGGTCGTGGGACAGTGCAGTAGGGAGGGACCACGCAGACCGGCCAGGCCGGCCCTGGCTCAGCACAGGGCTCCAAGGGAAGGCAGCGCTCCCCGGTGGCTCCCCAAGCGCCCTGCCCGCCTCCCTTGGAGTCCTGCTCAGGCAGGGAACTGTTCCTGATGCTCAGCCACAGCGTGGCTTCCTGTAACTTGAGCTGGTGAGCGCGAAGAGGCCCTGGCCCTCTCTCGGTGACAGCCGCTCGCTCGCTCGCTCGATCGATCGATCGATCGCTCTCAAGAAGAAGACGCTGATGGAAAGAAACGGGGATGGACCGACTTCCCTAAGGAAGCTGCGGCCTTGGAGCCAAGCAGGGCAGCCTCCTCGGGGGGCTTTTGTGCACAGCGCGGCCACACCAGGGACGCCCGGATGGCACATCGCGCCAGCAAGAGCAAAATCCCCGTCAGTCCTCCCCTCTCCGGGCTAAGCGGGCTCGGCTCTTCCAGCTCCCCAGAACTGCTTCTCCAGGATCCAGACCCTACCGGTTGCCCTTCTCCAAGATGACCCCACTCCGCCTAGGCGTTCAGGATGAGCAAAGCGCCGCTGCGCACAGGGAGCAGGCGCTTCCCGTGGCTTGGAAGGGGCTCTGCCCTCAGTGCAGCCCGAAACAGCCCTGGCCCTGCGTGCAGCCCTTCTCGCCGTGGACTCCGGTCCAGCTTGCGCTCTGCTCTGCACCAATCCCACGCCCTCCTCACTTGCAGCACTGGGCAGCATTCCCCGTCTTGGAACGGCGACCGGCTCCCTTTTCCCAGGAGCAGAACTTGGCACTGGTCCCCGTGGAACTGGATTCCTTCGGATGCTTTCAGCCCAGCGCCTCGGGCTTTGAAATGGGCCCGTCTTCCGGGCTGTTGCTGTCCCTCTCAGTGCTGTGTCATTTGCCAGTCTCACCTGCATTCACTGCACATTCACTGCCGAAGAGCCCGGGGCCCAGAGCGCAGCCCTGGGGATCCACCCGGCGCTCCCCCCAGTCTGCAAAGGCGCCACTAGGGAGCCCTCTCTGGTCCGAGTCCGTGGCGAAGGGCAGGTCCACCGCAAGGGGCAAAAAGACCCCTCCAGCCCCTGCCCCATCTGCGGCCTCCCAGAACGCCCCCCGCTTCTCTCCCGGCCTTTGCACCCCAGCACTTCCTGGCGTTTGCCCCCACGGAGCGCCCACAAGGCCGTGCAGGTGCTCGGCGGCCCCACGGTGCCTGGCCAGGGGAAGACGCCTTCTCCAAGGCCCCGAGTTCGCCCAGGGTGGGGGCAGGGAGGCAGGGTGCGCAGCTGGCCCTGGGGCCACGAGGGACGGGGAGCCCGGCTTTGGGGCTGCCTCCTCCGAAGGCAGCCCTAGGCTGTGCCCGCCCCAGCCTGCTCCCCAGAACCTGCAGAGGCATCCTGCAAAGGCGATCCGGCGGCCGGCCGGCGATGATGCTTCCGCGCATGACGCACCTGCGATGCAGCATGTTGCCATGGAAACTGCCAGGGCGCCGGCTGCAGGAGGGCCGCCGGAGGAGCCTGCACTGGCCGCCCCACGAGCCGCGGGGGGCTTGGAGGGAAAGGCTGCACTGGGCAAGTGCTGGGGAAGAGCCCCTCCCCTCCCCTCCCCTCCTCCCCCTCCTCCTCCTCCTCCTCCTGCGTGTGGAAGCTCTGCAGGGGTTTGGAGGCGAGCGCAGGCAGCACCCACCCTGCGCGCTTGGCCGCTTCCCTTCGCTTCGCCTGGTGACCCGCCTGCACGGACTGGTTTGCGTGCGATGGGCCCTCGGAGGCCTTCCTCGCAGGAAGAAGGACCTTGCTGGATGGGCCGCCTCGCCCAGGCAGCGACCTCCCCCCCCGCCGGCCACCTCCTGCAAGCCCGGGGCCCCCACCCCTCAGGGCACAGAATCTTCTGGAAGGTCCAAGAAATCAGAGGGGAATTCGGCCCTAGATGAGCAATGCTGAAAGACAAACAGGGACACTCACTATCCATGCAGGAAAAAACAAAGGGAAGTAGAAAGCAGCCTGGTGAACAGACAAGAAGCTGCCTTTAGGGAAGAGTGTGGAAAAACAGAAGGTTTCCCTGTAAGCGAAGGTGTCCAGAAAGGCTGCATGTGATCTCCCTGACTGTCTATTCTGTATGCGAAAGACAAAAACGCCGAAGCCGAAGCAGGACTGCAGCCGAACATTGAGAAAGCAAAAGTTCTGAATTGCACAACTATAAGGTCACCGTGAAGAAACTGAAATTGCGAAAGCTTCGCATACCGTGGCTCAGTCATCGACGGCAGCCAAGAAACACAAGGCTGCAGCCAAGACATACGAAGGGGGCGGTGACTCGGAAGGGCAGCAAGGAAGGAGCTGGGACTGTCCTCCGGCATGAGCCTTTCTCTCTGGGGACCGAGGCCCAGCTCACCCGCCCGCGCGCACTCCCAGGCACTGTGTTGCGGCGAGAGCCGGGCAGCGTGGGAGGCCGATCGGGGCGAGCGAGGTGCTTGGTGGCCGCGCGCTGCGAACCCAGCCAGGCCTTTCCCCGGAAGCCAAAGTGGCTTCTGCCTCTTGAGGCGGGTGTGCTTTGAGCCCCTCGTGGGAAGGCAAGACTCCCGGGGTGGGGTGGGGAGTCATTCTAGGGAAAGTAGAAGGCGGAAGAGGAAGAGGAAGACTTGCTACGTGATGGACCAGGGCCATAAAGGAAGCCACCGGTTTGCAACAGCTGAGCAGGGCTGTGGAGCAGGATGCGTTGGAGACGTTCACTGCTCGGGACGCCGTAAGTCAGGGATGACTTGATGGCTCATACCATCAGCGACAGGAAGCAAGAGCGCTTTGCCATGCGCGGAATTAAAAATGAGGGCTCTCAGAGCGACGGCGTCTCTCTCACCCGGACTGTGGGCGCCGCACTGTTCGCGAACACATCCCTGCCCTCTCTTTCTTGAGCCTGATCGGTGTGTCTTCTTGGCTCTCCTCTCTGGCTCGCACCTCCGCGCGCTTGCTCGGGAGGAAGGCGCACGGGAGACAAGGACGCAGGCTCTGCCCAGGCACTCGCTCTGTCGGAGCGCCCACGGAGCGGGGAGGGAGCGCTCAGGGGCCACACACGCTTGGCGGTCCTCCTGTCCTACCTCCGAGGGGCCGACTGCCGAGCATGCACACCGGGGCTGCCTGTACGTCGGTGCCAGAAGCGGACGGCAAAACATCCAAATGCGTGAGCTTCGGCGCTCCAATGACTGCCCAAAAAGAAATGTTAAAACAGGCATCGTTTGCAATATGTTTGTGGCTTAGGGGATCTGCCGGGGCACCTTGATTCGGGGGTGCTGCTCATTTCTCACGCCCGGCCGGCCTTTACCCGAGGCGAGAGGCCGGCGGTGCAGGCAACCCGGTCGCGTCTCTTGGAGGATGCAGAGCTTCACGTGTGGGAGGGGCGCTCCTTTTGCTTGGCATTGTGTGAGCATTGCTAAAAAATGAAATCCAGTTAGTGGTTTTGAGAAAGAGGTGGTAGGTCACAAAACCCACTCGGACCTTACATCCCAGCAGGGAATTCCAGCCTTCTAATCCAACATGCCTGCAACTGATCTGCCATTACTCATTGTTGGCAAAACTACTCTGCACATGTCCAGATATGTGCGCATTCCTGAACTTATTGTGGGACTGATTCTGGGCAGTGGAAGCAGCTGCCAGGACTGGAGCCCTCGTGAGCGTTGACTCAGAATGAAGCCTTGCGGAAGCCTTCATTTTGAGTCCTGAGCTTCCGGGCAGTCAGGCGAGGTTTGGCCAGGATCCCCTCCAGAAATGGGGCAGAAAAGCAGCAAGGTGCCTGGCACAGTTGTCTCCTCCGTGCATCAGGAGAGTTGTTGTTGTTGTTAGTCGCAAAGTCGTGCCCGACCCATCACGACCTCATGGACAACACTCCTCCAGGCCCTCCTGTCCACCATCCCCCGGAGTCCACCTAAGCTCACGCCGACTGCTTCCGTGACTCCATCCAGCCACCTCATCCTCTGCCGTCCCCTCCTTCTTTTGAGAGTCTGTTACCCAAAAGCTACTGTCACAACGACTCTGCTTTATCCGCCCGAGCCGCCCGTCCAAGCGGTCCCCACTGGCATCGGATCCCAGCTCACCAGCAGACACCAGTCCCTCCAACTAGGAGGCTACTCCTTTGCGTTGTGCTGTTGCTTAATGCTAAGGCTAAGCCAGCCCTCCAGGTGTGTCTGGCTGCTCACCCCCTCCAGCCGCCCGTCTGCCTTGGCCAAACTGGCTGAGGATGATGGGAGTGGGAGCTGATGCAGGTAGAGGGTGCCAGGTCGGGAGGGCTGAGAAACCCTGCGGGATCTGATGGGAAGGAGGACCGCTCTCCACACACACTACTGGCTCTCCTGGACCACTTCTAACGCTCCGGTTTTCCCTTTTCTCTGTAGGTCACAGAACGGAGATGAAAATGGAACATGGCCGAACAACCAGTTTGATACCGAAATGCTCCAGGCCATGATCCTGGCTTCAGCAAACGGTCAGTGCCTGCTGTTTCCATGATGCGAATTGTATGACTTGGAGCTCCGCAAAAACGTCTTGTGTGCCTGCTTGTAAAAGTTTATGCAAAACTGTGAAAAATTTGGAGTGGGAGGCAAGGGAGTTGAGCGGGCTTCCCTCCGTGTGCTTCTTAAAGAGGCCTTGTTGAAGCTCCAGCGCCGTTCTTGCAGAATTATGCGGCAACTGGAAGCTTGGCTGGTCGGCAGCCCGTTTGTAGATTCCTATGTCCATAATCTTGCTATAATACATGCAAGATTTTGGGTTGACATTAGAATGTCGCTGGCTGGGGCCTGGACCCAGTTTCAGGTAACTCTCACAGAGTTGCCTTTCCTTATTTTGTCACCTTGCCCAAAAAAGCCTCATTAGACAACCAGGGCCAACAGGCGCTCAGGCTGTGTTAGGAATTAGAGTGTTTTATGTTACGTTTTTGAAAGAGAACAAAAATGTGGCTCTCCAGCTCTGCTCCGCAACGAGTCTTTGTAAACACTGGATTGGGAGGCACATATGTTTATCATTATCTCCCAGCAACTCCAGATCCAATTTCACTGCTTCACAAAGACCAGGATTACTTCCTGAACGCTCTGCTGCGCAGCTGCAGCGAGCAAGAAGTCCTCCCGAGGCTGCTGGTGCCCAGAAGGGAAGCCGGCAAACCCACTTCCCCTTCTAAGAGGGGCAGAATTCCCTCTGCCAGTTGTGAGCGTGCAGGGAGCTTCCACGCAGGTTTAGAGGAGGGCTGGCCGACAACCGATCGATAACCTCTCGGTTAATCGATCGATCAATTCAGCTTTCAGAATGGGCATATTTTGAAACATTGTTCAGAATCTGCCTGTTCAAAAGCTCTTAAAATCCCTCTGCGGGGAAAGGGAGTCGCATGCCCTGATCCGGAAGAGGAGCAAGAGGGAGAATAGCTCGTTCAACGTGGAGCCTGTGGCGGTTCTTGAGCGGCATCTCGTTGGTGGGTTCAGTCCTGCCCTAGTCGAGCCGCCTGTTGGCATCCAAGGAGGCTTGTGAGGGCTGTGGTGAAAAGCGCCGCTTTCCCTTTAACAGGCGCAGGGCAGCCTGCCTGCTCGCTCTAATCCAGTATTAGTGGAAGCTCTCTGGGCGGGGAGTAAAGCCGGAGGAGGCTGAGGCGGGAGCCGCAGCCGATGCCACGCCACGGAGTACGGAAGGGGCGATGAGGCGCAAGGCGTTCGCTTCGCGTTGGCTTGGCCGGGTTCTGTGCAGGGTTCAGAGTCCATCCTGGTCACGGAGGGATCCTAAACCGGGCAGAGTTGCACCGTCGGAAGAGAGACTTCGCCACCTGCAGTCGCATCCCCCAGCTGCAGCTCTACGGGGAATCTCCCCATGGATAGTTTTGGGTCCAGGCGATCACCTGAAAGTGATCACTGGCTTTGGAAATGCGATACGGTCTACTTTAATTAATGAACGGACTTCTATACCACCGGCTAGTCGAGGTGGCACTCCAGGCTGTTCACATAATCGAATTGCACAAATCAAGAACAATGCATTAAAAGCAAAGATGGATAATAAATCAGTATGAAAAGAGCACTAAAAGGGCGACGACGACGGGCCCACCAGAAACCCCTGGAGGGACTGCTCAGCCGATCCAGGGTGCGGCAGCAGTAAAATAAAGCAACCTCCGAATAGAGCAAAACACAAATGTGAAAATCAGCATTGTTAACTGTTAAAATATTGAATGGCTGAGGAGGTTTTTGCCTGGCACCAAAAGGAGCGACGAGTTCCTTGGGGAGCTGGTTCCGTGTCCCGGGTTCCACGGCTGAGAAGGCCCTTCGCCTCACAGCCACCTTCTCCGGCCGAGTTTCTCTCCACTGCCCATCCGCCAAGAAGCCTGCATGTCAGAACGGAGCCTGGAGACAAGTCTGGCAAACAGCCGGATGTTATATTTTCACAAATGGGGGATTAGCCGTGGCCACGTTCCTTCATCCCGGCATGCCTGCGTGCAACCTGAAACCTGCTCAGCCTTCAGCTCCCGCCTTCCATGGCAAGACTGGGCCTAAATGTTGGTTCTGCAGCTCCGGCATGGGCCAGCCCCCCCCCACCTCGCGCGGCTTCGCCCGCTAACGGAGCGCACTGAAGAGCACGCGCACGTGTGGGACAGTCCAGCCAGCCTGGTGACGCTTGCTGTCGTGGGGCAACCCGTGCAAGTTCAGGCGGAAACGCTGGCGAGGAAGCCCTCTGAGCCGCAGGGCCTGTCGGAACAAGCGGGAGGCCGCGCCGAGGAACAGGCAGGAGCGGAGGAGCGCGTGGGAAAGCGCCCTGCTCCTCCCTCCCACGCCGAGCTCGCGCTGCGCCCCACACGCCCTGGGTAGGGTGCATCCCCCAGTCGCAGCTGGTGCGGCGTAAGCCGGTTCGTGGCAGATTCCGTCCTGTTGAACTCAGTGGGACATCAGGATAAATAGGTTTCGGCTGTGCCGCATGTCACATCGGTGGAAGCAAAGTCGGCTTCTATCCAGGCACTGCAGCTGAACTGGCGTGTAACTCAGGCTGGTAGGGGATGATGAACTACCCCGGTGCGTAATCCTAGAGACGGCCCGTCCCTATAAGCAAAATGCAATTAGTCACCGGGAGGCAAGGGAGGGGCTGAGCGGCGGCTCTCCCCGTTGGAGCAGGCGGCTCTCCCTGCAAGCGGGCACATTCTGGGCCGGATGCGGGCACCAGCATGCAGAGGCGCAGCTTGCCACAAGCGGCCCTCCACCAGCCGCCGAGCCCCGGATGGGGCACGCAGGGCGAGGGTGGCTGCCATGTGGAGCCTGCTCCCCCTCGGGGCCCTTTGGAGTGTTTCTGGGGGGCAGTGGCCCACGGATCCTCCGCGCTCCGCTTTGGGCTCCAGCGAGCGTGGCTTGCAGCCCACGCAGGGGTTCCTGGGCCACCTGGCGCTTGGGATCTCCAGGCCCCTTGCGGGTCGGATCACTCACTCCAGCAGGCTCAGGGGCGCCCTCCGGCCAGGAGGGGCAAAGCAGGACAGGCCGGTGCCGTGGCCCAGCCTTCCGCTGAGGCGGCAGCAACAGTGAGCCTGCGGGCAGGCGGACACCAGAGGTGCGGAGACATCCAAGCTCGCGGCAGAATGGCCTGGATCTTCGCCTTTGATGTGGGTGGGGTGGCGTTTTAGTCCCAAGTGAGGCAGAGTTGAGTAGAACCCGCCTCTGTTCATTCACGGGGGCAGATGTTGAGGGCTGGGGGCAGGCGTCAAGTCTGTGTGGAGGAAATGGGGCAGAGGCAGGAGCAGCAATGGGGGCGCCCTCCGTGGCAGGGCACCAGGCCCAGCAGGGAAGGGCAGACCATGGGGCGGGGAAGGGCTTCCTGCATTGGGGATCCTGCGCGCCTGGGAGAGGACCGGCAGGCGGTGCCCCGAGGGCAGGGGCCGGGGAGCTTCAGCCAGGCAGCAGCTGCCGCAGGCGCCCCTGAGGGATGCTGGGCCCCGAGTCGCAAGCGGGTGAAGACCTGGGCAGCCTGTCTGGGTGCTGCGGTAGGGCAGGATCTGGGGATGCTGCCACGGGGGGGGGGGGTCTCAGCAGCCGCAAAGGCCCTGCCAAGGAAGGGGAGGCGTGAGGTGCCAGCCGGCGTGTGGCAGCGCCCCGGCAGCTGCTCGGACCGCTTCGTGGGCACCAGCGCACCTTCCCGCCCGCCCGCCCACCCAAAGAGCCCCCGAGCCTCCTGCTGCGCAGGCAGTTAGAGGCGGGTTGCCGGTCCATTCTCAGATGGCCCTTCGAGCGCAATTTTCAGTCGGGTTCCCAGCATCCCATTCCACGGGCCAAGCAGGGGAAAGGCTTCCGCACCCCCCCCCCCCCGTTGCACATGTAGGTCCACCCGGCCAACGCCACTTCTCCCGACCTTGGAGCGGAGTCTCCTCGTGCCGGGCAGCTGGTCAAGCACGAAAGGGAGCAAGGACCACCTGTGCGCAGTGCCCAAGGGAGGGGGCTTGGCCCCCCTCCCAGAGCCTCTTGGTGCAGCCGGGAGCGTGACGGCTTCCTCGCTGTTCGGGGCATGGCAGTGCGCTCCCGCTGAGGAGCGGTGACTTTCCCCCGAGGAACTGCGCCACTTGCGGATCTTGGCGGCTCGGCCCGCGAGCTGGAGACAGGAACGCCACGGCAGGCCCTGCCGGCAGCTGAGATCCCGGGAAGCAGCCCCGTCCGACTCCGGGGCTTTGTTTCCACGGGACGATGCGCCGCAGCATCGTCCTGGCACGCCAAGGGCTCTTGGAAAAACAGGATCACTGAGCAGTGGCAGCAGCAGGAGAGGCCCGGCATGTCTAGGCATACTGAGGGAAGAGGGGGGGAGACTGGCAGGGCTTCTCGGGGAGCCCGGGAGCCCGGGAGGGGGTGCAGCTATCCAGCAGTGGGAGCCAAATATGCGCCCCCCCCCCCCGTGGCTGTGCCTTTCTCTAGTTACGCAGAAGGCACCCTCAGGAGACTGTGGCGACCAGTGACAGGCGCTGCTGCCTGAAAATCCCACCCCCAGCCATCCGCGCGGCTGCGAGGGTCCATATGGCCCAGGAGCTTTGTGTGGAAGGGTAGCAGTGATGACCTTATTATGCGCAGGCTGTGAAGCGCCCCAGTCCCTTCCAGGAATTAGAAAACCGGGGCTTTGGAAACATCAAAGAGACATCCCCGGGGCCCTTTCCCTGTGGCACTCCGGCAGGGAGCGGGAGCGAATCTGAATAAAAGCATCCACGGAAAATTAGGAGTCCTGAAGGGCTTAATTCTGCAGCCTCGCAATGTTTGGGGGAGGGGGGTTCTTGTTAAAAGGAAAAGGCTTTTAAGAAGATCTAAGCTGATGGAGCAAGAGGCCCGGCGTGGGCGCGGGGATGAGGGGGTGGCATTCCGTGGCCCGACGGGCAGTGGAATGCCTGTCCGGGGGGCTTGCTGCCGCCAGCTGTCCCCCGGCCCCGGCGGGTCTCGCCCAGCGGTGCCGTTGCTGCGGAACGAAGAGGCCGCAGCTCAGGCGGGGGCAGATCCCCCATTCCTCCAGCAGGAATGCCGCTCGAGGGAGAGGAGCCCCGTCTGTTGGCGTCCGTCTGCGGAGATGCCCTTCCTCTCTCCCTGCGGGCCGTGGGAGCAGAGGGGCCGAGCCAGGCCAGCGGGCAACGTGCCGGGCAAGGGAGGCAGCCTTTCAGCAAGGAGGGTAGTCCCTACCAAAGGAGAAAGCCCATGTGGGGCGGGGAGGGCCTCCCTCCAGCTCAGCACCTGAGAACAGCCCTGCCTTGCCTGGGCGGCTAGCCAGGCCTCCTTTTTGTGGCTCCTTCGCCCCACAGGAGACGCTCCAGAAACGAGTCCATGGAAGAGGCCACCCCACGGGTGGCTGAGTCCCCAGAAGGGCACGTTCCCAGCCCCCGGGAGTCCATGTGTGTCCCTTATGGAACGGAGTCTGATCGCAGTGCATTGTAAAAGGGGTCTTTAACTCTCCCTAAACCGTCTGTTACAATGGAGGGCTTCACACTCCAGTGCAAGAAGAGCAGCAGGAATGAGGAGAAGTGGAGCACTGCCCGCTCGCAATCCAGGCCACGCAAGACTGGCTGGGCCTCGCTGGCCGAATCCGGTGCTGCAGGGAGGGCGCAGGGCGATGCTTTTGATCCCACAAGCAGCCCCTGCTTCTGCTGCCTTTGCCCTCTTCCTTTGCATTTTGGAGCCGTTCCCAGGAAGGTCTGGCACAGGCACCCGCTCCTGGGAGTTCGGCGTTCACGTCTTGAGGGGGTTTGCTCTGCTTGCTCATCCTGAAAGCGCCGTTCTGTTTTCTGTGCTGGGCATGTTTTCAATTTGTGCAATGCCATTGTGCAAGCTAAGCACAAATCTTTATGCCAGCAGCTCTTCCCCTGCAGAAAACCCGCTTCTGGCGACAGGTTCCTGCTCAAATACAGGGCAGAATCTCTCAAAACAATAAGGAAGCTAAGCTCCACCAGGAAAGAAATGGAAGCAATGCTTCGTGTCTCAAATCAGGGATGTATCTTTGCACAGTGCTCTGAATAGACTTCGGAGGGAAGCTTTTAGCTGTTGCTGCACATGCCTCATGTTATGCCCTGAGTTAGAAGCAGCGGGGAAATTCCAGATCTTCAAAGCGCTCGGCAGCCTTCCATGCCTCTGGGGTCGGAACAGGGAATGCGCAAGCCGAGCGAAGAGGGCAGACTCGGCACAGGTGGTGAGGAAGCTGCCCTGACCTGCGGGACCTGTCTTCCCCGGGCGCTGTGCTCCAGCCGCAGGAAGGCTTCCCGGATCCAGATGTCCCCGTTGCACACCGTAAATGGGGCATGCGGCCGAGAGCGGAGGCCTTTTACGTCGCCCTAACGCGGGGGTGGGGAGAGCCCCCTCCTTCTCTTGACCTGCCCTTGGCGGGGGCCAGTCCAGCGTTCGTGCCGCTGGCCGTGGCCGAGTGGCTCTGGAAGAACCCGCTGGATGAGCCCCTTGACTAGTTGGGCGAGGCCTCAGGACCGTCAGAGCCTGGGAGAAGAGCCTGTGGGGTTTGAAAAGTCAGAACTCCAGTATGAAATAGAACTGAACACTGCGATAAGCCCCTTCTATTTGCGCAATGTATTCTCGCACGGCCAAGCCCGGCAGCAACGCAAGGTTTCAGCAGGCGGGTAGCAGGCAGGCTGACGTGGACCGGCAGTGGCAGCGAGACCGAACCCCAGGCCAAGAGCGGCCCGTCTCCCCGGCCCCCGGGGCCGGCCTGGTTCAGAGGTGCCCCACGGGCGACGGGCTGCGGCCACCCCGACAAGCGCCTGCCAGAGGAGGAGGGGGCTGGCACATCGTCCTAGGCCAGTGCGGCCGGGTCCAGGCGCCCCCCCCCCCAGGATCCGCCTGGCCCTGCCAAGGGACCCCCCCCGCCCCTCCTGGCCCCAGGCACTGACTCAGAGCAGCCCCCCCCCCGCCTGGAGTTGGGGAAGGCGAGGCGAGCTGGACTCACCCCCCTTTCGCCTGGACAGGGGCCTGCTGCTCGACCGAGCTCCACCTCTGCCCATGCTCAGGAACCCAAGGCACAAGCTGTGCAAGTGGGGAAAGGCTGCGGGAGGGATTCGGTTGCCGGCCAGAGCTGGAATGACAGGGATTCGGGTCGCTTCTTTGTCAGGCGCGCAGGCCCACTGTTCCACGGGTCCCGCGAGGGGTGGGGGCGCCCAGGTCCCTCGGCATTTTCCACAGCCGGGTGCTGTGTGCGTGTCTGTCGTGGGTCCCTGAGCACTGACAGGAACTGGCAGCACCCCACCAGGTGACCGAGGCAGCCCGGACGCCTGGGTCCCGCCGGGGCCCGCAGCCAGCCGCCCCTTCCCAACCGCCTGAGCTGCTGCTGACCCCCACCCCTCTCACCTCTCCTTCCTTGTGCCCGTGCAGAAGCTGCCGCCGCCGCCGCCGCGGCCAACCCAGACGGGGGCTCGACGCTGGGAGGAGGCGCGGCTGCAGGCACCATGGGCCTCAGCGCCAGGTACGGCCCCCAGTTCACGCTGCAGCACGTCCCCGACTACCGGCAGAACGTGTACATCCCGGGAGGCACGTCCACCCTCTCCACCTCCGCGGGCAAGCGTGACGGGAAGCCCGCGGCCTCCGGAGGGGGGAACAAGAAGAAGTCGGGGAAGAAGGAGAAGAAGTAGGGCCGCCGCCGCGACGGCCCCCCAGGCAGGCGCTCCCCCAGTTCCCAACCCGGGACAGAGAATGAACGTGAATCGCGGTTAGCAGCAACGGAGATTCCAGCATGGGCACTGCTAATCCGCGGCACTGGTGTCAACACAGCTCTGCGTAGGTTTCCTGCTGCTAGTCCTCAAGATGCAAAAACAGCACTGCCCTGTGAATCGCGATGAGTATGCTTTGTATTCTCTGTAGGGTGATCTCTCATGCCAGGTGTCCGATCTCTGAAACCTTTCCTGCAGCTGCTTTGCTCCAGAGGGACCTGCAGGACCTACGAGGCTTTGGGCGGGCTCTGTCCATTGTAAATAGTTCTTCTGGGGGGGTGGGGGCGGCCGAGGTGGTGTATATTTCTACATTTCCTCCCCCTCCCCCTTTTTATGTACATTCTCTCTTTCCCAGATTGGGGGAGAGGGAAACCCATCTCAACTGGAACCTTGTTATGAATGGGGGGAGGGGGGGCTTTGCTTCCTGCTTCGTTTCAAAGGAATGAGCTCTCATCCTGCTTCATCGCCAGGGAATGACATTCCGCTGTGTCGTAAACACGCCTGAGTTTTTCAAAGTCCCGTGGCTGGGACTCATGAGTCGGGGGGGGGGGGGGCTGGAAAGGCTGGCTCGGGCTCGGGGGCCTCCCGAGGGCAGGGGGTGCCGCGGGGGCAGCGAGACGGCCCTGACCAGTGCTGCCGTCTCACCTGCGCAGCTATTATGTGTGGCGCGAGTATCGCCGGCACCCTCCGCTGCTCCTTCACGCCCCGCGGCGTCTCTGCTCACTCCACGAAGCAGGATGTGTCACGTGGTCCTGAGCACCGGCTGCATGCGTGCGTCCCCTCACGCCGGCCTCACCCGGCAGCACAGACAAATCACCACATGCCCCCACCAGCACGATGGGAACCGGCTGCCACCGGCCGCTTCCCGGCGCCCCCAAGCCTTGTCTGTCCGTGAGCCCAGTCCCGGGAAAGAGGGGCGCTCTGGGCTGGCACGCTGCAAAGCCTGCATGTCCCATGGGCCTGTGCGGCATAGCCAAGAAGCTCCTGGGTTCCCGGCCTTCCCAAAGGGAGAGGGAGCACACGGCAGCTGGTCTGAGGAAAGAAGGGGCCAGGCCCGGGTCAAGAACGCTGCCCTGGAGCCAGGCAGGGATTCGGACTCCCAGGCCAGGCATGTCTGACAATCCCACCCAAAGGCCAAGCGCCAAACCCCACGGGGACGGCAGAGCATCGGTGCAGCCAAGGCCCTTGGGAGCGTCCCCCACCCGTCTCCGGACGCGGCTGCGCTGGATTTCAAACAAAGCCCTTTGCGGTGATTCGAGGTGACTCCTTTCGGGGGTTCACCGCATCATTTCCCGGTCCGCTGGGGCTTCAGGGCCTGGCTGTGCCACGCGATCTTGGCGCGCCTGCCCGAGACATGTGCCTCGCCCGCTTCCCCCCGGCTTCCCGCCTCGCAGGGCTGGGCACGACGGCGGAGAAGCCCGTGTCTCGGCAGGGGAGGGCAGCTGCCAGCCCGAGAGTGGGCTCACGCGCCCTCAAGCACCATACACAGCTGGCCCCTCGGGTCTAACGGCCGGCCACCTTCCGAACCGTCGCAGCCGGGCCTCGCCGGCTGGGCAGCCCCCCGGCGGAGCTCTTGGCGCACCAACGGCTGCCTCCGCCTCCATCTCTGGGAAGCGGGACTGGAGACTTTCGTACTGATCCCCATCACCCCCCCCCCCCGTGTTTACATTGTTAGTGAAAAAACCACAATCTGGCGGGAAGGCGTTCCGCACAAGCCCCCGAGATCGGCAGGCACCCGCAGGGGCCCGGTGGGCCTTCTCAGAGCGCCTCCTCACCTTGGAGGGGCGTGTGCCCCCGCAGCTCCGGCCGGTTGTGCTCAAGCTTATTGTGTGAAGTAGCTCTCACAAGCCCCTCCTTGAAAGTACTGTAGATAAGCTTTAGTCGCCCTCTTTTTCCGTTGAATCCGCAAGCTGAAAGTAGTCTAGTGGTGCTGCAGACTTAGTGGCGTGCAGTTCTCCGTTCTTTTTAAAACTCTTAGTAATTGAGTTGTGGACATCAATATTTTTTTACCCTGTACCTTCTTACTGTGTGTTCTCTGTGCTCTGAAATGTATGTGACTTGAAACACACTTAGTTGTCCTTTCGACGTGTCTAATATTGAACTTGCTTATCTATTATATATATGCCATTTATACGCCATCTTACATCCATTTAGACTGACGTTGATGTGTAACACGCAAGTTTTATACTCTGATATTTATATTGCTCTTTTTTCTTTGGGAAAAATAATAAAGTTTTTTCTTCTGATACGTTGCTGAGTTCTTTGGAGGACACATTCGAGCTGAAGGGCAAGATCATTTCCGCCAGAGGTGTCCCAGAGATACCCTTTTTCCCGAGTGTTGAAGGCTCTGCGGGATCCTGCAGTCGTTCAAGAACACGCGGGAGAAGACAGCAGGGCGAAAGGGAGGCGGGGATGCAAGCAGGCCGGATGCGACCGTCCTGCAACACCCGAAGGGCATCTTTCTTACAGCCTTTGGCCAACGGCTGCCCGTCTCGGCCAGTATTGGCCTAGAGGCAGATGCAGCCAGTGCACGAAGGCTCACCCTCCGTAAAGCGGCCACGTGCAAAAAGGCGTGGCAGCCACAGAAAGCTTCTGCGGGCAGACGGGTTCGTGTGGACGGGGCCGCGAGACTTTTCCCCGCGCTTACCTGGCTGCTCGTCTGCAAAGGAGATGAGGGCAGGGCTGGGAGGTCGTGCCAGGGAACATTTTCGCTGCTGTGGAAGAAGAGCCGAGCCCTGCAGCGGGCAGAGGCTGCAGGCAAGGCCAGCGCGAGC
>JAIXND010000773.1:14716523-14756836 GCA_023646645.1 Varanus salvator macromaculatus
CGCAGGCCGCGCCGCCCCGTGGCAGCCGCCGCGCGGTTCGCGGCCGGCCTGGAAAAGCGGCGCCCCGGGCGGCCGCCACCGCTCCAAGCCGCGCTGCGCCCCTTGCGGGGCGGGGCGGGGAGGGGCCCGGGCCCGCCTCGCCCGGCGCCAGCGAGCCGCTCTCCATGGCGCGCGGCCTTCACAGCCTGGCCGGGCCGCGAGCTGAACGCGGCGCACGGCGAGCGGGGCTCCCGGCGCTTCCTGGAAGCCGCGCGGAGCCAGGCGGCCCTCGGCGTGCAAACGGAGCCCCTCGGAGGGCGCCTCTCCCGGCTCAGGCGCGACGCTCCCACAGCCAACTCCGGCAGGTTGTGTGAGCAAAGGCAGCGCTCCAACGCGTGTTAGTGCCGTTAGAGAAACCGGGCCGCGGGGAGTCCGGGGTCGCCCACGGGTCCCCCCCCCAGGGCAGGCGGCGGCAGCGCTGCCATGCATGCGTGAAGCTCTGGAGTCCCGGGGAAGGCGCTGGGAAGCTGCCGCTGTGTTTGGGATCGCTCTGCGGCCCAGAGAGCCTGGATGCAGCCTGGGCCAGAACACGGGAGCCCTGCCGGCCGCAAGCCTGGATTCCTCGGGGTGTGGGATGCCCCACGTCGCGCCACTGGCCCTCCCCGCTCGCTTCCTCTTCCTGGGCAAGCTGGACTTGGGGGCGCAGCGTGCGGTGGGGACGTTCAGGCCAGCCACCAGCCTCGCTTCTGAGCTGTGCTAGAAACGCAAAGCTGGAGAAGGGAAGGGCAGCTCAAAGCACCGCTTTTGCTGGGAGGACGCCTCGCTTGTGTGTGTGTCTTGCCGCGGAAGAGGGGCTCCCCCAAGCCCAGCCCCGCTCCAAACCTCTCCTGGGCTCGGCTTTGTGTGGCCCAGCAATGGCACGTGAGATATTCCCAGGCAGCCTGTGCCCGAGCCCTGCCTTCGTCTCCACTGCACAGCTGCCGAGGCCTCCACCGCTGTGGCAGGGGCTGCGCCGAGGGAATCCGCATGGTGTGAGTCTCCCCGGCCTGGCTTTGCCGCACGGCGCTCACATCCGCCGATGCACCCTCTGGCCGAGCACTTTCCCCTCTTGCACTCGCGGAACGCGCACCTTCCAACGGAGGCTGCCTGCAGCTTGACCGGCGCTCCCCACCTTCTCCAAGCTAATGCTTCAAATGCAGCTTTGCTATGAATAACCAAGAGGGCTGCATGTTGGACACGAGCGAATGTCAGACAGAGGTAAACTTAAGGAAGGACAATGCACATACTTGCAACATGCTTCCTGAGCAACAGTATTTAATCTCAGGGCAGTCTGGGCAAAGATTGTCGCTGTGTGCACGCCAGCTTTCTCCTAAAAGGAAAACACTCGACAACCTCATCAAAACAGGCTTTTTCTGTCATAAATACTGCAATGCTGTAATGTTAAAGCAGCTTCTATTTCTTGGACCCCACAGATCACAGACTTCAACTAGGATTTCGAACAAGGCTCTTATTATGCGCCTCGACAGAAAGAAAACGTTGTGCGACTGTGGGGTGTCAGGGCTTAAGCACAGCTGAGCGAGTTGGCATTTCCAAACTGGAAACTCATCCCTTCTTAAGCAGTGTCTTAACTGAAGCTTTGTTAAATCTTGCAGCAGTCGGATCCCAATTCCTCTGCCCGAGCTGGACTCGTTCCATGAGTCACTTTGCAGACTCATTTCCGCATGTTTCATCGCGCCTCCCAACACCCTTCCGTGCTTTCCCAGACAAAAGCCTCTTCCTCCTCGCCAGGTGGCGGCTTGCAATGGACTGAGGGGCGAGCGAGACGGGAACACTCGACGCCTCCTCCATGCAATGCGTGCGGCTTGTACAAATGCAAGCAGCAACTGTTTGACAGGAAGGATGGACGTTACCGGCACTGCAGTGGGCAGAGGGGGCAAATTAGAGTCTTCCTTGCTGGAAGTGGCCGGATGAAAATTCCCCCTTTGCACAGAGAAAAGCTGCCATGGGCACCTTTCCCATTCCAGAGAAGGGATTTTTGCCAGGGAACGAACACACGGGTTCAACCGCCCATTCCGCGCCAAGCGCCTCCGCCACGGGCCTGCCTGGCTGCTTGGGCGAGGGGGTGAGGTGCGCCCCACACCTTGTGCCCCAGAAGGATGGCTGCAGCGAGCCACCTATTTGTTCTAGTTGCTCCCAAGCAAACCTGCAGGAAGCTACGGCGGTTTGATACAAAGGGGTCCCAGAAATTGCCGAGTGTCTGGAAACATTTCTAAAGGCATGGATAAGAAATGGGGGGCTCCAGGCCCCATTTAAAAGATGCACCTCAAATCAGGCCAGCAAAATGAATTATTCCAAGCACAGAGGAGAGAGATTCCAAGCAAAAGTCATACTCCGGGAAATCAGATTGCAGGAGAAATAAATTTATAGAAGAGGGAAAGGATCAAAACATCGCACAGTCATCTTCAGTGTTTGTTTTTGTTTTTCTGATTGTATTTATTGTATTTAATGTATTTTAAATTTATATCTCGAGATGGGCCAGTTTTAATAGTGTTTATAGGTTTAAATAATATATTGTGAGCCACCCCAAGGCTGGTTGCAATTGGGGGCGGCATATAAACGTGTAAAATAAAATAAAATAAAATAAAATGTGGTTCTGTGATGTTGGCTGGGCCAAAGAGGGTGCAAGTCTCATCATCCCCAGCCAGCATGGCCAATGGGAATGATAGAAACTGAAATCTAGAACATCTGGAGGACACCAGGGCTGAGGGTTGTGGGGAGCTGGCCTTAAGTTCTGATTGCTGAAAAACTGAGCAGTTGCGAAGTGAGTCAGAAGCTGGCTCCGCTCACGACATGCCCACCACGTGCACGTCCAGCCTATCCTTGAACCCGCACCGATGGGGCCTCCACCACCTCCCGGGGAAGCCCTTTCCACACCCTGGGGGGCCTGACTGTCAGGAAGTGCTTCCTGGCATCCAAATGGGACCTTGGTTCCCTGAGCTTTGCCCCGTTGGAGCTTGTCCTGCCTTCCTCTGCAGGGGAGAACAGGTCCCTACCCAGCTCCGTGTGACACCCCCTCACATCCCTGTATGTCGCGAACAGACCCCCTCGGAGTCCCCTCTTCCCCAGCCTGAAAAGACCCAGCTCCCTCAGTTTCCCCTCATACGGCTTCCCCTGCCATCCTGCCACCGTCCTCGTGGCCCTTCGCAGCACCGATTCCAACCTGGCGATATAATGTAACGGGGAGCCCAGAACTGAACGCAGGACTCCAGCTGCAGGCGCACCAGAGTCGGGCCGATCGGCGCAAGGAGGATGCAAAGCCTGCGTCAGCCTGCCCTGGACTTCCTGAGAAGGGGACTGCAGCAGGAGCTGGCTCACTGGCCCCCGTGGCCCAGCCTAGCTCTACTTGGAAAGCCGGGGAGCCACGACAGGCTGAGAGGGCCCCACACAGGCCTCCTCTGCCCCTGCAGCCTTGGGCGCGAAGCCCTGCCTGCCGCCCCTCGCACACTCGCGCACAGCCCAACTCTTCCACAAATTTCGCGGGGACGTGGCTCTGCTGTAGTGCGCACCCAAATAAAAAAGACGCGGGAAAGCAAATAAATTTTTAATTCACGTTTTTGAACAAAATAATTAGATATGATTGCATTCCCCCAAAAGCAACTTGCACTCTATCGATTGTTTTCCTTGTGTAATATAACTTAACGAAATTCCATAATCCCAGTGTCACAACTTGGCTGAGAAGGGGGGCGACTATCGCGCTGTAACTTTTACTCTGAGGAAGGTTCAAGAAAATACGTGCAAGTTCCAGTGGCACACCCTTGGCTGGGGGGTGGGGAGACGTGGCACCTCCTGCCCAGGCAGCCTGGGGGGGGGCGCAGGGGCCCCGCTTCCCCCCCCCCGTCCCATCCAGAAGCCGGAGCAGCACCTCACCTCGTGGGAAGCGCCTTGTTGCAGGCGCCGGCCTCTGGAAGGGGGCAGGAAGACTCCCGTGGGCCGGGGGCTCGGTGGGGAGGTGGCCGGGCCACTGTGGGGCAGCTGCCGCCGAGTCCCCGGGCTGGAAGCACCGAGACAGGAGACCCGACCACGACCGCCCGCACGGGAGCTGACCTGGGAGCAGGCTGGCCCCGGCACGGGGGCCGCCCCACGAAAGCTGCGGTGCGCCTGGCCCGTGCGTCTCGGGCGCTTCTGTCCCCCGGTTGTTGGCGGCCTGCAGGAGAGGCCGGCGTTTCTCTGTGCAGCCCCCGTGCCTGCTCGGCCCCCGCCTCACTGCCCCGGGGCCTGCAAGACGCGCCCTTGCCCCTGCTCCTGCCCGAGCACAGAGGAGGGGGGCCTCCAGCCCGTCCCCCCGGCTCCCCTCACCTGCAGGCACTCGCAGGCCTTCCCTTTCCACAGGAGCGCAAGCAGCCCTCACCTCCTGGTCAAGGCAGCAGAGAAGGCGTTTGGGGGGCGTGCAGGAGGGCCAGCTGCCCCAGGAGCCCGGGGGGTGGGCGGATGGCTGGCCGGTGATGCTGCGGGGGCAGGTCGTGGCTGCTCCAGAGGAGTGCCATGTGCCACGGGGAGGCCCAGAGTGCGTCACGCAGCACGCGGTCTGTGCCGGGAGCCGTGGGAATACTGCTCGGAACAAGCTGCCGCTCTCGGCCCGTTTCCCGCCAGCCAGGCGCTGGTCAAATGGCTGCCCCCCCTTCACCCCCCCCCGGTCTGTGCGACGTCCCTTCGACATCCACACTGCGGAGGGCCATGTGGGCCAGCCAGACCCCCCCCGCCCCCCCCAGGGAGCTTTCCACGTTGGGCGATTGGCGCCAGAAGCGTTAAAACGAACACATGCAGGTGGTCCGGGCAGGTGCTCAGCAGGCGGAAGCAGCCCCTTCCTGGTGGCCCAGGCACCTGCACGGCTCCCTGGCCGCAGAGAAAGCGGCACTTGTCCTGGTACCCAGCGAGGGGGCACGTGGCAGAGATGGCGGACGAGCGAAACGGGGGGCGTTCAGCATGTGCGTGTGGGGAGGAAGGCCAGAGGAGCAGCGCGGGGGAAGAGGGGAGGGAGGGCCAGGGCAGGTAGAGCATCGCTGGGCATGCCTGCTTCCGATTTTGGGTGTACTCGCCGCTGGCGTGCAGCCCCCTGAAAGGGATGGTGGCGCTCGTGCACCCCGTGAGGATACGCTGAAGGAGGGAGGGGGCTTCTGCCCTCAGCAATGAGCATTTCTCCAGCCAGCCAATGAGCATTTCTCCAGCCAGCCAAATGCTGGAGGGGGAGCTTCTGGGTCACTATTCCTGTGCTGCGCTGCAGTGGTGTCAGGAAGCCTGCCCGGGATCCAGAGACTTCTCACCGGCCTCGCTAGAGCAGATGTCCCTGGGCAGGGCCTTCCGGCCGATCACAAACTGCTCTGGAAGGGCCCCTTTCCTTCCGCATCAAAGCTCCCAATCCAGCGGGTATAGTGAGGAAGAGGGTGGCGGCCTTGGAGCCCAGGGCCGAAGGCGCCCGATCATGCCCAGCGAGCCGCCAGGAGGCCTCCCTGGACCCTTTGTCCTCAATGCGGCGGGGGGGCAGATCTGAAAAGCGGGGGGCACCCGCCTGGCTGCAGCTCGTGCCTCTTGCGCCCACGGCACGGAGGGGGCTTTGCTGCAGGCCTCTCGCCTGCGTGACGACCTGCACGCACAACAGCAACATTCCCACGGGAACGCAGCCGATCCTGGGGGAACGACAGAGGCCTCCAGGGCTGGCCAGAGATCTCCCACACGTTCTCCGGGGGGCCCCCCGAGATGGCTGGCCACCAGTTGAGCACACACCCTGGAGGGGCTGCGCGGGAGGGCAAGAGGCGCAGGGGCTGCTTCCGGAGCCCGGGCGGCTGACGGGAGGCTCTGCCCGGCTGTGCAGCGAGAGCCCTGCCGTCCGGCCCTTCTGAGGGGCGGCAAGGGGGCCGCTTCCCCCTGCTAAGGGCGCAGCTGTCAAGAACGGCAGTCTAGGCTCATGCGGCCATTTCAGCTATTTTAATTTTACCTTCACTAAATTTCCCTTTAAAACAAAATCCGATAGAAAAATAGACACATTTGCAAAGTGGCTGCTCACCTGGGAGGACACCAGCCCCCGCCCCCATCTGGCGGCCTGGCAGCCACCTGACAAGCAGGGCTCCCAGCCCGTATGCCCCCTTGCCACAGAGCACCTGTGCGGGCCCACCCAGAGGAGAGTCATGCGGGGCCGCCACAACCTGCCGCCCGGAATTGCTCCTTGGCCCCACGAGCACCGGGACCACCCTCCCCAAGGCCGGGCAGGCCCCGCACGGCCCCAGAGCACGGCCCCCTCTGCTCGGAAGCACGCAGAGGCGGGCAGGGGGGAGCAGCGTGCAGGGCCTACGGCGGCCTGCCAGCAGGGGAGAGCATCCTCTTCCTCGGCAGGGCCCCGCTCTGGCCCCACAGGCACGCAAAGAGGCAGAAGCGGCGGCAGCGCAGGGAGAGCGTCTGGCGCAAAGAGCGGGGCAGGGGTGGAGGGGAGGCGGCAGGCTGGGCAGCGGAGAGACACGCGTCTTCTTCTAGCGCCAGGCAGCAGGTGAGAAAGGGCAGCCCGGCGGCCAAGAGGCCCGTGGGGCAGCTGGTCTCCAGCGCTGCTGGGAGGGTCTTCCGAGAAGAGGGGCCGAGCCAGGCTGCCAAGATGGTGGCAGTCGTCGCGTTCTGCCGTGGCGGCACCAGTCTGGGAGGACGCTGGGCGGGCCCGGCTGGGGTACGCGCCCCGTGCGCTCCCCCTGCCCTGCCTGCAGGTGAGGAGAGGAGAGGAGAGGAGAGGAGAGAGGAGAGGAGAGGAGAGGAGGGAGGCAGGGCGGCAGCGTCCCCGTTGTCACCAGCGCAGGACGCAGGCCCACAGGCCCCAGGCGGGCAGAGGGCAGGCCTGGGACTCGGCGGGCAGTAGCGCGGAGACGTCGCAGGAGCCCCGGAGAGCAAGGCAGAAGCGAGGGCGAGGTCCCGTCGCGCCCGCGAAAGAAACAGCATATAAAAGACGGCAAAGTGACTCAGTGTCGTTGGATTCCTCTGCGAACGCTGCTCACGAGGAGGCGCGAGTCCTGGCGGGCGGCAGCTCTAGCTCTGGCGGCTGAACCGCCCGGCGGTGCCTTCGTCGGGGCCGTCTCCCCCGGGGCCGCCCCCGCTGGGGTGCACCGCCAGGCTCGGCTTGCTTCCGCCCAGCGCGTCGTCCTTGGTCAGCTCCGAGGCCAGCACCGAGGTGACGGCGCAGCCAATTTTTCTGTTCGCTGCGATGGGGAGAGAAACGGACAAGCAGGCGGGTGAGAACCACAGGCTCCGGTGCGAGCGACTGCCCCCCGCCCCCTTCGTTCGGAGAGGAAGAGCCGAAATGGGGGGGAGATGCTGCCCCCCGCCAAATGCTCCCACGAGTCTGAGCGGCGGCGGCGTCCTCCAAGGGCCGCAGCAGGTCCCGAGGGGGCAAGAGTCCGTTCGTCTGTTTCCAACCTGGGCACCCCATGGAGGAACCCGCCCCCAGCTTCGCAGGAACGAGCCGGCGGTCCAGAACAGCATTCCCCATGGGGTGGCCTTCAGAGCCATTTGGACCGCAGCCCCCAGACTGGGAATTCTGGGTGCTGCAGTCCAAACGCATCTGGAAGGCCCCAAGCTGGGGAAGGCCGGCCCAGAAGGCTGGCTTGTTCCAAGAAACCCTGCCTAAGCTGAAGCACCGTTCGGGGCTCGGACAGGAATGCTCAACTGCAGCTCTTCGGCAACAGCTGCAGCAGCGGCGGCTTCGGGTTTCTCTGCAGCCGCGCGGGAGAAGGAGCGGCGAGCACGTGACGCTGAGGCTCGGCTCGGCTCACCGCTTACTAGTTTGCCCACGGCTGGTGAGTGAACATCTGATGACGGTGCACTGGTAAAACCGTATTCCTACACGCAGATGTTTCCATGCGTTGGGAATACCGGCCTGGAAGAGATGGCACCACCCTCGCAGAATCCGACGTTTGTAGCACCGTGTGCTGAAGAAAGGGTGGCCGTCTCCGGACCAGAATTTGCTCGATGCGGGTTGCCCAAGCCAGGAAGGCCTCAAAAGCGACCGGCGGCTTGAGACCGATTCCGCAGAAGCCGCCCTCGGAGGAAAGGCTCTGCTTTCCGGCGTGACGCTTCCCTGCCTCGCAACCCCTTCCGTGACCCGGTCTGCACGCCAGGCCCTGAGGAACGGGGCCGCTGGCGGGGCAGCGCCCGGCTCCGCGCCCTCCTGGAGAAGGCACACGCAGCTGAGCAGACACTCCCGAGACGCATGCCGGCTGGGGCTGACCGCGCAGATGGCCGGGCCTTCTGGGGCACCCAGCGCGGCGGAGCGGTGCGGGGCTGAACTGGGTGCTAGTCCCCGCTCAGGTGCGGCGCTCGGTGGGTGACACCAGGCCGCTCACCAGCACTCAGCCCAGCCCACCTCACAGGGCTGCTGCTGTGTGGATCAGAGGAGGAGGATCGGTGCACTGCGGTCTGGATTCCCGCCTCGCATCTCCACTGGCTGAGAAGGCCGCTGAGCTCCCTGGCCCCCTCGGGCCACGCACTGATCCGGGGAGGCCACTGGCTCTGCTGCAGCACGCCCCCGGCAGGGGGGACTGCTCTCCGACGAGGTGGGTCACGCCCCACGCTGTGCCCGGTCGCTGCAGGCGGTGTTCCCCAAACGGCCTCACGCCTGCTCTCGTGCCGCCCGAGCCCCCTCGGATCCAGAGCGCCAACCCAGGCGTCACGGGCAGCCTGCATCTCCAGCTCGATACGACGAAGGGCCAAGGAGCTGAAGGCCTCGGAGTTCCCCGGCAACAGAGCACGACAGCGTGCGGCATGCAAGGAGGGTCTGCGCCATTTCCGCGCAAGGACGTGCCCGTGTTCCAGGGCCACACGCACGGTGCTGGGCCGGAGCCCCTGCGACGCACAGCCCTTCGACACCACAACATTGCACGGTGTCGCCACGCACACCACTCCACTCGCAAAGGGGGATTTGGAGGAGGTTGGGGAGGACAAAGCCAAGCTGACGGGCACAGAGGGAAACAGAGCAGTGACCGTGGCTTCCGGCCAGAGCTGTGCCACGGACTCGCCACGGAGAACCCAGTTCACCCACGGGAGTCCGGGTGTGCCTGTCAGAAGCGGGCCCCTCCTCTCCTGCCCGCAGAAGCGCACAGCAGCAGGGCACGAGGGCTGTGCCCGAGAGCAGCAGCCCCAAGTACCAAAGGCCCTCTGCCGGCTTGCCCAACTTCGCCCGGCACTGGGGACTGGCACGCACAGCCTGGGCGAGGGACCACTCGGCACTGGTGGAGACACGGCATGGGAGAGCGGGGGGGGGGGGGGAGGAGGAGGACGACAAGCACAACGCACATGGCAGGCAGTGGGGCCGGGTGCCCGACAGCATCCTCGGCAGCAGGAAATGAGGGGTGCCCCATGCAGGGAAGAGGGCGCAGCGAGCTGCAGGCACATTGAGCCACCCATGGGGAGGGGAGGGCCCGGCTCAGCCAGCCACAGCCCCCTGCGGGCAGCACATGCGGGGCTCAGGCACGGGGGCCCCCGGGGGGGCCATGCGTTTACCCGCTCAGGCGTGTCCTCCTCCGCCTCCGCGAGGGACGGAAGGGAGCTCGCTGCGGGGAAACAGAAGGGCGGCTGTCAGATCTCGGAATGAGCTCTGTGGCGGGGCTCGCTGCACCTGTCCGACCTGCACATCCAGCCCGGGGCCGCCAGCGCCCGGAAGCAGGTCGGCGGCTTCCCCCGAAGGCAGAGCCCCAGAGCAGAGCCGGCTCGACGTACGGCCGTTTCCTCTGCTGTGCCGCGGGGTGCTCCGCCGACCCCCATGAAGGACCCCAGCAGCGAGGACCATCTCCGGCATGAGGCCCGCGTGTTACCGAGGTGTAGAGCTAGCAGGACGGAGATGGCCTTCTCGGGCTCCATGGCACACTGCGCTTCATGCGGAAGCCCGGACTCTGTGGCGCAAAGCTGGCACAAGCGGGACACGGGCCAGGCGTGTGCAGGGCAGGCTCCCCACCATCGCTGCGGCCTGCGGAGAAGCCATGCAGCTGCCCTGCCTCGAGCAAGCCCCCTGGCCGGCGTGGCTCTGTGCGGTTTGCTCTGGCCGGCAGGCATCCCCCAGGAGCCTGCGGCTGTGGGAGCCCTCCGAGGCCCCCCGCGTGCGCCAGCCCCGAGCCCCCGCTGGACCCGCTGCTCGGCCCGGGCGGGGGTCACGTCTTCCTGCTGGCCTGCTCTTCCCTGACCACGGCCCTCTCCCTGCCTGCTGCACAGCCCCGGAGGACCGGTCGGGAGCCCCGGGCTCCCTTCATGCCAGTGCTTCCCCCGACGGCCAGACCGGTGTGTGCGCCAGCGGGGCGCCCCACCCGGCGCCCACACGCACTTCAGGGAGATGCCAGGCCCCGTCCCGGGGAAGAGGGGCCCTCGGCAGCCTGGGGAGCCGGCCTCCTGGGAAACGCCTTCCCGGGAGCAAACGCACACCGGGGCCCCCGGACACGCTGCGGTGGCTCGCTGCAGCAGAGCCGAGGGGAAGCGGGCCGCTTCGCCTCCAGGCCACTGGTGGCCCTTCGCAGGCTGCAGCTTCTGGGCTTCTCCAGGATGCCCACGTCTCCCGCCCCCCCCCCCCGAGGGAACTGGGGCCGCCCCGAGAGCGCGAGGGAGGAAGCCGGCCTTTGATGGAGCTGTGCACCCAGGCAGGAGACGTGCCAGCGGAAGCGGGGCTTCCTGTTCCGCCTCAGATCCCATTCCGTGCGGCATTGAAGCCGGGTGCCAACACGTCTTTCTTTTCGGCACCAGGTGAACCCTTCGCGTTTCCCTGTTATTTTAATGTATCATTGGTTTCAATTTGGTTTTCACATTGCTGCAATATCGGATGCTGTGCCTCATTATTTTATTTCCTATTTTACTGGTTGCGTGTTGCAAAGCATCCTGGGAGAGCAGCGGGTGGACGGCTGAAACCCAGGACCGCCTCGGCCCAGGCCGGCACCTGCCACACTCCCCACGGAGGCGCTGGTCCAGGGACGCCTGCTCCCTCCTCAGGCTGAGCTGCCAAGCCCCGCGCAGGATGCGCCCGGAGCGCCCCTCCTGCGGCTGAACAGAATGTGGCCCGTTTCCTTTCGGGGCCCAGCCAGGCAGGCGCAGGAGGCAGGGACACGCGGGGCCCCGGCCACAATCCCTCGCGCCCCGCCTGGCTCACAGTCGGCGAGCCTCTGGCTGGGACAGGCCCCCTTTCCTCCTCTGGGCCCACGGGCTGCGGAGACCCCTTTCCGGAGGCCAGGGTGGAGATTCTCACGCATCTGTGCGTCAAGCCAAATTTCCAGATGTGCCTACTGGGCATGGAAAAAGGCACGGGAACAAAACCCTGTCCCATCTATTCCAAATACAGGCATGTTCAGGAATTCCACAGCGCAGGGATGCTTTTAGCTACAAGATGCGTCACCCATCAGGCCCGGCTCTGTCAAAAGCAGCCTGCGGGCCAGTGCGGCCCAGGCCTTGGCCTCCGCTTGACAGGATCCCACGACCCGGAAGGGGACGGAAGGGGCTTCGATCGCAGGATTGGGCTCGGCTGGGCCAGGAAGCGGGTTCCAGAGCGTGGGGGGAGCGTGCCGTCTGTGCCCAGTTTCTGGACCAGTGCCGGTCTGGCCGGCTTTCCGCATTTTCTCTCCAGCTCCGGGGGCAAGTTTAGAGGAATGCCTGGTGCACAGTGGTTGTCCTCAAACATGAAGGCTTTTTAGATATATATATGTATCTCCCTCCTCTGAAGGTTACTACTGAAAGAGGTAACAGCGTCCGTCCTCGGGATGATATCCTGAGATCCGCTAAGACATAATATATATATGAAAACTGTTCGGCATTTCAGTCATAAAACCTCTGAACTGTTCTACTGTCAAATTGCATCTAAATTTCAAACTGCCACTTTATAAAATAGTTCTAATTTTATAGCACATATGACCAAATTGATATTCCGCGAAGGCCACCCTGGACTATACAGATCAACCAGGCCTGCTGCCGCTATCTGTTGCACATAAAGGATCATCACAGGGAGCAGACACACCCCGGTTTTAGGCCATGAAAGAGGAGCTTTCATTTTGCAGAACATCCCACAGAAAAGCCTGGTCCGCCTGCATTCACGGGGCAGCAAAGATAATTCTGCACCAGAAGCGCAGCCTGAATCAGCCGCTTGTGCTTCTCCCGGCACAAACCACGTGACGACCCGCAGGGCTGCGCTTTGCCGCAAGGGAGGCTGAGTTGCTCCGCCTGCTCTTGAAAGGCACCGCTCGGACTGGAGGCCGCGGGGGGGCTGCAGCAGCCCTTCCCCAGCATGGTGCTTCAGCTCCCATCCTCCCCAGCCAGGACGGTGGGAGATGCTGCTGGCCACGTGCCGGGAATGGCCGTTCGGTCAACGCGCTTCACCGAAATAAAGCTGCCTGGCTGGGAGAGCTCCCGTGGGAGGTCCAAGTCCGGTCAGAGACCTCGGCCCAGAAGGGCCACGTGCCTCTTCTCCTCCCGGCTTTCTTTACTGAATCCCGCACTGTTCACGGCTCGGTGCGACCGGGACGAGCCGTGACCAAAACCACGGCGGGGGCATCAGTGGCTAAAAGCTGCAGACCCCGCCGGGGGAAACCAGGGTGGGGCTGCCCCTCTTGTCCAGAGCCCAGCCTGCCCCTGCTCCTGGCCCCGTCTCTCTGCGCACGGACCCTCTGCCCCGGAGCACAGGGCAGCCAAGAGACGGGCCCCCCGCCCCAGGAGACGGGCTGGGCCGCTCGCCAGGCCTCGGGGTCCCAGAGGAGGTGGGCAGCCAGCCCCAGGACGGACGGGGTCACCCGGCTCGGCACCGCCCACAGCCCCATCGTCCGCCACGCACCCCAGGTCCAGTGTGGGCAGGCCAGCAAGCTGCCTCCAGGGCCAACGGAAGCTTTGCACGCCCCCCAGCCGCCGCGCCAGGGGCCCAGGGGCGGGGGCGGACGGCACCTCCGGGGAGGGAGGCGCGAGGGAGAGCTCACCTTGGCGCGGCCCCCTCTTCCGGCGGAAGGCGGCTCCCGACTGCAGGGCCTCCATCAGACTGTCCATGACGCCCGTTTCGTCGCCCTCTGCAAGAAGAAGTTGGTGGTCAGGCGGGCCCCCCCACGCGGCCCTCGCAGGCGCCCCCTCCCCACCCGCCTGATGCACGCCACGGCACAGCCGCTGAGCACCCCTTGCCCCTGCAGGGACGGCTGACCATCCCGCATGGAACGCCTGTTTCGGGGCCCCGGTAGGCCCCCTCCGAGAGCAGAAGGCCGGCTGGCCACGCCACGCCACGGGGCAGGCCCCAAATGCCATGTTCGCGTGCTGCAGCCCCTGCACCCACATGTGCCGGGGCGACCCCTGGGCCCTCCTCCTGGCCCTCCCCTCACCCCTCCTCCTCTTTGCTCGGGGGGAGCCCGGCAGCAGTCGCAGTGGCCACGGAGGCAGTGGGGGGGCTCAGGAAGTGGAAAGGACCCCTGGAGCCGGGGGAGCAGCAAGGGGGCAAATGCCACGGCAGCCGGGGGAGGGGAGGGGAGGGGAGGGGAGGGGAGCAGAGCATGTGGGCCTCCGTCAGCCTCCCCCTCCTGGACCTATGGCAATCAGAATTCGCAAAAGCAGCTGGCCCCGCTGGGAAGGCTCTGGGGCCAGACCCCGCGTCTGAGCCATGTGCTCGCCGGCTGCCGGCTGGCAGGGCAGGTGCTCCCCCCGCGAGGCGTTTCCTCCCAGCCGATTCCGGCGCGGCCAGCGGGCAGGCGGGAGCGAACAGGGCAAGCAGCAACGTGCCGGGATGCAGAGGGGAACGGGTGGGCGTCACGCCGCCCCCCTTGCTCCTTTCCTTGAGCCCCCAGCCAGGCGCCGGAATGCAGGATCCGGAGAAAGCGCTGCCGGCGGGAAGGGGCGGCACAGCTGCAGAGAGGAAGGGGGCCGCGGGGGGTCCAGCGGGAGAGCCCCAACCGAGCGAGGAATCCCGGGGGGCCGCTGCAGCCGTGGCTGCGCAGCCCCCCGGCCATCCTAGGCTCCTGCACCCCCAGCGCCCCCGGACACCCCCAGACTCGCTGCTCCCAGCCCCCTGCCCCCGCCAGCCCGCTAACACCGATGCGAGAACAGCTCTGCAAACCCTGGTTGCCATGGCAGCAGCCCCCCCAAACATAACCCCGCAGAATCGCAGGGAACATCTGCTGGGCGATCCCGGCCCCCGAATCCATTGTCCACAGCGCCACCTGCTGGCGAGAACAGCCCGCTTGGCCTGACCTACATGTGGGGGACTCCCGACCGACCCGCTCTTCCCCGCTGCCCCATCGCAGCAGCAGCCCAGCCAAGGCCTGAGCGCAGCGCAGAGAGCTTTGGCGCCCGCCTGCTAAGGATGCTGGGAGAGCTGCAGCTGACGAAAGGCAGGCACGATTCTGCGAAAAGGACTGCTGCGAACACCCTCCCCCCACATCATGTGCTTCCGGACATTCTTCATGGCAGGACGACACCGAAGTGTTGGGAGAACTGTGACTACCAAAGTTTGCGCCCCGGTGTGGAACCGCCAAGCAGCCGGGTCCGCACGGCGTTCAATTCCCACCTGCTCCTGACACCCACCCACGCGTGGCTTCCCTGTGGTGACAGGTGAGCCGCACACCTGACGCAGGTGCCGCTCCATCTCCAGGACGGAGAGCTGCCCGCCCCCGTGACCCTGCGGCCCCAGCCCGCTCCCTCTTCTGGGGGAGCCTCCCCAGGCCCGGCGGCTTGGGCCTTTCTCATGCAAAAGTGCCACCTGCCTTGCTGAGAGGCAGTGCTGGGGATGAGCCGGGCGCTTGCTGGGCGGGGGGGGGGGGGCAGCCAGGCCTCGCGGCTACCCCGCCACCAGCAGCTGCCCCCCGGTCCGTCGCCCTCCGCCCTGCTTGCTAGCCTCGGCCTCCGGGCCTCCAGCTGTGGCCTGCGTGGGCCAGGCCCCCACTGCGAGGTGCAGCCCAGCAGGCCTCGAGAGGCGCGGGAGGCAAGCCCTCTGGCAGGACACGCCGCCCGCCAGCCCTCCGCCGGGCACTCCGGGGACGCACGCCGCGCACGGATCCCAGGGCAGGGCCCCGCTGAGTCAGCCGGCGGGCCAGCTCCAACAGGCAGCCGCTTCCTCCCGGGCTGGGCCACTGACCCACCCTGCCCAGCTTGCTCACACCGACTGTTCAGGACCTTCCCCAGCCACCCCTGAACCCAGGGACCCCGTCCTTCCTTCCTGGTCAAAGATCAGAAAATGGCCGGGGTTGGGCAGGGTCTCTTCCTGAGGGATGCCGAGAGCAGAGAAAAGGGCTCCTCTCGACAGAGACCTGGCGCTGCGCATGAAACCTGAGAAGCGGCTCTGCCGGCGCGGGAGAGCCTGGGCAGGATGACGGGGGCTCTGCGCTCCGGGGGATCCGTCCTCCGCCAGCGAGCCAGCCAGCCAGCCAGCCAGCCAGCACGGTTCCCCTGCCAAGCCGGCATGGAGGGAGAGGGGGAAGGGAGGTGAGGAGAACCAGATGCACGCTGTGTCCCCAGCACGGCTCCAAGTTGCTGCACGGGAGGGGAGGGGAGGGGAGGGAGAGCCGGCAGGGCAGGAAACGGTGGGAGGCAGGAAACAGGCAGCCGGGCAGTAATTGGCCCCGTCTGTGCTCACACAGAGGGGAGGCTCCTCGGAGGAAGTCCCCAAGGCGGCACGGCCACCAAGAGGGCGCCTTCCGAGGGGCCACGGGCCGGCCATTAGAGCCAGCACCTCCGGAGCGCTCCCGCCGATCGCCGGCCGGTGCCGCGGCTCCTGCAAGCCCACATTTGCTCACGCAAAGAGGGACCCGCTGTGTGGCCTTCGCTGGCCGTGCCAGGCGCCCCGGCAAGCTCGAGGGGAGGCGTCACAGCCCCGCCGATGAGGGGCGCACGAGGCCAATTTCCCCCACAGACGCACAACAGAGACGCTTCGTCGCAGAACCGCGTCAGCAGGAGGAGAACGGGCACGTCAGAAACGGCATTTCCCGACCGAGGTCTCGGCCCGACCCTGGACGGGCCCGCTGAGCTCCCTGCTCCATCCCACGGAGCCCCCGGTTCCCCCGGGAGCAGGGCTGGGCCTCCCGCCCTGGAAGACCCCGCCAGGGGCTCCCTCCAGCGCTCTTTCTGACGCCGGGGAGAGGGCCGCAGCACGGATGCCCAGCCCCGTTCTTCAGCAAAAGCAGGGCAGCAGGTGGCGAGTCGGCAATGAATGCACCGCCCATGTGCCACTGCACTAGTCTGCTGAATTCTACGGCACGGTTCAGCTCTACCAACTGCCCGTTTTTAAGGTGCTACGAGAGCCTGATGCTTGCGCACGCAGCTTTCTCCCGCCCCTTGCCCTGCGCGGGAGGCTCCCTCCAAGCATGCCCTAGTCCAGTGGACTGGGAGGGCGCGAGGACGGAGAGCGGCTCCGCAGGGCCTAAAGACGCTGGTGCAGTGAGCACTAGCGGCTTTTATTTGCTTATAAACTGGGCTACCCAAAGCGCAGAAAAGGGAACAGTTAAACCAGTGAGGCGGTGCAGAACGAGAGCGAACAGAAGTGCAGCCAGCGGCCGGGTGCTGGAGCGCATCCGGCGGGACTGAAGTCGTAGAAAAGCCGGAGAAGGAAGGGGCAGGCCAGGACCGCGCTGAGGCGCCAGCACAGGGGAAAGAGGGGAAGGGGCCCGGAGGAATGCCTTCAAACCAGCAGGGCGGTGAGCAAAGCCCGACGGAGGGGAACCCCACGGCCAGCATCCTCCGATGCTGAAAATTGCAGGCAGCAGGCACATCCCGGAAAACCCGGTGGCGCACGCTGCGGGGAGGGCGTGCGAGGCACACACTCGCGCCCGCTCTCTCCCCGCCGAGGGCCTCCCGCAAGGGGTCTCGCGAGGCCGTCCTCGGGTCCCCCCACGGGGACAGCCCCAGGCGCAGCTGCCAGCCCACAGTACCTGCGTTCATGTCGATGAGCTGCTCCCTCTTCTGCTGCTTCTCCTGCCGCTCCTTCTCCGCCTTCTCTTTGGCCAGCTTCGCTCTGCGCATCTTCTCCTCTAGGTCGTGGCGCTTCTGGTTCTCCTTCACGGCTTGCTGCGAGCGAGAGGCAGCGGGCTGGAAAGACGGGCCGGGGCAGCGGGCGCGGCCGGCCCACCGCCTCCATCGCAGCAGCGCGGCTCCTGCGCCCGGCCAGTGGGCGAGAGCGGGCAGGAGGCCGGGCTGCGGGCTCGGGGAAGCCTCCAGCTCCGCAGGCGAACCGGGGCCGAAGTGGGGCGCTTGGGGGCCCTCCACCGGGGAACGCTCCGAGGGGCAGACGGGCAGCCTCCGCCACAAAAGGCGCAGGACGGCAGATCGGCAGGACTGGAAGGGCAGGGTGGGGCGCGCTCACCATGAACATGCTCCGGAAGTTGTGCAGGTTGGAGAAGAATTCCTCAACGGAGGTCTTACTGGCGTTGAAGAGGAAGTACTTCCCCAGCTCCTCGTAGAGGCTCTCCATGTTGGAGTGCATCATGCGCAGCTTCTCGTACTGCTCCTGGGCTCCCTTGACGAAGCTGTGCGGCTCGAGTCAAGGCCAGCGCACGAGCCGGGAGGAGCCCCCGGGCGCAGCCGGTCTCGCTCAGGCGGCCACGGGCCGGGCTCCCGGAGGCCCGCTCACTTCGCTCTGCGCGGCCTCCCCAGCCAGACGCCCTGCGCGGCCGCCCGGGGTGCTCCGTCCTGCTCCGGAGAACAGCAGCGCCCTCCTCGCACCCCGCGGCCCCAGCTCCGCTTGGCATTCTCTGGCAAAAGGGCGACCCACTGTCTGCACAGGGGCAAGTTATTCCACCCGCCCCCCCCCCCCGGCCTCCCTTTTAGGACCCCGATCCACAGGCAGAAAGGGTGGCAGGCTCTAGGAAGAGGGCGAGGGGAAGCTCTGAAGGGGCTCATTTGCTTGGTGTGGAGGTTTGCAGCTACACGTTTTCCACATGCGCCCACTGCCTGGGAGACGCCATTGCGCAACAGCGGAGTAAACCCAGGCCAAACGACTGCTAAGCAACGCACACGTGGCGCGAGGACCACCCCGGGCTCTCTCTCCAGCACACGCGACTCGGAAAGCCAGGGGACTCACCTTGGCCCCCGTGCCCAGCTGGCCCTGCATCGCCCCCCCCCCGCCCCCGGTCTCAGGCCCCTTCTCCAGACTGCCGCGTGGCGCACGGCCCACCCTGCAGGAGGACTGGGCCCTCAGCACCGCCCGGGGCTCCCCCCCGCCCAGCAGGGCAGCACCCCACTTTTGGAAGGATATGTTCATTTTCTCTACGAATTTGTCCTTCTCTTCTGTGGTGCTGGGGAAATTGTCGACATCGCGCTTCACATCTGCAATCTGCTTCTTCATGAGGTCCAGATTTTTCCGCAAGTTCTCAGCAGAGACTTGGGGGAGAAAGAGGCAGCATGGGAGCCGGGAATGCCACGCAGAGGGGCTTTTACCTCCTGCCGGGAGGCTCGGAGGGGAGGGGAGGGGGTCGCCCCTCCAAGGCAAGTGGGCGAGCAGGGGGCTTTTCCACCAGAGCGCTCCCCCACCTCCAGAGTGGACTGGCCCATCAGCAGGGAACCCGGGTGACGCCAGTGGTGGGCATCCGGGGGGCCGCACGCCCTTCCTGTGGAGCGGCCCTCTCCAGAACGCCCCTCCGGATGCCGCACGTGCCGCTGCTGGACTCCATGCCAGGGCCCAGCCGCCCTCTGTGTGGGGCGGCCAGCCCTGCTCCCAGGTGGCCACCCGGAAGGGCCCCGGGCCCAGTGAGCAACCCGGGGGCTCAGCCATGCCCTCCCGCCATCCGGACGGTCACAGGAGGTGCTCGCACACAACAGCGCATGGCTCTGCCAGGGCAAGACGCAGCTCTGGAGCAGCGGGACTCCAAGCCAAGAGATGCACCTGCCTGCGACGCACTCGTCCTCGTTTGGGGGAGGCTTCTGAGAACCATCTTTGCCCCCGCGAATCAAGCCGCCTGTCACGGCCCTGCTCGGCTCCTCTCCAGGCTGTGGCTTGCTTTACGAGTCCGTCTATCCCACCTTTGCTCCTCTTCTACTTCTACCTTTGCCTTTCCTTAACACGACTGTCTTCTCCACTGCGTGGCCTTGATGTGCCCAAAATACGGCAGCCTCAGTTTTGCCAAGGTGGCTCCCAGGTAACCTTCTGGCTTGATTTGACCCAGGACCCATGCGCTCCTCTTTCTGTTCGTCCAGGGTATTCGCAAAGCTCTCCTCCAGCGCCGTTTGGAAGCCTCCATTTTCCTCCTGTCAGCTTTCTTCACCTTCACAGCCATACAGTGTTCAAAAACAGGGTGGAGCAGATGCCTTTGGCCTCGCTGGCCAGTGGACGCCCTTTGGCGTGAGGATCTCTGCTAGTTCCTCCAAGTCTCAGCCGCCTTCTTCCAGTGTCTTGGCCGCAGCCTCCCTTTGACTGGATGAGCCCAGGTGGGCGAACTCTTTCACAATGTCAAATTCTTCAACTGTTGACAGCCACGTTGTGGAATTTTTCCATAGTTGTGATTTTGTTTTCTTAATACTACCTATCCATCCATCCGTCCGTCCGTCCGTCCATTTATTAAATGCTTTTTTATCCTGTCCTCTCACAGAAGTCTCAGGACGGCGATACTGAGCCACAGCCCTGCTTCTGCGCTTTTTTCTTCCCCTTTCATCAGGAGCTGTTTCAAGTCATTACTGCTTTCCGCCAGTAAGACAATATAATCTTCATATTTTAAATTACCCATGTATCTTAAATGACCGGTGCTCCTTCCTCCAATATTCGCTCCTTCCTCCAATCCTACTCCCGTTTCCCTCACGATACGTTCCGAGTCCAGAATGAGCGAACAGGGGGAGAAAACGCACCCTTGTCTGACGACTGTGTCCACGGGAACCGCAGGGCTCCGACGCAGCACGGCTGCGTGCCTTGGGAAGGGGCCTGCACGGCCCGTTCCCCGACATGAGGGGCCCGACGAGATGGCGCGCCTGCTTTGCCGGGCCCTTCCTGCCAACGCACCTTGACCACTCCAGTCCTCCTGCCAGCCTGGCCAGCCGCAGCACCTATTTCCACAGCTGGCTCTGGCAGGAGCTAATGTAAACACAACAGAGGCCCCCCCCTTGCAAAACAGACAAATCGCCCCTGTTAGGCTGCCCCGCAAAAGGAGCACAGGGAAGCCAAGACGGAGCGAACTCCCCTGCAACTCCAAAGACCTCTCTGCGGACCACGGGTGGCTTCCCCCTTTTCGTGGCTCGAAGACTACAGGCTGGGAAGAAGCGCCGTGGCACGAGGTTTGCCCCACCACACACACTAACGCACACACGCGCTTTTGCACAAAAACCCCTTGCGGCACGCCCGGCCCCAAATACCTTGGGAAGCCTTCTCCACGTGGATCAGCTCATCGGTGAACTTCAGCACCTCCGGGTACTGCTTCTCGCAAATCTCGGCCACGAAGTGCAGCAGGGTCAGCTTCTGATCAGCAGACTTGGTGTCTCGGAGCTAGAGTGACAGGGAAGGAAGGGGCTGAAGGGGCCAGCACTCCGCCACCCCCCGGCCCTGGGCTGGTGCGGCCCGGGCAGGCTGGGCACCCTGGCACGGCCCACGGGCGCACCTTGCAGAGGAAGCTGATGTTGAAGCCGAAGGCGCCGGCGTTCATGGAGCCGGCGTTCATGTAGTTGCCCACCAGCAGGATGAGGGAGAGCAGGTTGGCGAAGCTCTGGCTGCCGCGGACCTCCTCGCAGGCCGCCGTCACCGCCACGATCTCCGGCTTGATGTTCTCCACCTGCTCCGTGAACTGCAGCTTGAAGAGGATGGCGCTGAGGCGGGCCATCAGGCGAGGCACCGAGCTGATCTGCGGGGACAGGGCCGGGCAGCCGTCACGTGCAGGCAGGGGCGTGGGGCAGCAAGGGCCCCGAGGAAGAGGCGGGAGGGCAGGGAGGCCGGCAGCAAGGCTGCGTGGCTCCCCAAGTTTGAAGCAGGCAGGCTGGCAACTATTGCTGCGAAGACATGACCGTCAGGCGGCCGAGGGATGGCCGAGGGACAGCGCTGGCCTCTCCTGAGGTGCCCGGCTCCGGCTCTGCTCTCGAGGGTCGGCCGGCCGGCCGGCCTGCTTCTTCCCGGGGCAGCTCTCCCGGGACTCCGTGGCCCAGCTGTGAAGGCAGCGCTCGACAGGAAGGGCTGTGCGACTGAGCCTTCGGCTGGCGCTCCACGGAAGCAGAAACAGCCGGCCCGTCACCGGCTCCTATGGAACCATGGTGCCCGAGAAGCCCGCTTGCCACCACGGCTGTCCTGGCCCAGGGCCTCACCCTGAAGTGCCCGCCGCGGTGGACTTCCGGCAGGGCCTTCCCAACGAGGAGGGCGGGAAAGCGACGCTATGGGGAAGGCCTTGCCCACCCGCCAGAACTGCCTTCCCTCCCTTGGCCAGCAGGGACCAGCAGGGACCACAGCGGATCCGGACCCCCGGGGGCGGCCGCATTTCGGGGCTGAGGGGAAGCCCAGCTGGCAGGGCCCTCCGAACACGGCCAAGCCCAGGAGGCCGGGCGACGCGGAGCGTTCAGACCCCGGAAAGGGGCAGCGCTGATGGGAAGGGGTGCCGGACAGCGGGCAGGACAGACGGAGCGTGGCACGGGCACGAGAGGGAGGAGTCGCGCCACACCGCCGCCTCTCCGCGCAGCCCAGGCGGCCGCTCACCACCACGCCGAACTGCTCCGGCTCCGCCAGCTCGTCGTACTCGCCCTTCAGGTCCGCGATCATCTTCAGCTTGTCGGGCTCTGGCATCAGCTTGAGCAGGTTCTGCGAGAGGCAAAGCAAACGTCAGCAGGGAGGGAGGAAACCGGCCTCGGTGCGCTGCCCGCTTGGCCAAAGCAGCAGCAGCGTTCAGCCTTGGCGGAAAGGGAGGGGCGCAGACCCTTCCCCCGAGAAGGAGGGAAGCTGCAGCGCAGGAGTGCGCCACGATCCGTGCGACAGGCTTCGACGCATCCCCGCCCAGGCAGTGGGGCCTGGGGGCTCTGCCCCCTCCCCATCACGCCCCAGGCTGGTCCGGGCAGAGCTTGGTGCCACGTCCTTCGGCAGCCAGATTGGGGGGGTGGAAGGATCAGGCCCCCTTGGGGGTTGCCAGCTGGGAGCAGGCGTGCCGGCCCCTCCACCCGGGCTCACCTGCACCATGGATTCGGTCAGCACGGCCTCGTTCACCTCCAGGATGGCGGTCTTGATCTCCTCGTACGGCATGCGGAAGGAGCCCAGGAAGATGGCTGCCGTGGGCAAAGAGGCGCACAGGTGAGCCCTCACGCCAGGCCGGGACGGAGGTGCTCCGGGGCTCCCGCAGACGGCCCCCTCCCCTCCCCGCCCCGAGCCCCCGCAGAGGCGGGCAGCACTCACACAGGTTCTGCGCGTTCTTGGAGTCCAGCACCCGCAGCTCCTTGACCTTCTTCTTGGACTGGCCCTTCTCCTCGGTGTTCTGCTGCTTTCGTACTGCGGGCAGAGGAATGCGGTCTGAGCCTCCAAGGGGCACCCGCACCCCAAACCGCAAGCCGGCCCACGTGCACCCGCCTGTCTCCCCAGCCCCCCATTTTTAAAGTGGAGCAGAACCAGGAGAGCGGCAAGAGGCGGTCCATGCCCGGCCCCGGCCCTTCTCCACCTGCCACAAGAAGCCTGCCGGCCACTGCAGCTTGGACCGGGCGGTGGGGAGGCCAGGCCACCGGGCACACAGAAGGCCCCTCGGAGAGCCGGGGCACACGCCCCTCCTCCGGGCAGGATGAGCCACCCCATCCCCCAAAGTGCCCCCTTGCGGGGGTTTGTGCGTCACGGCAGAGGAGACGGGCGGGGGGCTGTCCCGCGGGGCCCCCAGGCCCCATCCAAGACCCGCCGAGGGCCTTCCGCAGTCGAGGGCAGCCAGGCCGGCAGCCCCCAGGCCGGGCTCGGCTCCCCTGCCACGCGGCAGACCGCACACCGGGAGCAATGTGCCAACTGCGCGAGCCGTCCAGGGTGGCCCGCAGGCCGGGGCTCTCCAGGCTAGGAGCAGAGGAGGGGTGGCCCACGCGCAGGGGCACCGCAGCCGCCGACTTCCTGGCAAGGGCCAGGCGCGGCACTGGGCAACCTCGAGACCCCTCCGAGGACAAGGATGGTCCAGGGACTGGGAGCGACTGAAGGGGAGGAGCCTGAGGGGAGGCGGGATGGCCCTGTTTGGCAAGCGCTCCCACGGTGGAGGGCAGCGTCTCTTCCCGATCCTCCGAATGCAGGGTGCGCAGTAACGGGCTCAAGTTCCCGGAAGCCCGGTTCTGCCTGGACACCAGGAAGAACCTGCTGCCTGCGGAGCAGGACAACGGAGCCAGCGAGCCAGGAGTGGCCAGCCCTCCCGCAGGGGGGCATTCAAGAGGCAGCTGGGCTTGACGGGGGCCCTGCACTCCTGGGCACATCCCACAGGTTGGCAGCACTTGTGGGGCTAGGCCTCCTCCCCCCAAAGGGAGAGGGGTTGGGATCCGCAGCTGATATCTATTTATTTTATTTATTTATGCAAGTATCTATAGGCCACCAATTGCTGGGGCCTTCCGAGGCGGCCTGCAATCCACGCAACATTGAAATGCCAGGAGGACCTGGAGATGCGCCGGCCGGCGGCTGAGCTTTGTCCGGCTCCTGATCCTGCGGGAGCCCTTCCTGGCACGCCAATGCAGAGGCCGAGCAGGCGCCCCCCGAGGCCGGCTTCCGGGCTGGGGCTCAGCCCCGAGCACGGGGCCCCGGGCAGGCGGGTCTGGCCGGACGCGGTGCAGGAGGGGGGCGTGGGGCCCGGCACACACAGCCCCGGTCGCTGGGCCGCTTTTCTCGGACGGCCGCTGCTCCGGCCGGGCCCCCTTCTGTGCCCTGGCCTTCTGCAGCGCCCTGGCCTTCTCGAGCTCTCAAGCCGGCCCGGCAGGCCGGTCCTGGCACAAAGAAGCCCTTCAGCTCGAAAGCCATTCTCTGGGGCGGTGGCTTGGAAGGAGCGGGCAAGGAGAGCCGCTGACCTAGTTTTCTGCGCGCGCCCCGACGCCCAGCTGGCTGCACGGGCGGGAAGAGCCTCTGGCGGAGCCGCCTGTGCGGGGCGGCCTTTCTTGAATGGCGGGGGGGGGGGAGAAAGGGGCTACGCGGCACGGCCTGATTCCTTCAAGATCGAGCTGGCTGCCAGCGGATCCCGCTGCAATCCGTGGAGGCCGTTCGAGGCAGAAGCAAAAAGGGGCCGGCCGGCTTGGTGCACAGGGGGCTCCCCAGCTGGGCGCATCCCCGGCACACCTTCCTCCCAAGTACTCCCGCAGCTTGGACCACCTGGCGGGGCCACCTGCCGCCCCCTCCCGGCCACCAACGTGGGTCATTTCCAGACAGCAACCGCGGGGCGGCAGCCAGCTCTCACGGCCCATGCATGGAGGGCTGGGACAGTCCCTGTGGGGCGCCCACGGAGGGGGAAGGGCCCTCCCTATGCTGCGAGGGCACCTGTGGGGCGGCAGTCCCTGGCAAGGGCGGCCAGGATGCCGGCCGCTCTTGCCCAGCGGCTCACCAGGTGATGGCGCTGGCCAGCCGGGCTCAGATGCTACCCCCACCCCCTTGCAGCAGGACCGAGAACCGCCCTAGGTCACTGCCCTCGAACAAGCCCCCCCACCGGAAGTGGCCGGGGCATGTGGGACAGGACCCCCCTCGCTCGCCGGAGACGGCAGATCCGGCTCTGAACGGCGGCACTGCAGAAGGAAGTGCCGGGCTCTGGGGAAGGAGTCCTCCCCAGAAAACGGCTCCCCGCAGCGGGAAAGCGAGGGGCTGGAGCGAGGGCGGGGACCCGCGCCATGAGACACCCCAGGCCAGCCACTCCTGGGAAGGAGGGATGCCTTGCGGGACCCACGCCCGCTCCCCACGGCGGGCTCACGGCCGGCCGGCAACCCTCTGGCTTCTGGCCGTGGCTGCGCAGCCCCCGTTCCTGCCACTTGCTGCTCGGACACGCGGCCGGCCGGGACGCGCCTTCCGGGTCCGCCGTGGGGCTGGCCGGACGGCCCTGCCTGCTCGGGTGCAAGGAGAGCACAGCCCTGCGCGCCAGCGTCCGCGGAGGGGCAGTGCACGCCAAACCCCCGAAGGAACGGCCGCCGGTGGGAAAACAAAACGGACCCCAAGGCTGAGTTGGGAGAGGGAGCAGGGCAAACGTCGGCCCCTTACTCCTTCAGTCCACAGGAAAAGGTCGAAAGATCGGGCGAGTCGGCCCCCTTGCTTTGAAAGCCGCGGCTTCGCCACCGTGGCTGCCGGGCAATTTCTCCCACTGCGCGATGGGGCAAGGCGTCCTCCGTGCTCCGGAGGGAAGGCCTGGCCAGCAACGGCGCCATTCCCGTGGGCTCGGCTCGGCGGTGGCTTAATTCTGCGGGGGGCTGAGTGCTGGGGGGGAGCGCAGGCTGTCCAGATGGCCAGCTGGGGAACCCGGCTGAAGGGGCTCGGCAGGGCTTAAGTGCCACACACACATGCGCACGCCACCCATCTTCCGCCAGACAAAGCCTGCATGCCGGGCGGATGTGGGGGGTGCGTGCGTGTGTGTGTGTGTGTGTGTGTGCATGCGTGCGTGCGTGCGTGCGGGGAGGGGGGCAGGAAGCCCCATCAGGCACAGCTGCCTCTGACTCAGCCCGCCCCCGGCCCCTCCCTCGCTCGCTCCGCTTATTTTCCTGCGCCACAGACACAAAATGGAGCCCGCGGAGAAGGCGGAGCGGCCTCTAAAATGGCCGAATGCGGCAAAGGAAAAGCCGCAATGGGAAAATGGGGCAAGGGCGCCACCTGCTGCCTGGACGGCGCCACGGCCGGGAAGGCCGGCCCTGCAGCCGTCGCCAGGGCGAGGGGCTCTTCCCAGGAAAGCCGCGGCTCGTAGGGCCGGGCCCCAGGCGCCCCCAGGCAGCGCCTCGCTCCGGGCAAGCGTGGCGCATGGTCCGGCCCCAGCCCGAGATGCGGCTGCCGCCAGGGACCCTCGAGAAGGCGCCCTGTGCATACAGAGAGGGAGGCCGGCCGGCCGGCCGGCCGGTGGCATCGCCTTGCCGTGGCCTCTCCCTCGGCGCCAGCGCCACAGGGCTTCCCCATGTGCGGCCCCGGCCGGAGGGCATCACGGGTGTGGGGTGGCCCTTTCGGGCCGGGAGCGGCCGCTCCTCCCGCAACCCAGGAAGCCCCCCGGCCATGCCCCGAGCCGCTGCTTCCTGGCGGAGGCACCCCGGGTCACTGTGAGAGGGTCTCCCCGCCCCTGCCCGGCCGGCGCTGCTCTGTGCTGGAAAGGTGGGCGCCTGACTCACGCCTGGCCCCCGAGGGCCCTTCCTGCGCAGGGGAAGGCCCCGCACGCGGGTGCTCAGCGCCAGAGCGCACGGCGGCTCTGCGGCAACCACGCTGCCCCAGCCACCGGCCACTGGGCCGGCCAGGCGGGACACGCACCGGGCCGGCTCTGGAGGAGCCATCCAGCGGGTGGCACACTGAGCGCTGAACAGCACCCGTGGCTCAGGCCGGAAACACCCCCCAGCCACTCACTGCTGCCCAGCTGGCCAGGATGATGGGATCTGGATTCCAAAATCTGAGCAGCATCGGGTGGATGCCTGACCCCGAGCTGCATCCCACGCAGCAGAACTGCTGCACGCTGCAAATCGCCGGTCGGAGCAAGACGGATGCCGGCCCACGCTCGGGCCCAAGGCGGCATGGGGTGCTGGGGCCCACGGCTAGAGCCGGAGGTGCTTTGCCCAGAGGGCCAGGCGGGGCGCAAGTGCCACAGCGAGGGGGGCACCAGGGGCCCTGCGCAAGCGCCCAGGGCCGGCAGAACCATCCAGCACGTGCCTCAGCACAGGGGTGCAGGGAATGGGGGCTGACAGCCCGGGGCTGGTCCCCAGGCGGCGCTGCCGGCCCAAGAGCCACGCGGCCAATTCGGGGGGCAGAGGCCGCGCAGGTCCCAGTGGCGGGCGCTGGCGAGGGGCATCGCCAGGGCAGGGCGGAAGGGCAGAGAGACGTGGGGGACAACGGGCCGGGTGGGCCACTCAGGGAGGGGGCCTCACACGCCTGACCGGCAGGGGGGCTCGGCGGCCTCCGTGGGGATGCCAGAGGCAGGGAGCAGTGCTCGGGGCAGGGGGAAGCCTCCCTGAGCGTGGCAGTCCAGGGCATGCCTGCCTCCCGGCCTCTCTCATGCACAAGCGTGTGTGCACACTCACACACACACAACAGTGGCCGAGGAATCCCCCGAAAGGAGGCACAAAGCCCCCATTCATGCGCCCCGGCTGCTGGGGGCTCCCCGGGGGAGGGAGGGGGGAGAGGGAGCGACAGATGCCGGCCAGCCGGATGGCCTGCCAGAGCCTCCACCTCTCCTCCCCTTCCTTTGTTCCTGAGAAAAGGAGGCCAGCGGGAGGGGCAGGAGGGGGGAGGAGGAGGAGGAGGAGGAGGAAGGGGGGCCGGGGAGGAAGTGGCCACCGCCCGGATGACACAATGTCAGCCGACTCGGCCCGCCAATCGGGCGGCCCTGACGTCACGGGCCGGGAAGCGAGCCAGGGCGGCTCAACTGCGCTCACCTGGCGCATGAAAAGCGCACTGCAGGCCAGCCCAGAACTCGCCCGAGCCCCTGCAGCGCCCCAAGGACGGCGCCCTCCCGGGCCTGGGGTGGGCCCGGGAAAGAGAGGCCACCCAGCCCCAGGAGGGGACCCTGCGCAGCGCGCTCGGGACCCCAGTCCAGGGGCAGCGACTGCCACTCTCGACCCAGAGCGTGGCAAGCCCCTCGCCCCGCTGGGCGGCCCGGGCGGCCCTCCGCTGGGGCGCTGGCGGGCACTGGTGGCCCCCCGACGGCCAGGGCCTCTGGGGCGCAGCTGGGCCAGGGGGGCCGCCGAGCATGGCTGGCGGAGCCACCTCTGGCAGGCTGCCGCTCTGCCCCTTTTATTTCGTGCCTTCGGGTCCTTTCCAGAGGGAGAAGAGCGCCTGGGGAGCCCGCATCCCCGTGGAACCCCCTGCCCCCAGCCCCCGCCTGACGCCCCCGCGACCGAGTCCACGTGAAGCCACGGCGATGGCGGTGCCGCAGCCTGTTCCTCGCGGCCTGTCGGACGCACTCACGAGGCGGTGCGAACGGGAGGGAGCTGGACCAGCGGCAAAGCTCGCCAAGGAAGGGGGCGGCGATGCCACGCAGCTCCTGTGCCACGCGCCGGGCGGCTTCCCAGCGCCACGCAGAGGCGGCATGCCAGGCCACGCGTGTGCGGAGCTGCGGCCCCCAGCACGGGCCCCCGACACGTCCACCGGCTCGCTCAGCCGCGGGACCGTGTGCCGCGGCCTCGACTGGGACCCCCTCTGAATGCGTCCAGGGCGAGCCGAGGCGGGCTCCTCCGCACAGCAGAGCCGGCCTGCGGCACTCCCTGCCACTGGACGCAGTGGCGGCCACCCGTGCGGACGGCTGCCAACAGATCGGGCCGGTCCACAGGGAAGAGGCGGCCTTCTGTGGCCACGGGCGTGCCGGCCGGGGAACTCTTGCCCCTCCTGCCAGAGGGATCCTGCGGAAGCTGCCCTGCCCCCGTGGGCCCGGCGATCCGGGCGGGATGGGCCACCGGGCAGATCCATCCCGGCTTTTCCTACATCCTCCGGCACGTGCGCAGCGATTGCACAGGCGTGTCCGGAAACACGGAAGCAATGCCCCGTGTGAACCTGGCCAATTTTTCCTCAGCCTAGGGATGGAAGCGGGGGGGGGGGGGGTCCTGAGACCTGGGTATGAGAAGTGGGACCAGCGCCCCTCGGGCCGGCAGAAATTTCCCAGAAGCAGGAGTCCTGCCCTCGGTGGCGAAACGGAGCTGCTTGCGATCCCCGCGGCTGGACGCACCGAAGCCCGCCCTAGAGCGAGGCCTCCCTTCAGAGCAGGGGTCCTCACGCCACGGCCCGGGGGCCAGATCCGGCCCGCCATGCCCGTTGAATCGCCACGTGTGGCCACGCACCCGCGCGCGGGGAGGCCACGGTTTGCTCACTTGGAGAAAACGACCTCCAAGCGAGCACACCACGGCCTGGCCCGCCCTCACCGCCGGCACCCGCTTTCCTGCCCGCGCCTGGCCCCGGCCCCGGCCCCGGCCCCGGCCCCTTTCGACTGGCCCCCCGGTGAAAGAGCCTGAGGACCCTGCGGAGGACGCGGTTCAAGGCTTAAGGCGGGCGAGTGCGAACAAGCGCGGGCTCCTCCGTGCCGAGGGCCGCCGGCCCGGCCCCACGGCACCCTCGGGGACGATCGCGCCCCACCCGGCATGCTCAAGGGGCTCCGCTGCGCGACGTGGGCCATTCCCAGCCTCTGGAATCTGCGCCGCCAGCGCTGCCAATGCAATGCGCCACTTGCCCACAGGAGGGCAGCCTCCCACCGCGCTTTCCCTGGCCGAGAGGAAACATTCCTCTCATGTGGAGGGAACTCTGGGGACTCGGCCCCCACCCCGGGGGGCCTGCAGTGCCAGCGTCCCCCCAAAGCAGGGCGGGGGCCACCCACAGCTCTCGCGGCCCCTCGAGGCATCGCCCCCCGACAAATGAGCCGACGCTGCTCAGATTCCGCAGCTGACTTGCTTCCCCCGAGCTGTGCATTTTGCATGAACTTGTGGGTCCTTTCCCCCCACAAATGCTTACGCAAAGTCACGGTGGGGGGAAAAACTACTGAGCAAAGCTGCGCGTGTCTACGCTAGGCTGAAGTGCGGAAACGTGCATTTTCCAGGGACTGGTGTCCCGGGAGAGAAGCTGCGCGTTTTCAGGAATAGAAAGGAGCAAAATGCGTACGGGCAGAGTCCAGCTCCCTCGCTGGCATTCCGGGGGGACGGTGGGCAGGGCTGCCCCACGGCCCCCCGGTCCTGCCTGCCTGCTCCAGCCGTTAGGAGAACATTAGCAGGGGAGACCAGAACAGCAGGCAGTGGAGCTGAAGCGTCCGCGTGGCTTTGGACACAGGGAAGAACCGGGCCCAGCAGGGCTAAGAACGAGGCACACCGAGCCGGGTCGGTTTCCTCCTGCCACCCCCAGCCCGGGACGGGACGGGAGTCACCACAGGCCGGCGGCACTCACGTCCCCATCGCTCTGAATCGGGCAGCTGGGCAGGTGGGAGGCGAGTGAAGCTTCGCCGTGACGGAGTCCCGGGCGGACTCTGTGGCGAGGCTGAGGGCGAGCCCGCCGCCCCTGCCCCAGCGACCTGCCCCGATCGAGCGCACCGGCCTTCACACATCGATGCCGTGGCAGGGCCCTCCCTCCGCGGCCTCCGTGCCCATGCGGGGGCTTTGCGCCGATGCTCCAGAGCGCTGAAAAGCCGAGCGGGGCGCAGGCGGGTCCAGAGAGTGGCCCCGGGGCAGGGCGGGGGCCCCTCAGAGCGGAATGGGTGCCCATCAGAGAGAATCGGGAGAGGCCGGGTGCCGCCGCACACGCCACGCTGGGGCTGCTCTGGCACGAGGCGGCCCTCCTGAAGCTCGCCTGCGCTGCAGATGCCCCAGCCCCGCCGGCACCTGCAGCCCCCGTGGTCAGAGGCAGGCAGGAAGACACCGAGGACGGGCTGGCGGTCCGTGCTTCTCGGAACGCATCCGGGAAGCAGCGACAGCAAGCCAAGCGCGCGGCAGGTCCCTCCGCGGGGCAAAGCCGCCTGCGTCCCGCCTCCCAAAGCAGAGCCCACAGATTCCCTCAAGGTGCGGATCAAGCCATCCACCTGTTCGGCTGAGCTGCAACAGTTTGCACCCCGTGGTGTGGGCAGCCGGGCACATGGGCCTCCTCCGTACTCTGGGAGCGGGTGCCCCCTTGGGAAAGCAGCGCGGACATTTTGGGGCGCAGAAGGCGCCCTCGGCGCATTTCTGTCTCTCCCAGAGGGGCCGAGACACCCCCGTGTGCCTGCACGCTGGGCCAGAAATCGCGGAAGGGTGCGAGAGATGCCGAGGACACGCACGCCGGTCACCGGGACACAGCGACGTTTCTAGAGCAGGGATTCTGCCTTGCGGGACGAGACGGGCCTGTCTCGACAGACGGCCCACCTGCAGCATCCAAAAGGAGGGTGCCACGACGCTTGGCAGAGGCGTTTCTCATGCCCACAACAGCAGCGCTCGGGCCCGTAAAGGGGGCCCATCACTCCGAAACGATGCCAGGGAGGGAGGGCAGGCAGCTCTGTGAGTGGCACCTGTTTGACTCGTGCCCCGCAGAGCCCCGTGGAAGCCCGAGGCCCTCAGCGATGAGGGGACTCACCCTTGGCTGCAGGCAGGAGCAAGCGGAGGCATCCCGGTCCAGTCCGGCGTGGCGGCGAGCCGAGAAGGGGGGAGAGCACGTGTCAGAATGAGTGGCACAGCACAACCAACCGTGCACCCCCCGGCCCCACCCGGCCCATGCGCCCCCCGTTCCCGCCCTCCTCTGCCTGTCTGCCGAAAACGGAGCCCGCGCACCCCCGAGAAAGCCCCCGTGGCCGCTGCTCCAATGCTGTCTGGGCCAGTCGTGGCCTCAAAGGGCATCGGGAAACGGCTGGAAATACAGCATCGGCACGGCGTCCGCAGGGAGCCATGACGCGCCGCAGCTTTTGGAATATCACCTGTGGTTCTGCTACCCCCGCTGCAAAAAGGGATCACATATCTGGAATGGGAAGAAGCCGGGAGGAGGCGGGAGCGCTTGGGGCTTTCCTGCGCAGGGCAAAAAGGGGCCGCCCAAGGAGGCGCCTCCAGGGCCAGAAGGGCCAGGAGGGGTGGAGGCCAGCTGCTCTCTCCCCGCGGGGCTTGGGGTCCTCCAGCCAGAGGAGGAGCAGCAGCTTCTTCGCCTGCCCAGCTGTGAACTCTCCCGATTCCTCGGCAAGACGCGGCTTTGGAGACAGCCGTACGGAGACTCCACAGCCACGGCCCTGAGCAGCAGCCGCAGAGCCCGGAACGGCTGCCTCCCAGAGGGGTCTCTGGAGCTCAGTGACCCGCCTAATAACAGGGCCGGCCCAGTCCGCAAGGGAGAGGCGGCGGTGAAATGGCTGTCCTTTGGCTTGCTCGCTCCCAGCCATGTCTCTTCCAGGGAGAGCCGAGAAGCAGCTCGGCTGTGCGCCTTGCTTCCCACACCAACCACAGATGCCCCGGAGCGGCCACAAGCCTTGGTTCCGTGCCACAGGAGGTGGCTGAGGCCCCCTCGGTGCAGGTGTTCAAGGACAGGCTGGACAGGCACACGGTGGGCATGTCACGAGCGGAGCCGGCTGGAGCCGGGGTCAGACTGGATGGCTTGGGAGGCCCCTTTTGACTCGCTCTGCTTCTATGTGTCCGTCAGAGCTACGGATTCCCTTCTAGCATCTTGGCTGCTCAGGGGACCGGCCAGAAGCGGCTGGCAGGGCGGACCCCCTTCGGGCAGTGCCCCCTGGCCGCCTGCTCCTGTGGACCCCCGCCCCGTGCCTGGCCCGCCTTCCAGGGGTGCACTCACACTCGGCCCGCGCCGTCGAGAAGCTGAGTGTCAGCTTGGCGAAGAGCTCATCGTTCTCGAAGCGGTCCTCCTTCGCCTTGACCCAGAAGCAGTCCTCGGAGAGCTCCTGCGCGGTGATCTGCGGGGAGCGGGAGAGGCGGGCGGTTGGTGGCAGCCCCCCGGCTGGGCAGGCAGACGGCAGGCATGGCAAGAGCACAGTCAGGGTCAGGCTGGGTGGCCCGGGAGGCCACTGACCCACTCCCTTGCTCCATCCCTGTGTGGGCCACCTGGTCGCGGGCACCCGCCGGGCCTTGCTCACGCCGTGCACCTGTCTCCTGAGAACAAGGGCAGCGGCTGCACCGGAAGGCCCAGCAGCCCGATGCCGACTTTCGTGGGGCGGAGACCACCCCCAGGCCGAGGAAGGGCCAGCCGAAGCTGGGGGGCTAGAAGGCACCGGCAGGCGCTCTGCCTCTGCGGGCTACTGGTGCAGCACACTGGGGCTACTGGCCAGGCGCAATCGGGAAGGGGCAGGCGGGTGCCCACGAACCAGGCGCCTTCCCCCAAGGCAGCTTGCCTGGGGGCACAGAGCCTCCCCGAGGGCACGGGGCCCGTGCGGGGACTGCCGGGCGCACGCCCAGTCCGGGAGGCCCAACCCGGCGCGGGGAGCTGGCCAAGGCGCTCCAGGCAACCTCGCCTGGCACGGCTGGTGAGCACGGCTCATCTGAAGCCGGAGCAGCTCGTGCGACTCGGGAGCCGAAGCAAGCCTGCTCAGGGCCCGGAGTTCGGGAAAGGGCCGCCCGGTGCACGGGGCACTGCCTGGTCTCCCCGGCGGCAGGGGCTCTCCAGCTTGCAAGCTCTGCCCGGCACGTCTCGGGGCCTCGCTGCTCCTGTGCTGTCCGGGGCCTCCGGGTGCCCGGAAGGGAGGCCTCCCCCCACCCACGTGCCCTTCCTTGGGCCACCGCCCAGAGAAGGGGGTCGAAAGCCCAGCTGGCCTGCAATGCTGAGCCGGCCGTCTTCGGAAGCCAGTGGGGAAGCCGGGCCTCCCCGCAAGAGGGCAGGCTCGCCCGGGACGGAGCGGCCCTCCCCCAGGCAGTGGGGGGTTCCACGCTTCCCTAACCCTAGCCCTCCCCGTGCCCTCTGGCAGAGCCGAGCTCCGGCAGGGGGACAGCAATGGCTGGCCGATGAGCCAGGGCCAAAGAGGGCCCTCTGGAGGGGGTGAAACGCAGGAGCCCCCCAGCAGGAGGGCGGCCCATCCAGGAACCGGCGAGCAGGACGCCACCTTGGACCAGTTCGTTCTCCGCAGCTGAACTTCCGGCTTATACTGCTTCTTCGGAGCCAATCCAAATGGAAGCGCTGGAGCAGCAGGAGCCATCGGCCCGAATCCCGGCGGCATGGGGGGGGGAGGCCCCCCAGGCCCCCCAAAGAGAGGCGGCGGCGGAGGCGGCATTCCGGGAAGAAGCGGCGGTGGAGGCACATTTGGCATTCCGGGAAGAGGCGGCGGCGGAGGCACATGCGCCATCCCGGGAAGAGGCGGCGGCGGAGGCACATGCGCCATCCCGGGAAGAGGCGGCGGCGGAGGCACATGCGCCATTCCGGGAAGAGGCGGCGGCGGAGGCACATGCGCCATTCCGGGAAGAGGTGGTGGTGGGAGATGAATGCGCACTGACGCAAGAAGCAGAGTTGGTACTGGTGGGGGAGTGAGCCCCCTCGGGGCCCCAGGGGGAGCGGGGGGCGGGGGAGGAGGCCCTCCTGCTGCCCCAGGAAGGGGGGGCGGGGGCGGGGGCGGGGGAGGAGGCCCCCCTGCTGCCCCAGGAAGGGGGGGCGGGGGCGGGGGTGGAGGCCCCCCTGCTGCCCCAGGAAGGGGGGGCGGGGGCGGGGCAGGATGCCCCCCTGCTGCCCCAGGAAGGGGGGGCGGGGGCGGGGGAGGAGGACCCCCTGCTGCCCCAGGAAGGGGGGGGCGGGGGCGGGGGAGGAGGCCCTCCTGCTGCCCCAGGAAGCGGGGGCGCAGAGCCGGCCTCCGCCAGCTCCCTCTTGGCCTCCTCCAGCTCTCTTGCCAGTGTGGTGACCTGTGTGGGCGAGAGAAAAGGGGTTGGTGGGGTGTTCGCACAGCCCCACTGCACCGATATCCGGGGAGCGAGCGAACGCGGGCAAGGTGGTGGGACGGTGGGGGCAGAAACGGGTGGCATGCAGTCCCTGTGCCCCCAGGGGGCTCGTCTAGGCCCACAGACACGCTCGGGCTCCCCACGCCTCACCCGATGGCCGAGCTCCCGGAACCACATGGAGCCCTATCCAGACCTTCCACGTCCCAACAGCAGCGCGCAGGTGCAAGGGGTGGGGTGGGGTGGGGGGTGCTGTTCTGCTGGGGGGCCCCCACACCCAGCCTGCCATGTCTGAAACCACAGAGCTGCTGGCAGGGTTCCCAGCTCCTCTTCTCAGCAGGAGGCCGAGAACAGCGCCCTGCACCCGGGCGGGGCTTCGAGAAAAGCACCTTCTCCCCCCGGGCAGAGGAGGGGATCGAATGCAACCGCCCCCCGGGGTTCCCCGTGGCGGCACCAGCGGCTGTGCAATGCGCACCAGCGCCTGCACTAATGAGAGCGTGGGAAGTGGCGCCACGGCCTGCACAGCCGCTGCCGCTAGCAGAGCTGCAGTGCCGGATCGAGGCTGCGGCGGCGATGAGCGCCGGGCTGCTGCGAGCGCCAGAGGGTTTGCGCTAGTGGTGCGACACCGCTGCACAAAACTCAATCCCGAGTTCACTGGAAAGCACCGCTTGCGCTCTCCTGCACCTGCACGATCATCACCCCATTTCCCATCTAACACTTAAGCTGCATGCTGGCGATTCTGGAAACATAGAAACACAGAAACAGAGCGAGTCAGAAGGGGCCTCCCGGGCCATCTAGTCTGACCTCCGGCTCCAGCCAATTCTGCTCACAGCATGCCCACCATGTGCATGTCCAGCCTGTCCTTGAACACCCGCACCGATGGGGCCTCAATGACCTCCCGTGGAAGCCCATTCCACGCCCTCGGGGTCCTGACTGTCAAGAAGTACATCCTGGCATCCAAATGGAACCTGGGCTCCCTGAGCTTGGCTCCGTGCCACAAAAACATCCAGGGCAGGAAGTGGAGCCGGGCCACCACGACCTGAGGGCTCCGCCACACGCTCACCTCGGCCAGCTTGTGCAACCCAAAGAGCCCCCAAGAGCACGCCGTGCACTGCTTTCATCAGCTCCAACGAAACAGCTTCGTCTGCTCCCCCCCGGCCCGGAGCTCTGCCCATGCTCCTCCACTGAGCGAGTTGCAGAACTCGCTGCTCACAGCTCCCAGAGTGGCCCTGGATGCCCACCGGAAGGCCAGCTCCATGCTGGGAGAGGCCGGCAGCGCTCCCTCCCGCACACCGAGCACAAGTTTCTTGGCTTGCACTAGGTAGCCCCAGGTGTCCCTCACGGCGAGGGGGGCCCTGCTGGCTGAAGGACACTCCCCCAAATGGCCCGTGCCAACAGCAGGGGCCACACTGCATGTGGAACAGACGAAAAATCGCCTTCCTATTTTTGGCGGATGGGAAAACACTAAGAGTCACTTCAAGGACCTTGCAAATAAGGGGGCCTCAACAGCTTGGGCCTGGGATCCCTGCAGGAGCGCTGTCCCCCCATGTATCACCCCGCTCCTTGAGAGCTGAGGCGGGGGCCCTGCCCCGGGAGCCGCCCGTGAGGGAGCGCAGGAGGGCCTTCTCCGCGGTGGCACCCCGACTGTGGAATACGCTCCCCGGGGGGTTCACCTGGCGCTGGCGTCATGTTCTTTTTGGCACCGGGCAAAGCCCTTTCCATTTCCCCATCATTTCAGTGTTTAATTGATTTTAACTGGGGCTTTATTCCTGCAGATTGTCAGACGCTGTGCGGTTTGGTTTTATTCTACCCAATTTTTATTGTAAGCCGTCCCGAGACGCTCGTGGAGGACGGGACAGAAAAGCTTTCCATACATAACAAGTTAATGAACACCCACGGATAAAGGTGGTTTGAATTATACCGCACCTTCTACCGAAAGGGATACTTGAGCCGGCTCACAAGCCAGTCGTCCAAAAGCACGGGCGGCTCGTGCGCGGAGCAGCGCGGCAGTCGTGGGCTTCTCCTTCGCCGCAGAGGCCCTGTCACCGCACGGCCGCGGGCAGTTTCCACGGACTCTACGTGGAAAGCGCGTCCCCGGCCCGTCCTCGGCAGCCAGCAGAGACCCCGACGGCGCTTGTGACGCCCGCGCTCAGCCCACACCGCTCGGCCCCCGACCGTACCTCCTCGTGCAGCTGGGCGCTGGCCGCCTCCAGGCTGAGCTTCTCCGAGCTGAGCTGCTGCTGCTGCTCCTCCAGCGCATCCTTCTCCTGAAGCAGCTCCTGGATCCGCTGCTCCAGGTCGCTCTCCTTCTTCTTCATTTCCACTTGCAGCTCGTGGCGTGCGGTCAACTCGGCGTCCAGCTGAGGGGAAAGGATTGCGCTCCGTAAGCAGGCCAGTGTGCCCCATCCTGCTCGGTCCCAAGGCCAAGGCCGGTGCCCATTTCCGAACCACGTAATTCAGAACATGGAAAAGGCGTCGGCAAACAGATTTCGTCAACTTTAGGCCCATCAAGGACAGGAAGGAAAGGGAAAAGTTCCGACAGAGAAATGTTCGGTGCAACAAGAAGAACCAGGCCCTTTGTCAAAAACGAGATTAGGGAATAAGCAAGCGCAGTGCTGGATTAACGCGGACGGTCAGTCCGGTCCCGCCGTGAAGGCAGGCTCAGGGTCGGATGCCAGGGGCTGCAGAGGGTCCTCTGAGAGATTGTGCTGGAGGGTCACTCGTTCCTGCAGCCTCCATGGGAACGAGGCAGCTCCGCCTGCGCCTGCTTCTGCGTGTGGCCGTCTGTATTTCAGATTGCTTTAAAGATGCCCGTGAAGCACCGTGGCTGCGATGCCCAGAATTTTAAGAAGGGGAAAGCCAAACCAAGGGAGAGAAGGTGCCTAAGTAAGACCAGGCAGCCGTGACTTAAACGGGATTCAGCAAGGAAAAGGAACAGCGAGGGAGCAATATGAGACGTGGGGGAAAGCAAGCGAGGATACGCGACCTTCTTCTCCAGCTCCGTGGCTTTGGCTTCGCTTTTCACCACCTTTGTTTGATCGATCAGGTTGTCTGGAGGAAAACAGCAGACCGGTCAGGAGCCCCTCCGGAGGGCCCCGTCTCGCCCACCTCTGGTCCCCCTCGCTTGGAGGCACAAGCAGAGACCGCTGAGGGTCTCTCTGCCTCTCGGATCCTCAGCGCCCGGCCCCCAAGAGGGATCCCCTCCTCCAAATGGGCCCGCCACAGCAGCCCTGGGGACGGCGGAGCCCCTTCACGCCGAAACGGACGGGGAATGCCTGCCGGGGTGGCCAAACCCTCCCTGGGAAGAGGCGCTGTGGCAGCCCGTCCCCGGTGCGGAAATCAGCCCTGCTCCTGGCTCTCTGCCAGTGCAGGGAATGGGCGACGCGCAGCACAGCAGCCGGGAGAAAAAGGGGTTGCATGCGAGGCCGGCCGCCCCCGACTCACCGATGAGCCCCTCGATATTCAGCTCCAGGTGCCGGCACCGGAAGTCCGGGTCCGCCCCGTTCTTGTGCAGGACGATCTGCGAGACGCACTCGTCGATCAGCCTGAAGTACTGGGGCCTGGAGCGGGAGACAGGAGAGCTCTGGGGGCTGCCGGGAGGCCCAGGGAGAAGCCAGGGCAGTGCCACGGCCGGACCCCGGACTGCGCACACGGCCCTCCAGAGGCTGCCGGCAGCCTGCGTCCCCGGCCACCCGGAGGGGCCACCCCTCGAGGGCCACATGCCGGGCCGGGCACTCCGCCAGCGGGGGGCCTCACCTGGCCTCGTAGTCGTTGCGGACGAGCAGCAGGTGCTGCAGGAGGGAGAGGAAGTGCGGCTCCGCCTGGGAGTCCCTCACGGTGTTGAGCAGCACCTGGAAGACCTCCCCGAAGTCGGTGCAGAGCGAGTCAAGGACACAAAGTGAGTGGGGGAGCGGGCAGCGACCCCCTGCGAACCTCCGGGGAACCCCCCAGCCTGGCAGAGAGCTGGGATGCCCAGGCAGAGGCTGAGCCGTGCCCCCCATTTGCTGCTCCGGACGAGTCCGCACGAGTCCCGCTTCGGGATGGCTCACCGGCCCCCACGGAGAGGCTGCTGCGGCAGCTCACCAAGACGGGCTCCCTTCCCGTCCCCGGCCGGCCCTCTGCGGACTGACGCGCCCACCCGGGGCCCAGCCGCTCACGCACTCAGGAAAGCTGCTCCCTCATCACGTGGCCTGTGGCCCATCCGCCCCGCCGAGCCTCTGCCCGGCACCCAGGCCTGCCCTCGTCCGCACGGCGCTCCCTGCCCTTCCAAGGGCCTCCCGTCCCACCGGGCTGTTCGTGGCAGCTGGCTGGCTCAACTCGCGCTCGTGCCGGGGCAGAACAGCTCCTCTGCCCAAGAGCCTTCCTTCTCCCTCCCTCCCTCCCTCACACACACACCAGGGCAGGCAGCGCCCGTGTCTCTGCCTGGCCCGCTTCAGCCCAGGGACCCCGTGGAGCGGGAGGCCCGCGGGTCCCCGAGAACCGAGTCAGCCGCGAAGCCTCCCAGGCAAGGGAAGGATATTCCATCTCCACGCGCACGTCCTCCAGGCGGGCCCGGAGCTCCGCCGAGTCCTCCTCGCCATACTCCTCGAAGGCCTGCAGCTGCACCCTCAGCTCCTCGTTGTCTTGGGCGTGCAGGTCCTGCGGGAGACCCGGTTGCGTCAGCTGGAGGGGGGGTCCTCAGGGCGCACTCCTGCTCCCGCCCACCGAGGAGCCCTTTGCCCTCCTGCCCCAGGTGCGCACGCGCTCTGGCCCCACCCGGGGGGAGGGCTGGACTGCCCGAGCCCAACCCGACCCTGAGGGTGCAGCGGGGCACTGAGAATCCCAGGCCCCGCAAAGCAGGGTGCTGCGCCCCAGCCCGCTTTCTGGCTCGTGCTCCTCCCGCCGCACAAGGGGTGCCCCTTCCACGCACCTGCGGGGGCCCGGAGGACCCATGGAAGGGTCCTGGCCGCCGGGCCACTTCCGTCCCCTCCACGGGTCCCACTCGCCTGGGGCGCACGTGAGGAGGGGGACTCCTGGCAGCGCCCCCGGCTCAGCAGAAACCCCCGGACCGCCCGCCACGGCCCCGGGCATCCCGCGCGCTCCGCAGGGCCCCGGGCGGCCGATTTCCCCCGCCTCACCTTGAGGATCTCGCTGAGGCCGGAGCGCATGAGCTCGCTGCGGATGTGCACCCGGAAGTCGAGCTCGTCCGCCGGAATGATCAGGGCGTTGATCAGCTGCAGGCAGGCGACCTGCAAGGGCCGGCAGATCCGCGTCAGGCATGCCAGGCCGGTCCCTCGCCCCGGGAAAAACACTGCCGGGCGCCCGCCGGGCAACGCCAAAGAGCAGTGCTCTTCCAGCTCTGCTCCAGAAAGCGGCCCAGCAGCCCAAGCAAGTGAGGGCCAACGGCCACTGGCCATGAGGTCAAGCGGCCCCGCCGGCAGCTGAGAGGAGAGGAGAGGAGAGGAGAGGAGAGGAGAGGAGAGGAGAGGAGAGGAGAGGAGGCTGTGCCAGGCCGTTTCCGGTCCCGCTTGCTACCTTCAATGCCACGGAGGTGCCGTCCCTCAGGCCGTCCAGGAGGGGCTTGAACCTCTCCACGTCGTCCATCTCTGCCCGTTCTGTCAGGGCGCCCAGCACCTGCTCGTGCCTGCGGGAGAGCAAGACGAGCGGGTTGGTGCCCCCCTCCCTGGCAGGGCATCCTCCCTCGCCAGACGCAGCGATTAAGCCCACTGGCTTCCTCGAAGGAACGTGAACCCCTTGCTATGGCTCCTGCATTCCCGCCTTGCTTCTTGCTCTCATGCTTACAGAAGAGACGGAAAACTGGCAGAAAAGCTAAGAGTATCCAATGAAGAAGTAAGATGAAAGTAAACTTTACCTTTGTTCTGTTGGCCAGCGGGATTTTAAAGACAGTATCCCAAACCCTCGCAAGGGCTGTCAAGAGCTCCCTCCCCACTTGTGGGCACCTGTGTTCCTGCACCTGCAGCACCCTCCCC
>JAIXND010000773.1:14756846-14775147 GCA_023646645.1 Varanus salvator macromaculatus
TCCCCACTTGTGGGCACCTGTGTTCCTGCACCTGCAGCACCCTCCCCGGCCGCACCTGGGCACCTGAGGGGTCGCTCGGGTGGGCAAGGCCTGGGACGCCCAAAGGCTCGGCAGCTCATGCCCACCTGCTAGGGCGGCCCTGCTCGCTTTTTGGGCTCGTCTTCACCAGAAAAGACGCCTCCTGCTTGCTCAAAGCGACCCTAAATGACTCCCCTCCCCAGTGCAGCAGGCTGGACTGCAAACCGCTTTCAGCTACACAGCACCTGGGCCTGATCCTTCAAAAGCACCTGCCGTCCCGTGAGCTGCGGCAATTCTGGCTCTCTCTGCCCCCCGCGTCCCCGCCGGCTTCCGGCCGGGCAAACCTGAACGTGCTTCTCTTGCATTCGTGCTGCTGGGTCAGAAAAGGTCTGCCATGAAAAGCCGCGCAGGGCGTTTTGCGGAGCGGCGGTGCGAGAACGGACGGCGTGCTGGCGCGGCTCCGATCGTGAGCCGGAGGGAGCTCCTGGGGGACACTCCCCACCCCTCTTCCAGCCGCCCTGGGTGTCCCGGAGAGCCCCGCAGGGGGCACAGGCCCCCTGGAGCAGCCCAGGACCCGTAGCAAAGGGGGTCGCCCGACCATGGGCACCCTGCACGCACTCCGTTCCACCCGGGCGGCCCCCAAGCCAGGTGGGGCCGGCATGCAGCCCAGGCGCGTGCCGGGAAGGCCCCAAGCACCCGCAGGCCGAGGGTGGCCACTTACATGTCCACGGGCTGCGGCAGGATGCAGAGGGCGGAGAGGAGCTTGATGGCGTCGATCATCATGGAGGGGACCCTGGGGTCCACGGCCCGCGCCAGCAGCAGGACCCCCTCCTCTGTCTCGAGCATGGTCTTGATGCCGAACTGGAATGAGACGAGGGCAGCGCTGGGGCCTGCCACCCGCTGGAGCAGCCACGAGGCGGCCGGCGCGGGGGAGCAGAGCGAGGGGGTGGGCAGCGACCCATGGCCCTGCCTCTCCTCCTCTCGGACCTCCGGCTGCAGGGATCCACCCGGAAGGGCTGCACTCCGGGAGAGGCCAGCCCGGTCCCGGCACTCGTGCTGCAGGTCGGTGGACGTGGGCCCCGGCGGACGTGGCCCTGCCTGCCAGCACGGATCGGGCTGCTTCCCCCGGGCGAGACACCCAGCGGGGATGCTGCCGCGGGGGCCTGGCCACGGCTTCGGCGAGGAGTGCCCGCGCTGCCCAGCACCGCTGAGAAGGGCGCGGAGAGGCGAGGCGGGAGGGCACCGGGCTCCCCTGACATCGCTCGGCCTCATCCTGATCCTGGGATGCGTGTTCTCGGGAGAAACAACTATTCTCCGGCCCTACGCTCAGCCCCAACACTGGCATCCCGCCACTCAGAAGTCCTGTGCTGGAGCCGAAAGGTCCCCGCGGGGTCAAGCTGCCCTCTTAGGGTCTCTCCAGATTGCTGCCTAAGCTGCTCCTGCTCTTAGCTGTTCTCTTGTTCATCTCCAGTTCTGCTTCTCGCTTATTCTGCACCGCCCCTTGTTCAGGCCCACCGCCGCCTTTCCTCTGCCCCTCCTCGGCTGCCTCCTCCCTTGTCCATCCCGGAGGAATGGGCTCTCGACCCCCGCCATGCCCGGGCCACCCTCGGCTCTGCACTGCCCTCTGCTTTCCGGGTGCTGGTGTGTTCCTGGCCAAGAATCCCTATTTCTGTGGCCTCGCTCCACCCATCCTCTCTTGCCGCCCCTAACGCCTCGGAGGCTCTTGAGGCACATTGACTGGTTTGCACGACACAACAAAGCACCCCAAACATTGCCCCCGTGACTCCCCCCACCGAGCTTCCCTCATGCTCTGCCCACCGCCTACCTGCCTGTTTCTGGTTTCAGACTGGGGGGGGGGGTGGCAGAGACTGCCCCTTTAGCCTGTCCTTACATGGGGCTCGGCCATCTCCAGAAGCTGCTGCATTTCCCGCCTCGGGGCACTTATCAGTTCCAAAGACCCAGGAACCAGCAGTCCACACACACACACGAGAGGAAGGGGAGGCTCACCTTGTTGTTCATGAAAGCCTTTAAGCACCGGATAATTTCGTGCTTGATCCGGATGTCGTACGGCCTGAGGAAAAGCAGGAAGCAACCCGGTGGCCGACGGTTCCCCAGCAGGCCTGTCGCGCACCCTTCCCGGCATCCCAGGCCAAACGGCAACACGAGGGGCTGCGATGAGGCGCTCCGGCCCTCCGCCCACACTCGGGGGGAGGAGGTTCCGAGCCTGACCATGCTCCATCTTCCCCGTGCCCCCGTGTGCATCCTCGGTATGCCTGGTCCCCATCGTCCCCGCCCTGCCCGGAGCCAGGTGAGACACGCTGCTCAGTCTCCTGCGACACCGGGTGGCTCTCCGTCCCTCCCCGCGAGCCTGGGGGGGCACACGAACAGCCTTCCCCGGAGGGAGAGAGCCTTACCCGGAGGCCTCGTCCTTCTCGTCGTGCAGACCTTTCAGGATGTCCAGGAGGCAGTTGAGGCCCTCGGCTCCGAACGTCTGCACCCAGCTGGAAAGATTCCACAGTGGGAACGAAACCAGCGCGGCAGGTCCCCCCAGCACCCGCCTTCCGTTCCCCACTCCCCACTCCCCGCGCTGCCACGCCTGGTGCCAGCCGCCCCGCACCCAAGAGGGCAGCCGGGCCCCGCCAGACGCCCACCTGACGGGGTTGTTGTTGAGGGACACACGCAGGGACTCCAGGCAGGCCAGCAGCTGGGCGTCCCGGAGGCCCGACTTCAGCTCCTGGATGTTCATCACGGCCGACTTGGAGCTCTCCTTCTGGCTCATGCCCTGCGTGGGGAGAGAGCCGGCCGGGCCAGTCAGTGCGGCCCGAAGCCGAGCGGGGCTGCACGGAGCCGCGGTTTTCGAGCGAGCCCTGCTCAGGCCTTGCGCCGAACCGTTTTCAGAGCCATGCACTCGGCTGGTTACCCGCTCAGCTACCGCGCCCAAAGCTGGCGGAAGGCCTGAGCGACGGCCGCCCTCCCGCTCTGCATCACTGCCTTGGAAAGCTGGCTGCTCGCTAGGACCGTTCCAGTGCCGGGTTGCCCTGCCGCCTGTCCGCGTGAGCAAGACTCCCCGCCACTCAGTTTTATCATCCACTATACCGTGACGGCGATTTCCCAGTACACCGAAATAGAGGGATACACCTGCGCGTGAATTAGGACTTTGCACTGCCGCAGCTGGGACCCTCCCGGGAAGTTTGGGCAAATCGAACGCCACGTGCTCAGACTGCTCTATGTGGGAGGATCGGATAAAAGCTTCGTGCCAAACGACGGTCTGAGAGTACAGTCGTGCCAGGATGGCAGCAGTGCCGGCAAGCCTTCGTTTGCGCTTGGCCAGTGGGAGCCTTCTGGCCACGGGGAACTAGCCACCATCTGCAGACATGCCGCGTCACAGTCCGAGCCACCAGTTTGCCTCCTACGCAGGAATTCTGAGTGGGCGAAAAATGCCTCTGGTGAAGCTGGGGCTTCCCTAAACTCTCGCAGGGTTTAGGGAAGCCCCAAAGACACACAGGAGGGATGGCTAGAGAATCTGGATACCTGGAGGAGCACCTCCTTCCCCATGTGCCTGCCCGCCCCTCGAGATCGGAGGCAGAGGCCCTTCTCTGGGAGCCCCCTTTGAAGGAAATTAGGAGGGTGGCTACCTGGAGAAGGGCCTTCTCGGTGGTGGCACCGACTGTGGAACATGCTCCCCAGGAAGGTTTGCCTGGTGCCGTTTCTTTATTCTTTTTGGCGTCAGGCAAAAACCTTTTAATTTTCCAAACATTTTAATATCTAATTTCCGCCCCTTGAGATCAGCGGGAGAGGCCCTTCTCCGGGAACCCTACGTGAAGGATATTAGGAGGGTAAGTACCCGGAGGAGGGCCTTCTCTGCGGTGGTGCCCAATCTATGGAATGCGCTCCCCAGAGAGTTTCACCTGGTGCCGCCGTCATATGTTTTTCAGCGCCAGGCCAAGACCTTTTTATTTAAACGGCATTTTAGTTGTTAGCTTTTTTATTGATTTTATATCTTTGGCCAGGGCATTTTCAATTATATTGTTTTTATATGATTATATGTATATATTCATTGTTGTAAGCCGCCCCGAGGCTTCGGCGAATGGGGCGGCATAGAAGTTTACTAAATAAATAAACAAATAATTGGTTTTATCTTTGATTTTATCACTAATGGTCGGATGCAGTGTGTTGTATGTTGGTGTGTTGTTGTGTTTTTGTAAGCTATCCCGAGACTGTGGGTCTGGATGGCATATAAAAACTTCAAATAAACAAACAAATCATCTACCGCTACAGAATTCTCTGCTAGGTGCTGTGGCGACAAATTTCCAGCACAACCCTGAGACCGGACCTTGGTTGGGCGGAAGCCATTTTGGGGCAGGGAGATGGAGGCATCTGCTCTGTGGCTAGGAATCCGACAGATTCCCTGGGCTCGGTCCCCAGACTCCGGTCTGCCTGGCTGCGGCCATGAGCCTGAGCACCCAGCTTTGGCGCGGGGCTGGGGAGGATCCGGGCCGCGCACAACCGCCAAGGGCGGCACCCGAGCTCCACGCCACTCGCCGCAGCCCCGGCCTGGGCCGTCGTCCGTGCTCGGGAGGAGGTCGCTGAGCATGCGGTCTTCCCTGCAGACGTTCCCTCAGCTTGGCTCACTTTCTAAGCCCGAGCTGAGCACAAGACCAAGTCCACGAACTCTCGCGAGACGGGCTCCGCAGAGGGTCCGTGCAACACTGTCTTGGTTGTAGAGCAGCAGTTTTGGGAAACGAAATGGCTAAAGTAGTTTTCAAGGAGTTGTTTTTCCTGCTTTGTTTCCCGTCGTTATTTGCAAAACAGCGCACCAGTGAAATTACGCAACAGCACAACAGAAATGACAGGGCGCTCGCAAGAGGCTGCTGCTGGGAGTGGTTACCACCAAGACCTGAGCCTCGGCCCCGAGGGGCTTCCCAGGTGGCCGGGGATTTCCTCCAAAAAGGCCCTTCCTCAAGCTCCTAATTTCGACCGAGATGCTGTCACGGCTATGCACATTTTTGCTAAAAAATAAAGTCTTCTGTGTTTCAGAAAAACAGTGCATTCACGGAATTCTGCCGCCAATACTCCAAAGTTCAGACTCCTGCCAGAAAATGTGTCGTCAAATGGACACATGAATCCCAGAACTGGCATGCAGTGCAACTGTTCCTCTGCGTGAAGAGCGGCAGGGAAAGCTTCTGCTGAAATACTCGTCTTTCACATATCATCTGATTCAACTGCCCAAACTGGAGTTTTTCTCTTCCTCAGAATCTTACCAGCTTCATCAGAGCGAAGGGTTTAATTAGACTCGGCAAGTTTCTCTCCTCCCACATAGCTGCAGGCAAGGCAAGGGGAGGGGGGCTCCGTCTACGGACGGGCAAATGAGCTTTGTCTGAACTTGCCAACGTTTTCCGGACGCCAGCCCCCAGCCAATCTCCTCCAGACAGCAGGGCACAGCCGGGACAAGGGGGGAGGTGGCTGAGCGCACGTCTGTTACAAGCGAGCCCTCGTTAAGGTCAACCACAGCCCGTCTCATCTGGACAACCTGGCAAGGAGCTGTGGTGCAAGACAAGCGTCAGACGCTCCCCAGCACAGCAGTGCCCAAAGTGGGAAGGGCGGGGAGCGCTTGCTCCATCGCAAGGACCCGGGACACGCCAGTAGCGGAGATTCGGGGCCTCTCGGCCCGCCTGGCTCGCTCCCAACCCGGGTGCCGGCAACAAGGTCCCCCGAGGAGCGGGCCCATTTCGTCCACAGCTTAGCAGCCGTCTTTGGAGCATGCCGTCGATCTCCCCTTTGACGGAGCAGCGCCGAGCCTTGGCCTGCGGTCCGAGGTGAACCGAGTGGAGTGACCGAGCGTGCCCGGGACGCTCTCCGGATGGCCCCACCCGGTTCCAGCTCCCGGAGCTGGGAACTCACCGCTTTGGAAGTGTGGAGGTACTGGGAGACCATCTCCCTCTTGATGCCCATGTCCTTCTCCCGCAGGGGCTGCTGCTTTTCCTCGTTGAGGTTCATGTCCACCTGCAGAAGCAAGCGGAGGAGATGCCGTCATCACTACGGGCACCTTTGGCCTCTCGGGCGCACTCGAGGGGTGCCCGGGACAGCGGTGGGCGGGGAGGGAGTGGCCCCGGCTGCAGGCAGAGGGGGCGCTGGACCCACCGGCCGCAGTGGAGCCCTCGGCCGCTGCCCGTGCTCATTGCTGGGACTGCGTCTGCGCCCGCCGGCAGGCAGCCAGGCAGGCGTGCCACGGGGTGCTCTCCACCCGCTTGCCTCCCGCAGATTCGTAGCTCAGCTTCGCTCCCGAGCAGTCCCCTCGCCCACCTTCTCCTGCCCTGAAACCGGCCCCCAAAGCGCAACCCACGGAGAGAGGAGCGCCCCTGGGCGGCTCACCAGCATCTGCTCAAACAGGACCAGCACTTCCTCGTCTGAGATTTCGTGCAGCATCTGGCCCGAGCCGGACACGTCCGAAGAAGCCGCCGAGGAATTCCTGTGAGCCGCACTCGGCTTCTCTTTCTCCTTCTTGATTCTCATGCTGGTGAATCTCTCGATCTAATGAGGAAAAAGCCGAGGAGGGGCTGGCGCGACCGTCCTCCTGCTGCCCCTTAGTGCTGCGCTTGTGTGGGTGGATCTCTTACAGATCAGGGCTGCTGGGGGGCACTCTTGATACTTTTTGGGAAGCGTGAGGCAATTTAAAACGCCACCTGCCGCACCCCTCACTCGCTGCACCCGCATCCATGAGGCCACCCTGAGCATTCTGGGAAATGTCCCTTGCCCACAACGAAAGTGCCGGCGGACCCGGGCGGCGATTCTCTTCCACCTCACACACTCCGCGAGAGCCCAGGCCGGCCCTGCTGCGGCCTCTTGCGCTCAGATGATGCGTGTAACAAAAGTCGACACGAGCGGTGGAGCAGCGGAGGGTGGATTTCCTGATTCTGGGGCTCGTTCAGAAGTTATATGCAGCCATTGTTTCACCCGGACGCTCCAGGCGGTCAACAATGCAAACCCCTCCAACTGATGGCGGCCCATGTGGGAAGCGCTGGCTGCTCCGGCCTGTCCGGCTGGCGGGGGAACCTGGGGCAGGGCTGGAGGGCAACCGGGATGCCTGGGAGAGGACGGGCCGGAGGGGCCACCCCTCCAGGCACCCCGACCAGCTGCAGCCCTGAAGGGCCTTGGAAGGCCACAAAACGGGCTTAGACTTTGGAAGCTGGCAAACAGGCCCTCAGCTGGGCCACGAGACACGCAGGCCGCCGACTGAGAAGACGCGGCGAACGTTCCCGCTGGCCAGTTCCGGCTCGGGCATTTCAGACCAGCTGAAGCTCCCAGGCAATGCTAAAGGGAAGCGCCGTGTCGAGCATCTTTCCCTCTGCTTATTCATCCCATTTCTATACCGCCCGACAGCCAGCGATCTGTGGGCAGCTTGCATCTATTTCCATCACAAAAATGCTACACCACCAAATGCAAGGGCTCTCGCAAAAGTTTCCGCACTTTTATGAAGAATGCTTTTTAAAAAATCACTTTTCCACATAGAGGCCTTGCTTTGCAATGCATTTTTCCCGGTGCCATACCAGCTTTTTAATTCCATCAGCAAAAAACATAAAATTTATCTATAAAAGTGTGGAAACTATTTGAAGACCCCTCGTATAATGGAAAAGCTTAAAACAATAGCGTAAAATAGAAATAAACAGAATAAACAGAGAGTCCTATGGGCTACAGGGTGCCACGCTAATGCACTAAATCCAACCAAATCAGATGTAGCAGCGGTGCAAAGGTTTATAATACAGTGATGGTCTTGCAGCAACAGAACCTGTGTCTCTGCTGGCAAGCCGAGGGCACCCAAGCCCTGGAGCTGAGCCTCGCGGGGAAGGGCAGGCTGCGGAGCTCTCGCCCAGGCGGGCAAGCCACCCACGAACAGTGGCCCTGCCTCCTCCGGACTGGGTCGCAGCTCCCTGGCCCCCTTCCAGGTCATTACTGTGCCCGGGCACCGGCTCCGAACAAAGGAGCCCGAGGGGAAGCATGAAGCGATTCTCTTTTATGACCGTTCACAGCTCGATGCATTTCAGAGAATTAACCTCTCCTTCCTCAGGAGCAATAACCCAGATTCAAAATAAAAGAAAACATAGCAGGAGATTAACACACGGCACTCAGAATTAATATTTTAGGATATGGCGTTTTAAGCCCACACTCTCCCAGCAATCAAGCGCACAGGACATTAACAAAGAGCAGTGTTGGCACTGAAGCGCAGCACCTCTGCGTTATAAGGTATCTGCTCCGGGCTGGGTTTACACGCACTGCAGGCCTGCCTTGGTTTCCATGCTGTGCATCTTAAACCCTCCATCATGACCCCGAAAGCTCTGGCGCATGTGCTCAGCAGCTCTTGCAAAGAGACTTCAGGGACAACACAGCACACGGTCCCTCTTCGAGCGCAGCCTCCTTCCAGGGAAGGCGCGAACGCAGCAGCCACACGACGCGTGTTGCCCCAGGATTGAGAAGATCTTTTTGTGCCTGAGGTCCTTTGGAGAAGCCGGAAGAGCCGCTTCTTCATGCTAGTCAAAACTGGGCATTTTACTTTTGTAAGTCAATAATTTTGCAATTGCTTCCAAAACCCCCCCAAAAAACCAACCGAACAAGCAAGAAGCAGGCTCCTTGTCGGAAGGAGTCCACAGTGGCAAATGGAATCACACGGCTGAACGTGTGTGTGCAACGTATTTCGTAGAGTCGGGAAGTTGCTAAAGCAGCAGTGCCCATGACCAGGCCTGTCGTCTCCGCAGTAAAAGGTACGCAGCTAGCAAACAGCGCTCCCAGCCTCTGCTGGATGCCCAAGAGCAGCGGGAGGCCACACTGCGCCCCGAAGCTGCGCCTTAAGGGCCCCTTTAAGGCAGGCAAGAGACCGAAAGAAGGAAAATACGTAACTGGAGCTGCTTACCTCATCCGCCATTACCCGCTTCAGATTCTGCAAGTAGAAAAAAGGCGGGAGAGAGAGAGAACTAGGTCAGTGACACGAGGAACCCCCAAAACCAGGAAAGAAAGCTGCCAGAATACCCAGAAAGTGGGGCTTGCCCGGATTGTGTACACCCCCTTCTCAACCAAGCAGAACACCGTTAAACCGTTTTGTCTGCATTCCCAGGATTTTATTCTGCAGCAGCTGCCCAAGAGGCAAAGGCCCAGCAAGTAGCTGCGCCCAATTCTGGAAAGATGCTTCAGAGCATCCTCCGGCCAGGAGCGGCCACGCTGAAGAGCTTGGCCTCCGAGGGCTACGATTTATGGGACAGTGCTGGACGAGGCTGCTTGCTGCCGTTAGGAAGCGGGTCTGGATGGGAGCGTTCAACAGCCGGGCAACCCTCAGTGCGACCGGGCACTGGGGCCGCTCAGGCAGGATGCAGGCAGCAATCCACCGGAGCGCCCCCTTGGCTCCTCCAGAGCAACGACGGGGAGCTCCCCAGACGGCCCAGGGCGGTGAGGTCGCTGGTTGAGAAAGAAACGTTGGTGCCCTCGCCCCGGTGCTGTGAAGCACCGTTCAGAGCTGAAACGCTGGTGGCGCCGGCTGCAGGTGCAGCTCCCGCGAAGACGCCTGGAAGCGCCCACCTGTAAGGCGAGGAAGGAGGTGGAGAAGGTGCAGGGGCCAGGGCCCGGCTGAAGACCAACGGGACCGGCGACCAAGCCAGGTGGGGGCTCTCCCGCACAGGGCAGTGCTCTGAGCAGGACGGTTTAACCGGGAGTCCGGCACGGGGCAGCGGGCTGGTGCCGGGGGCCCTCTTGGCCGTTCCCAGCGGCTCTGGAATAACCCCACGATTCGCAAAGTGCTGCTTGAGGACGACAAAAGGGGATTCTCCCGGGAACCCAGTGCAGCCCCAGGACCACAGGGAAGCGTGCCAGCTGGGAAGAGTGCTGGGGAAGGGTTCTTCGGGACACGCACTTGCGCCACGTTTAATTTTTAATGCCAGTCCGCCTTCCAGCTCCATTAGAGGCCCCTCAAGCAGCTTAAAGCAAGCAACAGAAAGAGCAGCTCCATCACAAATAAAAACAGCTTCTCGATGCCCGTCGCCTGTTTACCTGACCTGGCAGAGGGAGGGCGGGAAGGTGCGGCAGGCGGAAAGAGTGCAGGGCTGGGACTCGGGGGAGACCCAGGACCTTGTCCCAGATCGGCCAGGACACTCACTGGGGCTTTGGGGCCGTCACTGACTCGTGGCCTAGCCTGCCTCGCGGGGCTGTTGTAAGGATAGCAAGGCGAGGAAGGTGCTCGGCGACGCCACCTTAGAGGGGGCGGCAAATGCAGCCAACGAATAAATGAGGCAGCCTGCAGCCAGGCAGGGGCCCCGCGCGGCCCCCGAGGCCTTTCCTCCGGGTGCAAACGCCCCTCTCGGAGGGCGGCGGCCACAGGAGGAAGGGGCGCTTGCACAGGGTCTGACGACTGTGAGCTCCCCGCCAGCAAGTGCCACTTGCGCGTTCGACCCCGCGCCCTCAGCGCCATGCTGCACGCCGTCCGAGGCGGCCCCTCCGCAGGCCGAGCAGCGCCAGGCCAGGATACCCCTCTCAGCTGGGCTCAAATGCACCAAGCGGCATCCGCGTCGAGAGGGAGGAGCTGCACGCTCCACACGCTCCGGAAACACTTTGCCGCCTCTCATTTATTTACGCTTTTACATACTGTTTCTTAGCAATGTGGCTCTCACAACAGCGTACAGTAAAACCCCATAAAAACAACATACATCAACAATCGTCCCGAGGCCGGGTGAGCCTGTCACAGGACATCTGCACAACCAACAGAACACAAGCAGCGGCTGGGAACAGTGCGCGGCCGGATTTTGACAACGAATCCACATGCACCGATAAAGATATACGCAACAGCCATTACGAGCGGCACAGAAGCCGGAGAGCCCCGCCGTGTGCCTGCCATGTGGCCCTTCCAGGTTCGAAGTGGGTGCATGACTGATAAAGTATCCTGGCTTCCCTCCAGGGGCGGGGAAGGAGGCCGGAGGCGCGGAGCAGAAAGCCACATGCACCGTCATCTGCGGGGAGCTCCCTCCAAGTGTTTACGGAGGGTGTTGGTCCAGCCTTAAGAGGCCCTTCCGCCGATGAAGAAATGCTGTTTGCTTGTCTCTAGGGCAACCGGCCGAGGCCTCTGCCCACCGTTGGCCGGCACGCTCCCGCCTGCCGAGGGGAAGCGCCGGGAGCCGGCCGGGGGCCACCTCGAGGCAGGCTCCTCAGCCCCGGGACTGGCCGACAGCCCCTGGACGAGGCCTCCACCTCCTCCGGCAACTCCGGCAGCTCTGCCCGGGCGCTGCCCCGAAGGAACCCGTTGCAAGCCTGGTGGGCTTTTCTGCTTCCTCCGAACAGGCCGTGCCGGGACAGGGGCAGGAAAGGGAGGTGCCGTGGCGGCCGCCGAGCCCTGAGCACGCAAGGGGGCCCCGAGGAACAGGGAATCGCCGAGTGGCCCCCGGACTCTGGCCCAGGCACATGCGCGTGTTGCTCGCCGCGCCCCCGTCCCTCCCTCGCGGCAAATGATACGCCTTCTCGGCGAGGCAGGGCTGCTCGGCCAGCGCACGTTAAGGGCCACCCCACGCAGGCCCTGCAGGCCTGGCCGCGCGTGCGGGAGGGCCATTTCGCAGCGCTGCGCCCTTCCAACCTCACCTGCCTGGCCCCGGTCCCCACGCACCCCGGTGCACGTGGTCCGAAGCCTGGAGGGCGGGGGCTGCGCACCGGCGGCGGAGGCCAGCAAGGAGGGCCTGGGGGATCGGCACCCTGCATGCCAGGAGCAGCTGCTCCAAGTCAGAACCCCCCGCCACTCCTCCTGGCCAGAGAAAGGTGGGCGAGGGGAGCCGGCTTCCCCCCAGCCATGCTGGGCTCCAGCTGGCCGTTCCCCAGGAGGTGGGGCGCTCCCAGCCAGTGGCGCCCGGCTATTCCGGCGAGAGGCAAAAGCCGCCGGCCGGCCGGTCGGCCGGCCTTCGGCAGGGGGGCTTTCCTGTGTTCTGCCTCCACGGCTCGGTGCGCGTGACGCCAAGGCCCACCGCCCTGCTCGGCTGCTGTGAGCGGCTCTGGGGACGGGAGCCGCCTGGAAAGTGGCAGAACGACGTCACCAGCAGCGAGCCACCGACTGCCAGAGGCCCAAATGCAGCACATCCGGGGAGACCCGCTTCCGCCGGAGCAGCATCTGCTCCTTTAAGAGTTTCTTCTTCTATGCCAACTGGGCACAAACTGTTTTTTACTCTGAGGATGAACTTTAATCTCAGTTAAGACGGAGAATACGTGAAATTCAATTTAATTGGAATGGTAAACTCTATTGCAAAGCGTGGAAAAGAGATTTGCCGGTTGCAGGGCGAGGCCCCGGGTGGGACGGGGCGCCCAGGGGTTCCCTTCAGCCGTGACCTCGGGAGGAGTCCAGGTCACAATGGCGGGGATGCAGTAGCACACTTGGGGGACCTCAGCACTCACCCAGCTACACCCCTTCAGGCAGCAGCGGGTGCAGCAGTGGGGACGCCCCCTCCCACAACCGGCTCCGTGAACTGGAGCAGAGGAGCTGCTCCACCAGGGCCTGAAACAGCTTGAAAACAAACGCGGGAAAGCCTTCTTGGAGCTTCGTGAAGGGGCCTGGGGGGCGGGGGGGCCGGCACTGCTGAAAACCAAAGAGGGCACCTTGCGCTATCCCAGCGCGGGGCCTATTTGGGCGGCGCAGGATTGGAGGGGGGCTGCTTGTGCCAGCAGAAGCCGCCCTCGGGATAAGCAGGTGGACTTGTGGCAGCTGAAGCTGAAGGGCTGCCGTGCAAAGCCCTCCCCTGCGGCCGCTGCCCGTATTTGCCTTTGAAGAAAGGGGCTCCCCAGAGCGGGCGAATATCCCACGCTGAGGACCACCCACCCCAGGATGCTGCAAAGGGGCGGGCAAGCTGGAGAAAGCCACCTTCTGCGTGTGTGCTGCTCGTCCCTCGCCCTCCCAGAGCACGGAGACGGGGCACCTGGCCCTGGGCAGAGGGTGCAACCCTGGAGCGCCGCTGCCCGGGACTGCTCCCCAGCGGAGGCTCCCACCCTGCCGGCCCAGATGCGTCCTGCAGCTCCTCCAACATCCCCCCTGAAAGGTCCCTGCAGCAAGAACAGGACAGAAGCTGCTCTGGGGAAATGCAGGAGGGCTGCAGATGGGCCGGAAGGCGGCTCCTTGCACACCCAGCGCTCTCCCTCCATTCCGAGAAGGGTGCGGAGGAAGGAGAGGAGGCACCCCGGCCTCTTGCCCTCGGAAGGGCCTCACAGCGAGCGAGGTTCCGCGAGTCGCGCTTGCGGTCTCAAGCACAGGAAACGAGCTGCCCGTGTCAGGAGGCAGCTAACGAGCCGCCTCGGTGATGCAAGGCTTATCTGAGGCTCTTGCAGAGAGGCAGTGGTGCCCAATCTTTTGCGGGCCAGAGAACGGGGGCAGCTCCTTGCAAAGGAGCCAAGCCCCGCGCCGGCCTGACGAGGGAGCTGCCCTGCCAAGAGGAAGGCCGACCATCTGACACACGTGCCCAGGAGCCCAAAGCGAGCGCAGAGCGAGTGACCCACGTTTCACTGAATCGGCCCACTGCTGCCACATTGCACTGGCACAGAACTCTGGGCATGTGGCTACGGCTGAGCCGCTCACCCCCCGCGCACACGCGCAGCCAAGGAACAGGCGGGCGAGTGGAAGAACTGGGAAGCTGCGTCTTCTAAAAGATGCCGTCCCCGAGTTCTGGCATTTTCCCAAGAGCACTTCCTGTTCAGGAATGCGGGAAAGGGCACGGACCTGGCCTGGGAGTTTTGCACCAGCGTGGTTTAATTTGACACTTTTAATTTAAAACGTTCCTGTCACAAGTATTTCACTCATCCTGAAAGCTTAACGAAAGAATTCCCCCAAAGCCGCTCGTTTCTCTGCAGGCCTCCATGGATGAGACAGCTTCTCGAAAGCCCCAGAGTTGAAAAGCGTCAGGAGAGAATCCCAAGGGAAGCCCGACGCGCAAGGACGCGGCGACAGGCATGCGCGAGCCGAGCAGGGCCGCGGCACGGGCACCCGGCCTTTCCGGGAACGGCTTCCACCGGCCTCCGTCTGGCCTAGACTCGTCCGGCCACAGCTGGTGCCCGCGCATCGCACGGCCCTGAAAAACTGCCTGCAAAAGCCTGCCTGTTGCACATGGCCATGGGAGCCGCCCTGCGAGGGCGCCGTGCACCATGTCCCTGGTTTCGGGCCGTGCCCAGCGCCTTGCACCAGCCCCCTCCCAGCACCAGAATCAGGTGAGCCGGGAAGCGGCCCTCTCGCTGGAGAGGACGCACGTGCAGGAATGCCGCCGGGGCAGCGCTCGCATGGAGAAACGGGCCTGCTGCCGCCTCCACTTGGCGCACCAGCCGTAGCTGCTCCTGCTCCTGTGCGGGGAGTGCAACCACCACGGTCCCGGCACCGGCGTGCGCAAGAGCACCACCCCCTGGGCAGAGCACACCTGTGCAAGAGCCGCCCAGGGAGGAAGGCCTTGGGGCCGACATGCAGCACCCTGAGCAGCCGAGGGCCGAACCACCTGGAAGCCCTCGTGGGCCAGAGGCTGCCTGGTCGCCCGCGCCAGCCTTGTCCGGTGGCGACAGGGAAATGGGTCCCATTTATTTGCTGGCGCCCTTTCCGGACAGCTTCCTCCACCTGCGAACGAGACCCCTGAGCCGTAAGCCACGGCAAGGTGCAAAGTAAAGCCAAGAGTTCAGGCAGGATCCGTAAAAGCCGGCTAGTCAGTTACAGGCAGCTTCCTGGGATGAGCAAGTCTTTGGGGGTGCCAAAAACAGTGGGCAGCACGCCCCAAAAAGCCGGGTCTGTCTGCAGAAGGCTCCAGCTGGGCCCCGGCCCATGGGCAGCCGCCCGGAGCGTCCCCCCCACCTCCGCTTTCCACTCAAGTACCCCAACTGGGTGCCTGGTTAGGGATTCAAAAGCGGCCAGTGCCGTTCCTTCTGCAAGAGGAACCCCGAGGGACGCGGCACCTGCAGCCGGGATGGGAAGCGGGCCGGCCAGAGGCACTGGGCGCCATGGCGGGGCCAAACAGCCTGCTAGGGAGGGGGCGCAGAGCAGGGACACGGGGGGCCGTCCTCCCGGGGCCGCCCGTCGTCCCACCACGCCTGCTTCTTCTCTCACGGACTCCCGAAACACCCTTTGCGCCTTCGCCTGGCCAGTCGCCTTCGCTTGCATTAACTCAATAAAAGCTTTTGGTTCGGAAGTCACTGTCTGCATGCCCGGGAGAGAAGCCAGGCGGCTGGCTGCACTCTGCACGAGCTCCAGCTCCCAGCGGAGCCCCAAGCACACCGCCCCACCTCAAAGCTCCAGAACCCACAACCGGGCCCTTTCAGGGCTAATTAAATTCTTACTCGTTAATGGTTGGGGGAAGCCAAGGCAAGCAAACAGCACATCTTGCTGCGCTTTTACATCGCTTTCACAGGCGGCTGGAGGCCACTTCGGGACTTGAACAACGGGGAATGGCATGCCAACACTTTAGAAGCCCAGGGAAAGTATTTCTATGATTCTGTCGTTCTTCTTCTCATTATTAATACTGTATCTCATCGATGCGCTGCCTCTCTTCCGCCAGTTCTCTCCTCCTCCATCGCATCAAATGGGGATCCCTGCTGAAAGACAGACCGGTCCTCCGGGTGGGGATGGAGGAACACGGCCGCCCTCCGCTCTTCCCAGCCTTCCACATTCCCTGCCGCTTGAGGCCGGCCCATTCCCTGCAGGCACGACTGACCGGCTGCCTTCCGCCCTTGCTGGCCACACGCTCAACTGCTGCCCGGCTGGATCTGCGCCCCTCAGCCCTCCTGCACTGGCAGGCCTCTGCCCGCGGGCGTCATGGGGCGCCGTCTGGCCACCGCGCCCTCCCCACCCAGCCTGCCGCCGTGAACACCCCAGCACTCCTCACGAGCCCTTCGGGGAAGGCACCGTCCGCCCTGCCACCCGCCGGTTGCCGCAGTCCCTGCGAATTCTCCTCTCCAGCTGCCCGAGTCGGAAAGGACCGTTGCCGCAAACCGAAGGAACAGGCCTGTTCCACACACAGCAGCTTTATGAGTGAGCAGGAGGACGCGGGACGGTGGAGGGAGGAGCAGCCCGGCTGGACATTTGCTGGTCCCAGGTCCGGCCCCGGCCCGGCGGGGCCTGATGCGGGGCACAGGGGTGAGGGCCGCCGGAGCCACCCCCGCCCAGCCGTGTCTCTCCGGGCACCCTAGCACCCCGTGCACGCCTTTCTCCAGGCCGGATCCACACCAGAAAGCAGGCCGTGCTGGGAAGAGAATCTGGCCCAAAGGAGCCCGGGCAGCCGTCCGCAGTGTCAGAGGCCAGCCCACCCTCGGACCGTTCCCGCCAGGAAAGCGGCTCCCGCCGTCATGCTGGTCTGGGCCCCGAGAAGCCCCCCACCCACAGCAAGGACAGCTGCCGTGCTGTCCACGAGCACGTGGAGAAGGGGCCGTGGCCTGGGCCGAGGTGCCGCCTCCGCAGCAAGCCCTCCTCTGCGGGTCCCGACGAGCAGCACGGCCTCCTCGGTACGCTCAGCCCGGCGGCAACGGGACTGCAGCGCTCCGCGAGCGGCGACGGACTCCCAGGCCTATCGAGAGGCACCGAGCGACCGGCCGAGGCAGCGCTTCTCCGTAGGACGGCAATTTTCCGAATCAGCTCCTGAGGTACGCGAAGACAAATCCCACGCACCGGCCGCCCTAGAGGCCTCTGGAGTCCCACTGTGCCAGGTGCAATGCATGGAAAGCAGCCCCGTGTCCCGACACTTAACCCAGTCCAAAGTGCTGGGAAGAGCAGCCAAGGCAGGGAAGCGCCGTGCCCCCAGGCCACCTGTTCCAGGGCCCCCCTCAGGCCAGGCGAGCGGCACTGCTTTCTGCACGCCTGCCCAGAATGACGAGGCAAAGCCGGTCAGGGCCAGTCTCCAGCAGCCCAGCCGTTCCGCCAACAGTCCGGCTCGGGCTCAGGAGCTCGGCCTCCCTTCCGGCCCCAGACGACGGGACGCGGCATCCTGCAACGGGCCGGGTCGATGCGCAGCTCATGTTGTGAGCCGCCCCGAGGCTTTGTCGCGATGAGGGCGGCATAGAAATGTTATAAATAAATAAATAAATAAATAACTTCATTCCACTCTCATAGCGGGAAGTGCGTGATATCAACGTCCAGGATTTCACCATCCAGGCCTTGCCCTTCGTGCTGACACACACAGAGACAGAGGGCGATTGCACAGAACTGCACAGGCCGCAGCTGCTCTGTGCGCTGGGGAAGAAGCGACGAAGACCCTTCGCCAGCATCCTAAGAGGAAGTGAGCTTGTGGCACCTCAAGCACATGTGCGAAGCCGCAGAGGTGGGGAAGGCACGAGGGGACCGCGAGAGGCGGGGGGAGGGCTCGGATGCTCCCCGACAGACGCCTCCTTGCACAAATAAATGCTGGCGCTACGATGCCAGGAAGCGCTTCCTGACAGTCGGGACCCCGAGGGCGTGGAATGGGCTCCCACAAGAGGTGGTCGAGGCCCCATCGGGGAGGGTGCTCAAAGACAGGCTGGACATGCACATGGTGGGCATGTCGTGAGCGGAGCCGGCTGGTGCCAGAGGTCAGACTAGATGGCCCGGGAGGCCCCTTCTGACTCGCTCAGTTTCTATGTTTCTGTGAACACACGGGAGGCCAACTTAGTCCACTGCCGGGGGACAAGGAGAGTTTCCTGTGTACCTCCCATCGTGTTCCATGCACAACTTTTGTTCTGCCATCTTTAAAAAGTGTCGAAGTAGTAACAAAACCCCTTGCTAGCAATATGCATTTCTTCAAGTTGTGATTTCCTTACAGGGAAGAGGTTCTTCCTGACCCTACTGAGTACGAAGACAAAGCACCATCGATGCCACCCCAATGTTTGCTTGTTTTTTCCTTTAAAGCAGCATCCACGATGCACCGTGCGATGTTGCTCAGACGTGGCCTCAACGCTCTGGCCCACCTTGGCACTCGGGCAGTGAGTGGCTCACAGGAAGCGGCTTCTCACGCTTCACAGTCCCGGGGTGGGGGGCACGTCCCACCTGGGGAGCGACGGCTCCCGGGGCAGGCCCGACCTTTCCCGGGGCGGAAAGGACGTGGGGACGCGCGCGCCACCCGCCAGGGCCGGCACAAAACGGCGCCGCTCCGGCCGGGGCAGGCCTGCAGGAGGGCCGGCCGGGCGCCGCGGGGCAGCCAGCGCAGCGCTCTCCGGGGCGCGTCGCGCGCTGCACGAGTTGCGGAAGTTCAGCGGGAAGCGGCGGCGGCGGCGGCGGCGCGCAACAGGTCCGGGCGGCGCGCGGGGGCTGCGAGGGGGCGCGCCGCGGACACGTGCACCTGCG
>JAIXND010000773.1:14775547-14788225 GCA_023646645.1 Varanus salvator macromaculatus
GGGGGCGGGGGCCGCGGGCCGGCGCGTGCCCGCCTCGCCTCGCCTCGGGCGGGCTCGCGCTGCGGAGCGGGCGGCTGGCCGTCCGGTGCAGCCTGTGCCTGGCCGAGCGCCGGCTGGCTTCCCGGCCGAGACCTCCCTGCGGGGTTGGCGTGTCTTCTGGGTTGCGCTGCATGGCGCCCGGCGGACCCTTTGGGCTGTGTGCGGTTTTGGGAAGCAAGAACCCAATGCAGAGCCCCCACCCAGGCCTGGCTGTAGCAAAAGCCAAAGCAGCCTCCCAGCCCCAGCCCAGCGTTCCACTGCAAACCAGGGGAGCTCGGGTGGCTCGCGTGCACATCCACCCTTTTAGATGTGTCAAGACCTGGGGGGGGGACCGCATGCCCCCCTTTTGTCCTGCGCTTTAGAGTGCTCGAGGCAGGCCGCCGTGCCCCTTTCGGGGCATGTCTTTGGGTTTGATGTGCCCGTCCAGAAGGAACAATGCCCGGCACCTCCCAGTTCTGCCAGCCGGCTGACTGGTCACTGCCATCTGCTCCAGCACCTCTGCGGAAACCCAGTGGGCGTCCTGCCCCAGCGCCTTCCACCAGCTGCTCCTACCTTCACCTGCACAAGAGTCTCCTGCTGGGTTTGGAGTGCCTAAGGGAGACACGTGCCCGGCAAAGGCCACCAAAAAGCCGAGGGTGACTGGAAGAAAAGCAGATAAAAAAGGAGGATTTCTGGCCGGGCAGCAGAACTTTGCTTCCACAGAGCATGTGCCAGAGCCAAGAGGAGAATGAGCTGCCAGTGTATTATGTCAAGGAGAAGTTGTTTAAAACGGTATCTGGGAACTTTTCATTAAAATCAATAGCAATCTTGGTGAAATGAGACAGCAATGTGTCCACCCCAAAATAACAGCTAGCAAAGAGACCCTCAAGTTGGGTGTGTTTTTCTGGGGGGGGGGGTCTAAAAATAGACTGGTCGTTGCAAATTCCAAACGAGGACACTGTTGTCCTACCAAGGACGCCCGTGTTGGAAATACAGTATAAGTATTTCAAATGGCTCATTACTACATCTGTGCACACCTCACACTCACAACTTCCTGGCTTACAGACGCCTCTTTCCACAGAAATAGACCTCTTAAAGAAACATACAAGCATCACCAGTTCCCCTTCTCTTATAAAAACAGATACAGCAGAGCAATCACAACACTACGTTCCTACACGACCGTTACATAACACAATCCTGGTCCAATATTACTTGGTTTTCTCTTCCCAGTAGCTATGGGTGGAGATGAAGTGCCTTGGGAGGAGGGGGGGGCGGAAATGTATTTTGCGCTGCTGACGGAGGATCTGAAGTAGCCTCACGATGCCGAGTGGAAAAAAGGTCCATCGAACTGGGTGTCAATTTTATTCCTCCTCGGATAGGCGAGTATCAGCTGGGAAGCCTTCTGTGTACACCAGCAGACAATTGTACAACCAGCACAAGGCCCGTCCTCCTCTAAACTCCGATGAGGCAAGGCAAGTTTACATTCCCTTCTGCAGAATTCCAGGCCTTCTCAGCCCGACAAAAGATCCCCATTTCAGCCTGATTCTCAAGTTTGAGTCACTCTCGCATCAGAGTCCAACACAGCAGGGCGTGTCTTCAAAAGTCCAGCAAACATTTAACTTGGTGTGCTTCTTTCTCCCATGTAATAATTCTGCTGCTGATCTTCTTAGCACATACCATGTCTCTCTGTGTATGTGCAGGAAGTCAGTGGTAAAAGGAACCCATGCCTTCCCTGACTGCAAACTCTCTCAGACTTCAATTAAACTGTTCAGTTTCTCCATTTGCTTGTGGATAATACACAGACAGCCTTCCAGGTATGACCTTTCATTCCACAAGGTTTTGAAACTTCAGGGAAGTAAACGGCACCATTATGAGAAATTAACTAATTCAGGTCTCTTTTTCTACTAAAAATTCTCGACAGAAACTTAATCACAGCAGCAGAAGCCGCTTGTGATGTAGAGCATTCCTGGCCCCGTACTAAAATTATCTATTAACGCTAAAGCGTGATGAGAACCAATGGGCCCACGATGTCGATCGCACGCTTCTCCCACGCTGAAGGTGCAAACAGTGTGCAACAGCGCTGGATGCTCGTTTTGCTGTCTTGCCATGTAATTCAGTTAGTGTGAGCTTTAATAGCGGCTTTCACTTGCGATTCCACAGGTCCCGGCACTGTTGTTGAGTTCACACAATTCTTTTGTCATATCATGAGCAAGATGCATGAATGCAGGCCAGTTCTTTGGAACGAGGAAATCGACAGGCATGTCGTAAAATGCAACCCTTCTGTCCAGAAAGTTCGTCACACATCATCATCTTGCCATTACTAAGGCACTTACTCATCAAAAATTATCAGAGATTTGATGAAGTAGAAGAATGTGAAGCTTGACATTTCTCCGGAGTTGCCGCAGCAGAGGTTCTCGACAGAGGCCTCACACCTTCGGCCTCCTCTTCCAGCAAAGTACGTGCCTGGCGCTGGCAACAGGAAGCGAGACCACCGGCTGCCACGTTTTGGTTCCAGGCTCATGTTCCGCGTCACAAGTGAAAGCAAGCATCTGCGCTGACCATCCGGCAGCCATCCTTCGGTGCCCACGAAAGATGTGAAGGCCTTTCACTTAAATGGGCAGCCCCACAAGTGAGCTCTCCAACTTTGTCGGCCAAATGGAAGTGTTTCCGTCGACCAAGTACTTCTTCTCAGCCTGACTGCTGTTGATGCAAACGCACGTCTTTTCAGTCTTGTCCTTATAAAGCCGAGTCAACACAGGTCCCAAGCCGTGTGCAGACACATCGCTGATGGAATCTCAGGCAACGCTGGGCCACGTGGTGCCCGCTGGCCCACAACCCATCGAGACCGGCTTGTGCCGCAGCTGCCCGCACCAGGCTTGCCTTCACGCACAAGCAGCCTCCGTGGTTCAGCAACTGAAGCGCAATTTGGAGTAATCTTTGCATGCTCAAGCCACTACTTCAGCAGCTACCGAGAGGCAATTTTTGAGCAAAGAGGGTGCAGGGACCAGGAAGGCTTCTCCTAAAATGCAGCACTCCAAGGTGGAGATTTCAGACTCTGAATCGGACTCAAAATCAGCCAAGCAGCCAGACATGCACATGGCGGGCGTGTCGTGAGTGGAGCCGGCTGGAACCAGGGTCAGACTAGATGGCCCCGGAGGCCCCTTCGGACTCGCTCTGGTTCTGCTTCTAAGCAGCCACCTCTCGTTTGCGGGAGGCACTGCAGAACAGGGAGCGGGTGTTCATGAGCCCAGCGGCTCAGCATCACGGCAAACAAGTGGAGCGCTTCAGGAATGCCCAGCTTTCCTACTGTCCAGCCCAACCCTCCCGGAGGTACAGACAGGTCCTTCTGGAGGAGGGGGATTCCGTTCTGAATCAGCTCCAGGCATGAGCAAGAGCCCCCAGCTTGACTTGATGGAAGCCTCTCGCTGACAACTTGCGTATCGCTTCCTTGGTATCATGAGGCCGGTCCTAGCTTCCTCGTAATGCGGACTAGTTAGACGCCTGCCCATGAACTGTTGGGAAGAGAACAGGAGAGAGGGTGCGGGAGAGGGCTGCCGGCTTACGACACAGAGGCAGGTGTGCGAAAAGAAAAGACGGAAGACGACAGAAGACCAAAGTACCGCTTGGTCTTTTACTTTTTTAACAAGTACGTAAAATATGCACATAGAGACAGGTTCAGTTGCTGTTCCGTCATTTTAGTGGCAAAGAAGTCCTCACGCCTCTGTCAAGTATCTCCAGCGCAAGCAGTATAGAGCGAAGCGAGGCCACGCTGCATCCGTGCCTATGAAGCTGACCGGAAAAGGGAGCCTGCGGTTTTCTGTGTTCTGGCCTGGATTCTACTTAGTTAAGGTTAAGTTTTCCATCTCCTCCTCTCTGCTGTGGCCCCAGGACCTTTGCTGGAAAAGATGGGCCAGCGCACAGGGGGAAGTAGGAGGGAAATTCTCCTCTGACAGGCAGGATTCCCCACATACAGTATTCACAGATGGAAGAAGTTCCAGAAGAGACCATCTGATCCTGGCTTGGGGATCCAGCTTCGCCCCACAATCAAGACAATGCTTCTTCAGGAGCCCACTTGCTCCTCCACTGGAGGAGAACACAGGCCTGAGCAGGACTGCTCCATCAGCCTACAACTCCCATCAGCCCCAGCCAGCACAGCCACTGCTGAGGAACAATGGGAGCTGTAGGTCACGGCAGCACAAGGGCTGCCAGCTGCCCACCCCCGCCTCGGGGCGCTTGGGGGCACGTATGTCAGCATAAGCGAACTTTCCCAGCTGTCTGACCCTCAAAATATATATATTGCCCAGGAAGAAATCTAGATCCTGAACAAGCCCAGTCCAAAGTTGACCTCTCCACTGCATCTCAAAAGAGAGCAGCCAGTGTTGTCTAGTTTTCCATTTAGTCCAAGTTACTGCAACAGAGGGATGTCAACGGGCTGAAATCGGGCAAATAAATAATCCTATCGTTGCAGCTGGCAGTGGATCTCAGGTCGCGTTCTTCAGCAGAATGAGAATTTCAATCAAAACAAGCCAGAGGAAATGTTCGACGCAAAATTCTAGTGCTCTCTTCAAGCGTGGCAGGGAGGGAGCGGGTCCCTGCGTAGCAAGACCTGGACTGGCTTCTCTGCAGCAAAACCGGCTGGTGTGGATCTGCACTGGCGCCGTCTCCACGGCCAGAGGCTCAGCCACGGGGAGCGGAGGGGGCGAGGGGAGCCCTGGACAGAGCCGAGCCGAGCCCCTCCGCTGCCCCTCGCCCCAGAGCCGCTGCCAGAATAGCTTCAAGCAGCCGGCGGAGGAGCAGCCGCTGGCTCCTGGCAAAAGCTGTGCCCGCGGGCCAGCCCGGTCCGGACAGGGAACTCCACGCGGCCCACGCCGGCGGGATTCGGGCCTCAGATCTCCACGTCGCTTTCTTTATCGTTATCATGGTCGCCATCGTAGAACTCATTGGAGGCCTCTGGCCTGCAAGACAAGCGCACAGGAGGGTCAGCGAGGGCGGGGAGTGGGGAGGGAACAGGACGACTGTACGCAGGCTGAGGACTGCCCCCAAAACCCCGGAAAAGCAGCACCCTGGACAGAGAGCCAAAGCCCAGCCGGCCAGCGCCAATCCTGGGGGGCACGCCCCACGCACCTCCCATCTCCAGCCCGGCCCCCATCACTTCTCATCTCAGACCGGCCCGGGCAAAGTCGGGGTCAGAGGCACTTGGCAGCAGGGGCTGTTCCCAGGGTGGCCACGATCCCGTTAGGCGGGCGCTGCCTCCAGGGTGCACAGCCAGAGTCCGCCGGCCCTGAGAAGAGCAGCCGAGCAGCCACATGGGGGAGGTCAAGGGGCCGCGTGGCCCCGAGGGCGGGGAGGCGATGCAGCGGCCCATACAAGACTGGTTCTGTGCCCCCGCTCTGTGCCCAAAAAGGGCGGCGTCACCTGGCGGGCGAGCAAGGAGACATGCCTGCTATAGTTCTCCTCGGAGCCTCTCTCTTCGGGGTCAGGCTCGTCCGTGCGATCATAGCTGAGCAGGTCAGAGGGGACGTCATGGATTTGGACGCTGGGCGCATGGTTCAGCATTTTCAGATTTTCAAAGATCGTCTGCCGGATTTGGTCTAAGTACTGATTGAGAGAGGAAACACGACAGCAGAGGTCAGTTGCAAAGGCCTGCCAGCACACAGCCGCCGGCCCCCACAAGCCCCGGCGAGGCAGAGGTGTGCTTCCCCGCGGGCGGGGAGAGGAAGCCCCCCGGGGGCACCAACGTGTGCTGCCCAAAGCTAACTAAACGGGGAACTGCTACCGGCCAGGAGAGCAGCAGAGCAAACGGGAACGGGCGGGCGGCTTACCTGCCTCGAGTTCTGGTTCTCAATCCGGGTGCTGACGTCGGGGTGGAGCGTAAAGTCTGGTGCAAAGTATTCAAAGTATTCTGCACAGAGACGGAAGACGAGCGTGGGTGGTGCGCCCGGCGACTGGGCAGGAGCTTTCCCTTACAATGAGGAAACTCGCGCATTCCAAGGCACGCAGATGCTCACACGGCAAATGGGCTGAACAGGGAGAAGCCTCGCTGTGTGGGGGGGCAGCCTCTTTTCTGGGACAGCACTTGGCTCTTCCCACTGCCTGTGCACACAGAATGCACGAGCCCGACCTGCCACGCGACTCAGCAACGGGGAGACCCAAGCTGGCCGAGGGTCCGTCCACAGCCGGTTCCTTCCTGGCTAGGTGGCATGAAGCCTGCCTGAAAAAGACCTGCCCTCCCCTGGAAGGTGCAGGTTCCCACCCGGGGTGCACACCCCGCAGGCCGTGACGCACCCCTCCGTACACCAGCCACAGCCCTAGGGAGAGGGGCAGCCTGGCCCCGGGGCCCTCCTGCCGGGATCCCCGCAGCATCCTCCGGGTGGGACTGCCTCCGAAGACAGTGGGGAAACCGCCGTTAGCACGGGGAAAGCCTCGGGGACTGGCCATCGCAAAGAAATCGAGCTGGTGCTCTGCCCACGGTGCTGGCTGCTGGTCAGCTTGCGCACTGCAAGTGCTGCTCCCAGCCCACCAGGCCCTCACCGGCTTAGAAAGCATCCACCCTCACTCAGCCACCTCCTCATTTTGAGGCTGACGGTCTCAGTCTCAGCCCTCTGCTACAGGCTGCGGGGCCCCAAGAATGGGCCTCATTTTCATGTTTTCTCATTCTGCTTCTTCCCTCATCCTCTGCCTTTTATACCGTCCAATGGAAAGTTCTGCGGAACGCAAAAGCACGGACAATCTTTCATGGAGTGGTGCTTGGCCCTACTAAAGGTCATCTCCCGACTCTCTGAGGTGGGAAAACATCTCATCACACACATATCTGTTAGTGGTGGTGATGTCAATAAAAGATAATAAAGAAAATACGTTTCAAAACCAGACGGAAAGAGAAACCAGTCACCCAGTGACATCACAGGTGCAGAAGAAAATATTTTTAAAAGGCCTGGCACGATCTCCGTGCGTTATAGAAAACGCCTATAAAATGCTAGATTGATATTATGCCCTAAGTTTATGGCAGCTGTAACGTTAGGAAAGTTCATTTAACGGACAGTCAGTGGGAATGCTCTGAAATTATTTTGGGGACATGAACCTACGTGCAATCACAACAATTACATGTGTTCCTTTATCATGTGGCCTTTTTAACAACTCTACTTGGTTACGTACATGAACAAACAGACCGGATATGCTAAGGCAGAGATCAGAATCTACTGCTTGCTGCTAGGACTTTGGTTGCACAACGTCTGGAAGGGTACAAAGATTGCCAGCTTAAAAGAGTGTGTCAGTTCAAGAGTCAGTAGAGAGAAAACAGCCTCTCTCGTTAATGACTGGTACACTTTTATTGACTTTGGATGAGCTAAACACAAGTTGGACATTTATAAACCTTTTTCCTTGTTGAACACCGATTGAGAGAATTGCTAGTTGCTTTGCCTTTTCGTCTCATAGCACACTCGGTAACAATTCTGAATCGTATCTGAATAGGAATGTTTGCTAATTTGATGCTCGGTGACGTTTATGTATGAGACATGCAAATGAGAGAGCGAGCGCGAGAGAGAGACTAAGAACAGGGGTGGGTGCATTTCAACACAGGAGTCCCGGCTTACCGCTATAAGGCAGCTCCTCGCTGATCGCCTCGTCGACCAGCAACGAGGTTTCGTAAGTCCTGCAAGGAGGGAGAGGCCGACCGCTTCAGTCCTCGTGGCGCACGCGTTCGTGCCACTGACTACCAGCACGGGGAGCCCGCCAAAAGGAGGCCCCACAACGCCCTCGAAGACTCACCAGCAGCGGGCCACGTTGCGCACCGTGTAGCCACCCCCTCCCAGCACCAGCAGGGGGATGCTGAAGCTCTTGACGTATTCCACGCACTCCCTAGGATCCAAAGGCAGAAAACTCAGAGCCCTGTGCTGGGCTAAGCAGGGTGCGCGAGGGCCCGGGAAGGGCAAGCCACCGCCCTGCCCTTGGCCGCTCAAACGGTCTGGAAGATGTACAGGTGGCCCATCTCACCAGAGGGGAGGGCCCAGAAGCAAGAGGCCCCCCCGAGCCATCGACGATGTTTCTCGCAGGCTAGGAGGCCGAGGAAAACAGGGATAGTGCAAAGACCGAGCTGAGGCCTTCCAGGCCACAAGGGCAGAAAGGAGACGGGTTCCGGAGCTACACTCATCCTGGCCCACTTGACCGTTCACTGCCAGCTTCCAAGATGACGCCAACTGAAGGCAAGCAAAGAGCCTTCGCAAATCACAGCAGGCACAGACCGGAGCTAACCCGAACTTGCACCTAAGGGATTAATCCCGCTTTTCTCACAAAAGGCTAGCTAAGCACACCGCGATGGGGCAGGCCTGACTGGAAGCAGGTATCAGCAGCTCATCGCAAACATGCTAGCAAGGGATGTACAAGCAGCCCTGGAAAAGGCTGTTTGCCCGTCGGGCCCAAATCAACGAACTTCGACCTGACGGACATCCCTGCCCACAAACGCATCTTGCTGTGCCAGGACCAGAGTCCAGAGGCCAGTGTCAGCCTGGAACTAAGGGACAAGAAGGATGAAATCCTGGAGGCAGAGGATGGGCTCACAGACACCGTTTTGGATTTTATTTTGGGGCAGCTGCAGGGGCACTGACTTCCAGCAGCTGTGTAAACCTCTTTCCCTCTCTCGCTCCCACGCCAAAGCCGCTATCTAATCTGCACCATTTAAACCACAGTTGGTGGGAATGGTCTCTAAGTAGTTTCGAAAAAAGGTCCTCCGTACCCACTCACGTCTCTCTTATTTTTAATATATCACTTTCCCAAAATCAGCTCCACAGCATGGAAAAAACAGAGGTGCCTGAACCAAGCCTGGGTTTGTGAGCAGCAGAGCTGACGGCAGCTTTGGAAAGGCAATCCAGAACAGGAAGCAGTGCAGCGGGAAGGGGGCCAGCCTTCCCTCCTCCCATGCCGGAGCTCCACTGCTACTTTAAACAGAAAAAGCTGGAAAATCCAGTCGTGCCCATTTCCGCCCCCATTTCGTGTAAGCTCGCAGGATACTTACCCATGTCCTCTTATGCTGAGGTTAAAGCAGCCCAGACGATCGCAGCCTAGAGAGTCCGCACCGCACTTCAAGGGGGGGAGAGAAGAAACGAACTGAGCAGAAAGCAGCGAAACGGAGGCCCAGCTCCTGCAAGCGAGAGCTGTGCCACACGCACCAAACACGGCAGAACTTCAGCAGTCCTCCCGCCCTGGTCAGCTGGCACAGCACCACCCCGCCTTCTCCCCAGCACTTCCCCCAGGTGCCCACAAAACCGCTTAGGTGCCCGACGCACTTACCTGTAGCACTATGCAGGTGGGCTGGTAGAATTCTACCACCTGGTTGATGACGGGCTGGAAGAGGTGCTGGTAACCTGCGAGAGGAGATGGAGGCTGCAGTCACAGCTCCTCCGCTGCAGCCCAGCCCAGCCCAGCCCAGCCCGAGGGTCCCTGCCACTCACTTTGGTCGTCGATGCCGTCACGCAAGGGGACGTTCAAGCAGTAATAGCGGCCGCTCTCAGCCCCCACTTCATACATGTCTCCTGGAAGGGCAACGTACAGAATTCAACACCTGACTTTTAGAATAAAGTCTCGTTAAAAGGCCAGGCTCGCCTGCAGCCTTGAGGAATCCTGCCTCTCTGTTTAACTACACGCCGGAAGACGGCCGCTGCAAGACGCCTGTCCAAAGCCAGAGTCCTGTACTGGTGCTCCAGACCGAATCGTGAAGCACCACGACAGATTCTCTACCTGTGCCAGGGAAGAAGTAGTTTCCGTATTTGTGAAAAGACACCGTCATGACACGGTCCGTCAAGTAAAAGGCCTCCTGAACCCCGTCGCCATGGTGAATGTCGATATCGATGTAAAGCACCCGTGGGTGGTACCTGCCGGAGAGCAGACACAGAGCTCGCGGCTGGACGAGGAGCAGGAGCGCGACCCCAGCGTCCGAGCAGGAGCAGCAGCGGTGGCCAGGTGTGCGGGGGGCAAAGAGGCCCGGGGGAATGGAGGCGGGCAGTCAGACCCGTTTTACGTGCTCCGTGAAGCTGCCCTGCAGCGGAGGCGGAGCCCGAAGGACGTTTCTTCCATTACGAGACCAAGAGCCGAGCAGGGCCGGCACGGAGAGGGACTCCCCTAAGGGGGGGTGGAACTAAGAGAAACCACTTGGCACAGAAGACGCAGCTGAGGGTGCACCTCCGCTCCCCTTCCAGCACCACACGGACACTTGCACGGCCTCCTTACTTGAGAAGCTCCAAGATGCCGATCACAATGTCGTTGACATAACAAAACCCAGACGCCTAGAGCAAAGCACACACGGGGCGCGCATTAGGCGGCATCAGGGGGAAGCAGCAGCGCCTTCCCAACCCGCACGGACACGGGAGGCCGGCTTGCCACATTACCTCAAACTTCTTGGCATGGTGCAGACCTCCGGCCCAGTTTATGGCAATATCACAAATCTAAAAACAAAAGGCTCACATTAACCCCTGGAAAGGCGTCTCCAAAATGGCAGCGCCTGCTAAATGGTGCTCCACCCCTGGACCCAGAACCCCAACTCAATCTCCACCACCTCCCTTTCCACAAACCAGAAGGGATACTTTATACTACGCTTTTGCAGTTTCTAAGCATTTCACATGCGTCATCATTACAAACCTCACAAGCCTCTTCCGCACTAGGGCAAATTTTTCTCTCCCTCATGTCCCCATGCTGGAGCTGGGAGACTGAGAAATTGTGGCTTCCCGAAGGACACCTGGTAAATGGGATGAGCCGAGCTTGGAGCTGGGAGACTTCCTCCGCACTCCAGCGCTCGGCACCTGTACCTCGCTCGTTCTCGTGAAATTCCACCAAAGCTAAACATCATCAATCCTATTTAGCTACACGGCTAAACATGGGATAACCGCTCTTAGAACAACCTGGCTGACAGCAGCCCAAAGGTGAACTTCAAGAGGGCAAGCACGGCATCTCCGTTTTACCTTATTATTCAGCTGCGTTGCTCCTTGCAACGAGGCCCCAGTGTATCGAGAACAAAACTCAAACAGCCCCGGGAACACTGGGCTGAGAAAAAGAGAGAGAGAGAGAGAGAGAGAACGCACACACATGTACACAACTATGCAGAATTCCAAACAACCAGGTCACTGCCTGTTTTGGCTGCCTCTATTCGACGAGCTAACTAGGCACGACAATACTTGTGCTGGGTTACCCGTGGCCGGAGCAGCAGGGTATGAGTTTTCCAACCAGCCCCAGCAGGTTCCACTGAGCTGAGAAAGTGCAACCTGCAAGTTTCTTGGGTACGCTTCATACCCAAACAGGCCGCCGGAGCCCTCAGACGAGAGCAGCTCTCAGTGGCCTCAGCCGTGCAGGGCGGCCTGCCACACGCACCCAGCACAGCCAAGCAGCAGCGTGAGGCGCTTACCAGTCGTCCCCCACGTTGAAAGCGTTGAGGCTCTTCGTGAATCCCTGCATGTTGTTGGGACTCACCCTCTGGAGGAAGTCAATATAGTCTTCCGAGTGAAAGCGGCACATGTCGTGTTGGGATGCCTGGTACGGCTTAAATACCTGCGGGAGAAAGCGAGGCTGCTCCGAGCCGAACTCGACGAGCAGCGGGAGCAGGCAGAGGCACCCGTCTCAACGTTCCGGTTCACGCGCTCCAGCAGGCGGCCAGCTTTGCCTGGCACAGCAAAAGCAAGTGCCTCGCAGCACCTGAAGGGCTAGAATGGGTGGCATGGACTTTCATGCGCCAGAGGCCACTCTATCAGGCATGGGGGCTGGACCCACACTCCAACTCTGCCACTGCACCCGGGCCGGCAGCTCAGAGACAGACCGAAGATCTCAGCTACGACATTAAGACCGTGCTCACCTGCGCCTCTTCGAACACTGGTCCATGCTATCACACCCCAGCAACGCCCCTTGCATCCTGCAAGGCACAGACAGGCCAAGCGCTGTCCCAAAGAATACACGCACGTGAACCTTACCTGACACGGGCAAAAGCCACAAACCAGCCCAACATTTCAGCCCCTGTGAACGGCATGTGGCTCTCGCCGGAGTTCGATGGGAAACCCACTGGACCGCAATGTGTCAGGCAATTTCATCCCATCGCCCACGGCTTCCATCAGGACTGTGCATGTTGAATCCCCTACGCGGCTCAATTGGCTTATCAACGCCACGGGGCTCCTGTTCCCCCCCCTTGTGACAGCCACTGAGCCTATTTTGCTTTTTCACAGTTGTCTCATTGGTTGTTTTTGCATGTCATTTCGAAATCCGAGTTTTTACTCTCCTGCTGGTGCACCCATCAGAGCAGTTTATGTTGATTTCAGAATTTAATGCAAAACATTAAATTCCATCGGAAAACCAACAGCATTAAAAGGTAAGCAAGCAAGGCGGACAGCAGGCAAACCGCCCCGGAGGGAGCACGGCTTCGTGCGCACAGCCTGCAGCAAGGGGCGTCCCCGGCCGCCCGCAAAAGGCCCGCGGGGGCTCCCGGGGGGCCGCGGAGCCGGGGCGGGGCCGGGGGAGGCAGCCGGGCCCCTGAGCGCGTGCAGAGTGCGAGCGAGCCCCCCCCGGTACTCACGATCATCTTCTTGTAGAGCCCGTAGTGCAGCACCAGGCTGTGCGTCAGCGCCAGGCGATGCGGCTTCATGGGGTGCCCCGCGCCTGGCACGGCAACGAGAGGGCGCGGTCAGCGGGGGG
>JAIXND010000773.1:14788625-14806016 GCA_023646645.1 Varanus salvator macromaculatus
CCGCCCGCGCCCCGGCGGCTTCTTGGCGGCGCCGCTCGCAGGGCCCGTTGCGCTGGAAGCGGCCGCTGTCGGCCGGAATGGCCGCCCGGGGAGCCGGATGCCAGCGCGCGGCTGCCGTGCGGCTTTGGCAGACTGACTGATAAATAAGTTTTAAGTAGTGTTACGTTGCTGATGTTTTTGGATGTGTGATGTTGCGAGCCGCCCCGAGGCTTTGTTGCGTGCAAATGTTTTCAATAAATATAAATAAATAAATAAATACAAATAAATAAATAAATACGCCTGGACAAGCTGGCACTGCCCAGCCAGAACCGTGATAGAACAACTGAGCACCGGTATTGTGTTCTTCTGCAACGCTTACCAAACACTGTGGGGTGCAGAATCCCACATAAAACGTACCCCCGGTACACAACGCGCTTGGTCTTGAGCCGCTCGGGTTCAGTCCTTGTTTGTCTCCCGCGAAGCGCTTTCCGCTCTGTCCGGATCCTGACCCTGCGGTCTGGTTTGCCCTTGGCGGGTGGTTCCAGAAGGACAGCAAACGCACCGAGCCCGTCAGCTGGCTAAGCGGGTCCCCCGCCGGCTGGTGCCTGCCCTTCCGCCATGTGCACGCAAGCGGTGCGCTCCACGCCCAGGCCTCGGCATGAGCGACACCAGGGCAAGCGCCCGCCGAGGAAGCGGCTTGTCTCCCCAGGCCAGCCACCCGCGAGAGCCTCTGTGGCTGCGGCATCCGGAAGGGAAGGTGCCCCGGACGAGGCAGCGGCTCAGCTGCCTGCACGCAGACTCTGCCTGCCTGGCCAGTTTCTCCCATGGGGGCCTTGGGGGGAACCTTTCCCTCGGTTCCCCCAACTTCAGGGGGGCGCTTGGTGGAGACACAGAACCTTCTCGCAAGACGTGGTGTCGGGTAGCGCGGAAGAGTGCGGGACAGGGACGGGCAATCTCCACTCGAGTCCCCGCTCGGCCACGGAGCCAGCTGGGTGACTCCGGGCACAGACTCAGCCCAACCTGCCTCGCAGGGTTGTTGTGGCGATAAGACTGAGGCCAGGAGGGGGAGAACGCGGCAAGCCACCCTGGGTTGTTGGAGGAAGAAAGGCAGGCTATGAATATAATACGTGCATCATAAACAAAGCACCGCGGCAAGTTGCCTCCCGCTCTGCCGCCCTTCTCCTCAAGCAGCCTCTTTCGGCTCGCAAAATAGTCTGCTGGACGGGGCGCTGATTCACGCGGAAGCGCCTGGTGTGCTTTCTCGGCACTTCTAACCCCTTTGCGGCTCTGCTGCTTTCGCCCCCACGGACAAGGCTTTGATGATTCTCAGCTGCCCCGTGTGCCGCTTTCTAGGCGGCAGGGGGGCAGAAATCACATCGCTGGATGAGCGGCTGACAGACCGACCGACCGACCGACCGCATAATCTCAAGAAGGAGCACCCGGCTTGCTGCATGGCCCACATGCTCCAGCTCTCCCCAGTGGACTCCCCCGCAAATAAAACACCAGTGCCGCGTACCTCCGGGGCGACGGGAGCCTTCACGAAGAACTCCGGACAATTTCCCCAGCCAAATTCAAGTTCCACAATCCCCAGCCAGCCTCAGTGCCTCCCCCCACCCCCGCCCCCCCGAGTCCTTCAGGTTCACTGACCCTTTCCCATTGCATCAATCCAGCGCCCTGTTGACTCCGGTCACCCTCAGCCACGCCCTCCGCCCAGCATCCCGCTTCTTGCCTTAGGCCCCTGATTTGCCTGCACATTCTTTGGATACAGATGAAACGGCTCGTTTTGTGCGTGGCTGGAGGTCCGGAGGCGCCTCTGCCACGTTCTGTATGTCCTTCACAGTGTCTGTATACCTCTCTTTCGTGAAAGGCCCCCAGAATGGCGTTCCCGCAAAGGGAGGCGAGACGGCCCGGCAGCCAGTGCTAGGAGGAGGCACCGGATGTGCACACCGGCCCTCGTCCGCCCGTTCGTTCCCCATAGCCGGAGCCACCAGGACTGAAAGGAGGGGGTCCTGGAAAGGGGACGGGTGCCGTGCCCTTGCTGCACCTAAGGGCCACATGGGGCCTCACGAGCCTCTGGCATCCATGGCGAGGTGCCTCGGCCCTTCAGCGGTGGTGGCCCTGAGGACACTCCCTCCCGCCATGGATCAGCGGGGAGGCCGGCGATCACCACGTCCAAAAGCGCTCCAGCCAGCGAAGGCACCGCCTGCCACCCCGGCGAGCGTGTGTCTCAAGAGCTCCAGCAGCCGGCCCAGTCGGGGGGGGGGGGCATCAAAGGCAGGCATCCTCATGCGCAGACGTCTTCCCTTGCCCTCTGACGGGCTGCAGCAGAGTCCTGACGGGCTCTGGAAGATGGGACTCCGCGGCGTTTGTTCACTTCCTTTCTTCTTCCAAGGAACCCAGCAGGCTCTCGCGTGCCTCCTGCGCTCATTTTCCGCTCCCAGTGGCACGCGTCGGCAGAGCAGGGAGCAGAACCTGCATCTCTGCGTCTCGCCATCGCACCACGCAGCTCTGCGCTTGCTGGGATCACCGTTGCCAGCACCCTGGAGCGTTTGCTTTCTTGGCCTGGCCTCCCTCACGCTGCCAGTCTGAGTCTCTTGAGGTAGCCCTGCTTTTGGGTGCCCTTCTGTTGGGCTGACAAGGTGGGTGATGCCGGCCCGCCGGCTGCTTTCTCTTTCTCTTGCTCAGAACTGCCTTCCCGGCTCGCTGAGAAAGCCGAGTTTGCTCATGCCGGGCAGAGCCCAAATGCAGCCGCAGCACGGCCCGGTCCCGGGCTCCTTCCCCGCCTCCTCTGTGAGCAGCCAGACAGAGACGCGAGCGTGGCCGGCCCTGCGAGCCGCAGCAAAGCAGAGGGCGAGTGCAGGAGCAGGCAGAACCGCCGCACTTTCCGTTCCCCCTCAGCAGCAAAAGTGAAAGCAGGAGTGGCTCGCGGCTCCTCCAACCAGACCCTCGATCCTGCCTGCAGCTCGGAGCGTGTGCCTCTGTTATGGGTCTCAGGGCCTCCCTGGGGCTGCTGCGTGAGCCCCTCCTCACCTCACTCCGCTCCACGTGCTTGGGCTCGAATACCAACACCCTTTTCAAAGTGGAATTTTGCTGGCAAAGTGCATTTCGGGCCTCAGACGAGCGACACTTCCGATCACTCTGCGGCCAGCCGCCTTCCCTGGGCCTCAGGCCTCATGTGGTAGGAGGTACAGATCAGCAAGGTGCAGGGAGGAGATAAGGGCTCTTGCAGCACCTCCTGAAGCGAATGGTGACAAGGACTAGCTGCTGCATTCTCCCTCCCCGGCGCAGAGGTACAGCGGGCACTCTTCTGAGTGCAGCAGCGTTCCCCTGAGACGTGGCTTGTGTGTGTGTCGGCCAGACGTGCCGCATCCAGACGTGCCACGGGGAGCCGTTTTGCTGCACTGGGGAAAAGTCCAGAGGCCGCACTGGGGTAGGAGCCAGAACGAAAACATCAGGGAGTGACGCACAGATGTTGAGTGTCCCGGAATTCAAGCTGGGTGTTGTGTTTTAAAAGCGTGGAAGGGACGTGGAAGGAAAGACAAACCTGGGAGGGGGGGGAAAACGCCTGCACTCAGCTGCAGGCGGACTATGCAGACTGAGCTCATGGCAAGAGGAAGCTGGGGCAGCTCAGGCGAGGCCTGGGGGGCCAAGGAATTGCATGAGGCCAACCCGGTTGTCGCCTGGCGCCTTTCCACTCCAGGCAGTGAGAAGGCAGTCGCTGCAGAGGGGCTGTGGCCGATCGTGCGCTCCCAGTGGCGACACTTCTTGGCCCGTTCCCATCTGAGAGTTGCCCGTATGGTGTGCAAAACTAGCTGGCCCCCTTGGTGCACCGTGGGGCGTGAACCAGACTCCGCAATCTCCGCCCTGCATTGGCACCATAGACTTCCTGGCTAGAACCCTGAGCGCCCCTGGCTCAGAGGGCGGCCAGCACATTAGGTGGGGTGCTGTCACGCGGCTCGGGGGGCTTGTATGGCACAATGCAGCTGGGCAGTGGTGGCAAACGAGTGAAGGTGGAGCGGGACTTGAGATTAAGGAGGGTCCAGAGTGGAACAGGGGCTCCTTCCACATGGGAGGTGCCTGTGAGGGCACCCGAGAGCAGTCGTCTCGCTTGGAGGGCCTGGGGTGGTGGATGGATGCCGTCCGCGGCTCCCGCCAAGAGCAAGGGGCAGCGACGGGGAGGAAGCAGCGGGCCCCTCCCGGCCCAGGGCTCTTCAGCGGGTGTCTTCGTGACCTAGGCGAAGAAGTGCAGGACCCGCAGATGGGGAGGGAGAGCAGGCACCCCGGAAGCAAGGGGATGACACAGGGCCTGATCCCCAGGGAGGGTGCAGGGCTCTTTGGCAAGCAGAGGCAGGCCTCCCAGAAAGCGGGCGCATGGCGTGCCCGGCATGCAGAGAGACTCCCGCACGTGGGACAAGGGGCGCCCTGGCGGCCCCCTGCAGCCTCCACCTGGGTCCTGCCGCGGTGCAGCGGAGCGTCAGCCCGGAGCGGCGACGGAGCCCGCGGGTGCTGGCGTGCCCACGATGCGGCCGAGCCTGGGGGTGCAGGCAGGCGAGGCGAGGCGAGGCGCGCCGTGGCGTTGCCTGGAGACAGGTGAGCCGCCCGGGCGGGATGCGCCCGGCCGAGGGGACCGCGGGGGGCCGCGCCTGACGCGCGGGAGGGAGAGCTGCGTCTCGGCGCGGCGGCGGCCGTGCTCCGTGCTCCGTGCTCGGGGCGCGCGGGGGGGGGGCGCTGGAGGTGCGCGAATCGATGCGGCATCTGGAGGCAGGCGGGCGGCAGGCGGCAGGCAGGTGCGGCGCTCCGGCAGCAGCGCGGGCAAGGAGGCGACGCGGGGCCGCCCGGCTCGGCTCGGCAGCCCGCTGCCCTCCGCGGATTCCGGACCTGGCCGCGCAGTCCCGCCCGTGAGTATCCGCAGGAGGCCGGGCGGAGCGCAGGCCGGGAGCGCGGCGGGCGATGCTGGCGCAGCGGGCGCCCCGCGGTGTCCTTGGCCGGCCGCGCCAGCCCGCAGCAGGGAGCCCGGAGCCGCGCCGCGCCGGGGCCGGGGCCGGGATCTGCCCGGGCGGCGTCCTTGGGAGGGGGCGCGGGGGCGGCGAGGGGCTCCGGGGAGCGGCCGCCCTGCCCGACCGGCCGCGCGGGGCCCCTCCTCGCCGACCTTGCGCTGGCCTTCGCCAGGTGGCCGCGGGCCGGGCGAGCGCACGGGGCCGGGATGCGGCCGGCGGGAGGGCCTTGGGGAGGGGCCGGGTCCGCGGGCGCCGACAGACCGGCGTCCGCCCCCTCGCGCAGGCCTGAATGTCCGAGCAGAGCGGCCCCGAGGACGGGGGCGCGGACCCCCAGCACAGCCTGTACATGCTCTTCCTGCTGGTCCTGCTCTTCTTCGCCATGGGCCTCGTGGGCTTCCTCATCTGCCACGTCCTGAAGAAGAAGGGCTACCGCTGCCGGACCTTCCGCGACGAGCTCGACTCGGAGACCAAGGACTCGCCGATCCCACTGCAGGACGGTGAGCCCCCGGGGGGGGGCCTCGCTGGCGCAGGGGTGCTTCCCTGGGGTGGCTCTGCGCCTCACCTCGCCTTGCGCCAGGCCCCTGGGGGCAGGCGCCCCTCGGAAGGACATGCCCTGGCAGCACCCGGGTGCCCCAGCCGGGCGAAGGGGGCCTGGGGGATCCCACAGCGGAATAGTAGGATTCCGCCCGCCTCCCTCTATGGGGCAGCGGGATTTGCCAGCAGGATCACGGGGGGACGCGCCAGCTGCAGCACTGCCCGAGCGAGTGTGCAGACAGCCGGTGGCTCTCTGCACCCGCCGCCTCCCCCTCCCGTTTCCCTGCTTCCCGACTGGACTGCCCTGTTCACCCAGCTTCCTCCCCGCTGCATGAGGCCACGCTTTGCCGGCGGGTCAGGCATGGGGCAGCGTTGCGTGAATGGATGCAACGAGTCGGTCGGCGCAGAGCGCTTGTTCCCACGGACATGTGCAATGGGGCGCGGCGGCAGTCACCGCTTTCTCACCCAGCCTGGACAGCTCGGCGGTGCTGCGCTTACCTGGCCAGATTTTCTGGGGTGATACTCTGAATTTGGGCACCCACGGCTGCAGGGCTAGCAGGCTCCAGCGGCAGAATGCCAAGGTCGGGGAGGTCGCCACCCTCTGCGCTGCCCGTTCAAGTGCTGGTCTCACGGAGCCCCACGTGCCCAAGGGCCCATGGGCTGCGACTCGGGGGGTCGTGTAGGACTCCCCCGGCAAGGCTCACTGATCAATGTTGGGCCTGCCCTGACCTGCCTCACAGGGTTGTTGTTGTGAGGATAGGAGGGGAACCTCGGAAGCCACCCCACAAGAGGAAGAAGGCTGATGCCAATGTAGCGCACTAGCAACAGCAAGAATTGCCACATCGGGATGCAGGAACCATCCGCTGCCGCCATCAAACCCTTTCTCCCGAGGCCAAAAGGAGACTGACCCTCCTGTTCCTTGTTCGCTGGAGCTGTGCTTTCTCTGGGAGACAGAGAAGCCGGGTCTGGAATCCAGGTCTCTCCAGCTGCAGCATCGACAGCCTCCTGGAATCCTGGCATGCTTAGCAAATAAGGTCTGAGTTGGATGGGATGGAGGAAGGCAGAGGGAGCAGCCCGCGTGCCTCTCTTCCCCTTCCGGCTGCCCCACCTGCATCGTCTCGGCACAACTTGCATGCAAGCTGGATTGCTGAGCAGGCCAGGCGTCCATCCAGGGAACAGCAGGAACCGTCTCGCCCTGGGCCAGACCACAAGCCTGTCTGGCCCAGGATTGCTCCCCGGCTGGTAGGGCTCAGCGGGGCTTCGGGCAGGAGCTTTTCAGCCCCATCTGAAATGAAGGTTGGACTCGAGACCTTCTGCACGCAGAGCGTGTGCTGCCAGCCGGAGCCACGCAGCTTCCCTTCTGCGTCAGAGGCTACCTTGGCACAGCGATGGCTCTGAGCCATTCCTCCGGCAAGGCCTCGCTTGCGTCCCTGGCCAGGCCAAGGCGCAGCCACTGCCTCCAGGAGCAACACTCACGCCCGCAGAAGGGAACGGATCGCCCTAGTGGAGAAGGGGGCAGAGGAACTCCAGGAGGGCAGCTGCTGGGCAGTGGCAGTGGCTGGAGAGGACACTGGGTGGACAAACCTTTGCAGGTGACGGCAAGGATGCTCGTGGCGATGCTGGCTAGTGCTGCACAGAACAAGACAATGTCTGAATGTTCTCACCTGGAAAATCCAAAATGAAACAAGAGATAATGAGGCTGCCAGGCTGGAAGAGCTCCCGGGAAGAGCAGGGGGCAGGTACCCACAGCCCTGTTGCTGGCGGTGCAGCTGGGCCAAGGCTGAAAGGGGGTCTAGTGGCCGACATGCACCGTGGCAAGAGGGGAGCGCAGCGCTTCTCGGTGTGAGATGCACAAATCGAGGCAAGCCGGGAACCGTGAAGGAAAAAGTGGAATCGCTCAAGATCGCAGGGCTTGGTGGAAGCAGGTGAAAGGGAACTGGAATGCGGCTTCTTCAGTCAGACGAACGCGAAGTGTCTTACTGTGGAAATATGAGGAAGAAATGGCGAGGCTCCGATGCTGAGGCAGGCAGGGTCGGGATGCGAACCCCGACTGGATCTTGGCCGTCAGAAAACCAGAAATGCTGCCATTACTCGCGTCTGTTGATGCTGAAGAAGTAGAAATGGAGGGAAAACTTCCCTGCAAGCGCTCTGCAAGAAATCGATCACACACCAAGACAAGACATGCTGATCTCACAGGAGGCTGGAATGCAAAATTAGGAAACAACGCACAATCAAATATTATGGGAGAATTTGGCCCCAGGGGCAGACATAACTCATAAAATTTTATGATGCCAGCCATCTGTATTTCGCAAATAATCTGTTTCTCAAGCAACCAATGAGACTACTATGTGCATGGACATCACCAGATGGCGAGTACAGAAATCAAATAGATGGTGTAATTGGAAGACGCTGCATTCTCACTGCCAAAGCAAGACCAGGCGCAGATCGTGGTCATGAGCACGGATGCCAAATATCAAATATCAGTAAAGCTGGAAAAGTTCACCAGCAGCGTTCCAGGATACAAATTCAATCACATTCCAGAGGAATGTAAAGTCCACGCAAATAGTTCTTGTAGCAAAAAGAAAGAAAAGGCCTAGATGAGGGACAAAAGAAACAGACCGTCTTTTTTGCTCTATAAGACTCACTCCCCCCCCCCCCATCAAAAGTAAGGGGAAATGTCTGTGCGTCTTATAGAGCGAATATGTGTGCACAGTAAGTCTTTCAGGTGTGCAGCCCATGGGGAAGTGATGGGGAATGTGCCTGTGATTATGTGCCCATTTGATTCAGAATATTTTTTTTCTTGTTTTCCTCCTCTAAAAACTAGGTGCTTCTTATGGTCAGGCGCGTCTCATAGAGCGAAAAATACGGTAATTTCTAGGGACAGGAAAAAAAGCAAGAGCAAAAGTTGACAGAAATGGGGTAAGAATCTTGAACACAACTTTTACCACATAAACACAAACAGAACTATCACAACGACCAATGTAACAAAACAGACGGTAACAAGAAAAGAGGCAAAACAAGAGGCCTTTTCTGGAAGGTGCAAGAAATCAAAGGGAAAGTCAAACCTAGCTTAGGAATGCTGAAAGACGGAGAGGGGAATATGCTACCTGACCAGGAGAACATGTTTAGAAAGTGAAGTGAGTGGATCACAAACTCCTTCAGTACGGACTGCCCTGAGGAAGCGCCTACAGCAGCGGCGAGCGCAGCCAACACAGCGGCGGGAGCACGTGGAAGGAGTACGGCGTCGGCGGCAGACGGGTGCCAAGAGAGCCGTTCCGAGCTGCACAAGCCGCACCGGTCCAATCCTAACATAAACACCATGCCAACACACATGGGAAACAAAGCAACGCCCCACAGACTGGGAACGTCCGATGTAGAGCCCATTCTCAAGAGGGGAGACGCAGGAGGCAGTTGGCCTTGGCACTGGTCTCCCATGCAAGCAGAGCGATGCTCACAAGGGAGTTTGGGAGAAATCTGGAGTGCGAAATGCCGGATGTTCAAACCGAACTCCAGAAGGGAAGAGGCGCTCAGGGTCAGGTGGCAAATACGCTTTGGCTGCTGGAGCACGCCAGAGGATGCCCGAAGTCCCCCAGCCTCCGCTGCAGAGACTGCAGTGGTGCCTTTGACTGCGCGGGCCATGAGAAGTACTGGAGGGTCCAGAGGGATCGTCCGGATGCGCAATCGGGATCATGGACAAGAAGCTGCTGCTGGGGCAGAAGATGGGGCAGCAGAATGGATTTCCCGGGGGCAGCGGAATCAGGCAGCCACCTGGTTGCTCCGTGGTTTTCCTCACCGACTGGTCCATTCAGTTTGTCCATTCATAGTTCGTGCTGCCAGTGACGTCCAGGTTGTTACTACCTTTTGGCGGCCACGATAATTCTTTACCCTTTCGTGCGTTTTATTGCACTTAGAAATGAATGGGCAAGATGCTACTAAGAATGAATAATATGGACAAACGAAGTAACTCCTTTCAGAAAGCGGTGCAGTCATTCCAAGGCGGAAGCAACGGGGGCCGCTCAGGCCAGGAGTCCAGAAGCAAAGGGGGACTTAAGCAGTGGGGCGAGGAGGCAGCCGCTCCCAGGCATGGGGAGCAGGGGAGGCACTTCCACTGCGGGGCGGTTTATGCATGCAGCAAATATATTTTAGGCTCTCGTCCAAGGAGGGAGCTCTGAGGGACCGTGGGGGAGCTGAGCTGTGCTGCGCCCCACGGAAGTGCCGCAGGTCTGCCTTTGGAGCAGCTCGGCAGCACCCGGACGGTGGCGTCCCAGAGACGCTTGGGCGCTTTGCTGGCATGGGGGCGCTGCCTGTGGTGGGCTGGCTCTGGCGCCCGAGGGCCCACGGCCTGCTCCGAGTCAGATGGTGCTGGAGGCAGGCCCTCCGCCGGGTGGGAAGGTGCTGGAGCTCCACCAGAGACCCCCGGGCTGGAGAGGGATTTAAGCTGCAGGGGAGAGCCGTGTTCGGGGAGCGCTTCCAGATGTGTGTCCCCCGGGGCCCAAGCGAGCTGATGTACCCCCCCTCGCCCCCCCTTCTCCTTTCAGATGAAAGCGAGGAGCTGAACGAGGACACCGTGGAGAAGATAGTGAAGTGCATCATCCAGAATGAAGGTGGGTGGGGCGCCCGGGGCCGGAGGCGGGGTTCCCCCCACAGGCGGGCCCCGCTCTGACGTGTCCTTCCTTCCTTCCGCAGCGAACGTGGAGGTCCTGAAGGAGATGCTGGGGGAAGGCGATGCGGATCTCCCTCTGCCGGTGCCCGTGCCCAGGTGAGGACGCGGCTCCAGGCCTCGGAGGCCAGCCCGGTCGTGGGGCATCCGGCAGGCCTTCCCCCCTCCCTCCATCCCGGGCATGCCCCTTCCGGGGGCTTCTCTGCCCGAGGCATCTGCTGGGCACCCCGTTCCTCCCCCACGGAAGGTCACGGGGCCTTCTCCCGAGGCGGCTGTCCTCCGGGGCCCCTCCCGTCTTTTTCAGTCCTTTTCCCTGGGCTTTTATTTTCAAGTGGGGAAGTTTGGTGTTAAATTTCAGGCAGGAAGGAAATCCGCTATAGCGGTGCCACAGTGCCCCTCAGGGCTGACGAACAGCGGGTATAGAAGGGCCAGGAAGTGCGGCCCCAGGAAAAGACTGCTGTGCAAGGGACTCGCTTCTCCTCTCATGATGAAACTTGGGGCAGCCTCCGGCGCAGCCGGGGCAGTGACCCCTGGAGAGCAGCCCTGTGGAACCGGGCTGGGGTAGCTGCCGCTGAAGAGGGAGGGGGGAAGCCCGGGCCCGATGCCCACAGCCGCCCGGCCCCCCAGATTCTCAGGATGCTGCTGCCGGAGGCAGAACATGCAGGCAGAAGTCCGTCCGCCCCCCCCCCCCAACCGTCCGTCCGTCCTGCACAGCTTTGGTTCATTTTGGAGGGGCTAATGCAGGACGGCCTGTGGCCCCCGGAGCCCAACCAGAGCGGCCTGCCCGCCCCTGCTCCCTGGACAGACTCCCCCAGAACTTCTGGCGAGGTTGAAGCCGAGCCCGAGCCCCTGCCAGGGCTCCCGCTGGGCAGGAGCGGCCGGGTCCGGCCCTGGACTGGCTCGGAGCGGCCGCCTCGAGGGCGCGGGCTGCAGGGCCAGGAACCCGCCTGTGACTGCTGCTTTCTGCCCGCTCCCTGCAGCAGCCTGTGCCCGCACCGCAGCAGCCAGGACGCGGGCCTGCCCCACCACCACACCGTGCACCTGGGCTCCACGCAGGCCCCCTGCATGCACTGCAGCCGGAGGAAGCGCCGCCCGCTGCACCGCCAGGGCCGCTCCAAGGAGGGCAAGGGCAAGATGCACCCCGGCGAGACCACTGTCTTCTCGGTCGGCAGGTATTTGCTCGGCGAGAGGCTCGCTTTGCGCGGGTGCTTGACTGCTCTCTTCTGCCGGGTTTCAGGACGAAAAGAAAGCGACGCTCCGCCAGGCACAGCTGCAGCAAAAGCAGCGGGGGAGACACTAAGGGACTGAACGCTGCAGCGACTTTCCCGGTGGTCCAGAAGACGGCCGGACCCTTGTCCACACAGGAGCCTCCCCTGCAAAGAAGGGGAGCAGCCGAGGGCCGTGACCCGCGCAGGCCTCCCGGCGCCAGCTCCCGCCCCGAGTCCACGGAGGGGGCACGAGGGGCTCAAGGGGGAGGCCTCACGGCGCAGCTGCCGTTGCTCTGGTCGCGCCTGCGGTTCCGTGTCGCTCAGGACTGTGAGGCCCATATTGCTGGGAGGGGAGCTGCGGCGGAGGCCGCCATGGCTGGAGTGGGCATCTAGTCTGTCCTCTCGTTTGTCCTTTTCCGACAGAGGAGCAGCGAGAAGGCCCGGGTTGGGTTTTTGTTGCCAAAAATGGGTTTGGGTCTCAGGGTACTTGGCCACTCAAAGAACGATGGTCTTCGCAGGATCACGTGTTGCCTTTCCCTTTCTCCCTAGGTTCCACGTCACCCATATCGGGAAAAAACTAGCTTCCCACGGATCCCAGGAAGAGCATGAGAGCAAGCAGGACCTTGGCTCTGCAGACCTGGAGCACAGCCACGAGAAGAGCCAGTCGGAGGGGTCTCAGAACGGAATCATCCACCCAGACGGCCTTCAGCAAGGACGCTGTCTGGAGGCGGCTCTCCAGAGCGAAAGGATACCGGCCGAAGAGGGTGCAGCGGAGCCAGAGCGGCCCCTGGATGTGGCAGCCAATTCGGATGTCCGGGTGGACGGGCCGGAGAAGAAGGAATGCCCAGAGGGGAGTGCGTGGGAAGAGGCTGGCCTCAGGGGCCCTGCCACAAGGAATGGGTCTCAGACGAGCCCCTGCACAGGACCCAAACGGCCGGGGGAGACGGAGCGTCTGAATACGGCGGCGGATCCCTCTGAGAAGGAGAGCACTCCACGGGCAGCCGAGGAAGGCTCGGAAAGCAAAGGAAGTCCGCTTCTCCACGCAGGATCCAGGGTGGATCTATCTAGGAAGGACATCACTAGGACAAGCAGCACAGAATCCCAGGTAGACGCGGTTCCGTTCGCGCCTTCCCCGTCCAGCCAAATCCCCCCTTTCTCCTTCTGTGCGCCTGCAATGGAGGTGTGCATGGGGGATAGAGACCGTGGTTGCGGGATCAGGGATCAGTCCCCTGCGACGTCCAGGCAGCAGCAGCATCTGAATGCCCCAGATGAGCTCTGGGTCGTGCTTCAGGAAGTATTCTGAGATAGCAGAAAACAATCGAGTGGAGAAGTGTTTGCATCTGCCAGGAAGGAGTCCTGGTGTCAGAGAGCACACGAAAGCACGGAGGATGAAGGCGTGTGGAGACCTGCTAGCCCACAGGAGGGGGGCGCTTGCCCCCTGCAGTGGGGCAGGTCTGCAGCCGCCCCCCCGCCCCCGCTGTCCCAGAAGCAGCAGCAGGCCTGAGTGCAGCACGGAGCAGGCCGGCGCTCAGTCCTCTTGCCCGGTCCCCAGCACCTTGTGTCTTCATCCGGCCAAATGCACTATCGATTGGATGCTTTTAGGAAGGAGCCATGCCGGGTGCTTCTGCGTGGTGTCCGGTTCCACGCTGGGGGGAGCCAAGCAGCCGCACGACGTCCCCGGGCCAGCCAGCCACGGCCTGCTCGAGGCGGAAAGCGGCCAGGGCTGCTCCGCTCGGTCCGTGGAGGGGAGTCGCGGCCTCGCGCAGAGAAGCGGCGAGCGCCACCCTGCAGCCTCCGGGTCGCCGGGGCCACGCACGTCTTGTGCAAAGCTGGCACCCTGCGCCTTGCTTGAGAAGGGAGTGGTGCCGGGATGGAAAGGGGAGCGGGGCTGTCCGTGCGGGGAGGACTCACGGGGGGGGAGGAGGGCTCCGTGTGCTGCAGCCCCCACTCCCGAGCGGCTGGATTACCCCCAAGGGCCGAGGGGGTCTGCAGACGCTGCCGCGCAGGCGGCCAGGGGACGGGGGAGAGAAGCCGGGGCAGGCCTCCCGGGCCCAAGCGTGGACGCGCATCTTGTGGCCAACGCTGGCTGACGCAGGGCTTCGTGGCAAGCGGCCCTGCCCCTTCATGCACGGAGGCTGGCGGGCCCCTCCCGCCCCGGCAGGGCCTCTCCCGCGTGCCCCAGGCATCTCTGCAGCCCCTTCTGGAGCGAGGCGACCCCGGCGCTTTCCTGCACGCTGCCACGAGGTGTGGCGTGCGAGTGCCGCCTTGGCCACACCAGGGCCTTGTGCTGCGGGATGGAAGAGCGGGCAGCGGTTTTGCGGGAACGCTCCTGCAAGGAAAACGGACGGCACCTCTCCAAAGTGCCGGGTTACATGCCTCATTCCCAAAAGCCCAGAATGCCAAGAGCGGATTATATTTAAGATCCCTCCAGAATACAATATGGCTGCCAAAGCGTATCGAGTCCATTTGGAAATGGTGGAAAGGAAGAGCACAGGCAGAGCGTGTGCAGCAGGGGGCTTGCGTATTGAGCACAGGGCTGTGACGTGGACTGGACCGCCGCGACTTCCCATCGCTGGGTCCATCGTCCACGACGCTATCAGGCAGCCGGCATTTCCCTCTCCATGGGGGGAACGGCAGCACTGCAGGGGACGGGGGGGGGGCGCAGAATGCCTGCAGCGAGGGCGGCCGCTTCGGGGGGCCGCCCGGCCTCCGTTTGCGGAACCAGGGTAGCCACGCTCCAGTCCGCCCACGTGGCCCCCGTGAGGACGCGTGCCGGGGGCCTGCAGAGCGCCTCCGGGGCTCCCCGCACTCGGGACCGGCAGAGGCGCCGAGAGCAGCTCCTCGTGCCAGCTCTGGCGTTGGCCGCCTGGGCGATTGGCACGGCTCTCCCCGGTTCCTGCAGCCGCCTCTCTGGCCCATGCAGCCCGCGTGGTCCTGGGGGCCTGGATCGGCATCCCTGCCCCCCCCAGCCCCTTGTCCAAACGCTCAGGCCGGCGAGCCTCGGCTCCTTGCGCCACTGCCCCCCGTAACCCCCCCGCTGCTGTCTGCCTCTTGCCTCCTTTCTCCAGGGACGGAGCCACGGCGTGCAGGACCCAGGAGCCTCCGTGTGACGTAAGTGCCACACTCTGGCTGGCAACGGCGGGGACGGTCGGCGTGGGGCTCTGTGCAGCCACACGCAGCTGGCGGGTGGGGGGCGCCTGGGGACCGTCTATATGGAGGCAGGATTGGCTCCACTCCTGCGGCTGAGCAGGACGGTCTGTGATCTCGCGGCCCGCTGAGCGTACGCCACAGTTCTCTGAAGCGGCTGCAGTCAGCTGCCCGCCCGCCCGCTGCTCCTGGGAGCCGGCTGCGTCCAGGGCAAGCCGGCATTCCTGGCCTGCCTTCCTCCCAGCCGTGCCTGCGGCAGCCCAGAGGCCTTCTAGGACCATGTGCGGCGTTAGAAGGGGAGCTCCGCCTCTTGCAGGAACCCTCTCCCTCCTCCCCGAATGCACACGCATGTGCCAGGCTGTGTCCTGGGATAAGTGAAGGGGAGCTGGTCGCAGCCAAGCGATCAGGCTCGACGTGTGCTTCTCTTCCCCTCCTTATTTGTTTATTCCATTGATATCCTTCCGTTTCCTTACAACAAACCCAAAGCAGCTTGCATCGTTCTCCCCCGCTCTCAGTCTTGTCCCCACAACAATGGCCCTGCGAGGGAGGCCAGGCCGAGAGCCCTTCCCAGCCCCCGGCAGCTCTCGCAGCGCCTCCGCAGTGGGTCTCCTGCTCTGCTCCACACGCCGCAGCCCTTCGCTGGCCTCGCTTTTCATCTCTCAGACGCTCCGACATGCATCGTGTTTTCTGGGGTGGGGGGCCAACTCCCTTTGGAGGGGCTTCCCGGCGTATGCGGCCTTGCCCAGTCCCTGGCCGTGTCGGTTTCCACCGGCGAGGGAAGCAACGGCGGTGTGTGCAGCCGCCCACTGCGTCACCGGCAGGCGGGGAAACAGTGGGAGAAGCAGGCACAAGATAAAACCGCCCATGTTGGTCTCCTTCCTCTGCCTTTTTTAAAATAACTCACTCAAATCCTTGTGCTTTGTTTTGGCGGAGAGAGACACGTGGCTTTCATGGCTGCAAAATACGTTAGGAGGAACCATTCTGTTTGCCAGTTTAAAGAAATACACAAATTTTCCAGACGGTACAGACAGACAACAGCAGCATGTAGAAGTGGCAGAACTGGATGGAGCAAAACGGGGGGATGTGGGAGGGGGGACCACCCGCTTTCCAGAGCAGCCAAAGGGCTGCGTGCTTGACCTGTGCCCACTTCGGCTTCTCGCACCAAATGATGGGAAGGGGTGGCGAGCTGCTTCTGGGGGGCACCACCTTTTGGGGGTGGGCCCTGCCATCGAAACCCTCCCAAAGAAGCCACGCCGGGCGGCCCTTCCCCCTGCTTCACCAGGGGCTCCAGTGAGCAGCTGCTGAGCAGTTCCAGCCATTCTCAGATGCAGCCGCGGTTCGTTTTCGTTCGGCTTCCCAGTGACGGGGAGGAAACGGTTCTGGGCACTGGGCAGGATGACCGCCGCTGGAGGACGTGTGGAGGAGCGCCACCGCGTCGATCCTCCCGTGTCTCTCCGTGGCTTTCTGCACCGCTGAGCGGGCTGTCCTCCTGGATCAGCCACAGTTCTGCTCACGTGGGGACGGCTGTTCCCAGAAGGTGTCGCCGGATCCGTCCCGTTCTGCAGCAGGGGCACTCGGGGTTCCACTGCCAGCCGTTGGACCCCCATGCTTTTCAACCCCTCCCCAAAGTGCTGGGGGGGGGCGCAGCGGTGCCGTGGGGCAGCTGCAATCTGTGGGCAGCATCCAGACGGGACAGCGGATGCCCGGGGCAGAGTGAGCGCCAGTAAGCAGAAGTTTGGTCCAGGAGGAGGGTGGTAGCATAGATTTGCCAAGCCCCGTGTGGGGGTCCTTGGGATACCCAGCAAGTATTTGGGGTCAGAGAGAACTTGGATTTGTAAGCCAAGTTTCTCACGGCCCCCTCAGAGTGTCCTGGATGCAGGCAGAGCTGCTCCAGCAGAGAGGAGGGGTGTGCGGAGGGGGAAGCCCCAGGATGCTGCTGCCGGCACCACCCCCGGGGGCTCTTGGACCCCCACTGCGGCCTCTCCGTTGCTCCCGCGGAAACAGCCTCAGCCCCATCCATGCAGCAAAGCGCTCGTCGTCGTGGGGTGTTCGCGGTGCGTCCGGCCTCCTCCGCTTGGAGCTCTGCTCAGGGTCGGGGAACCTCTCCACCAGGACGCCCCCGGAAGCGCCCTCCCTTCCCCAAGCGTGTCAGCGCACGGGTGGCACCCACGTTCATTCGCCATGCATGCATGTGGCTGGACCGCTCCAGGCCCCGAGGGCGTTCCGAACAGGCTCCCTTTCTCCAAAGGGAAGGACGGGAATGTTCTGCAGGCTCCCCCATGGGGCCAGCGGCTGTGCCAGCTGCATGCCATACCCACATCTGTCCCCCCATTCCCGGCAGGCGCCCCGGCCCCCCACGAAGGGGTCTCTGCATCCGCTGACGTGAGGACCCGAGCATTTGCACGGGGACCTTGTGCTAAGATGATGATGATGATGATCATCATCATCATCTGCGCCACCCCACAGCCGGGGCTCCCCGGGCCGTTTGCGGAGTTCGTGAAAGCAGAAGAAAAATGCATCGCAACGGGGGTGGAGTGCGGGGGTCGCAGCTGGGGTCCGCCCGAGGGGCGTTTCCGGAGGGGCAGGTGGGCTCCCTGGGACGCACGCGGCCCTTTGGCGCGGCAGGACGTGCGCCGCGCCGCGCCGCGCCCCTGCCCGGCTGCCCGCGGCTCCAGGGCCGGGCGGGCGGAGCGAGGGGGCGCGCCGCCCGCCTTCCGGGGGGCGAGGCTGGGCCGCCGCCCGCGCGTGACCGCCGCCCCCTCTCTTGCAGGTCTGGGCGGCTCCGGGCCGCGGCGGCGAGCGACGCACAAGGACCTGCCCTCGAGCCAGCACGGACGAAGCCGCGCCCCGCCCCGCCGCCTCCACC
>JAIXND010000773.1:14806026-14819100 GCA_023646645.1 Varanus salvator macromaculatus
ACCCGATTAAAGTTGCTTCGGACGTGCAGACGGTACCTCTTTATTGGGGGGACACCCACCGCGCGCCCGCTGCCTCTCCGGACACAGCTGGGCCCACCGCTCCGGGTGCCGCCCGCAGGCCTGCCAGCGCCCTGCTCACGCCTCCCCGCGCACAAGGGCCAGGGAGGCCGAGTGAGGCTCCCATCCCTCCTTCACCCGCCAGGATGCCGCACAGCACCACAGAGCTGAACACGGACCGCTCCCGGACGCCGGCGGCCCCATGCACAGAGAGGCGAGGAGGCTGCCTGGCTCCTCCGAGGACCGGAAGGGCCCCCAGCCTGACCCGGGGGCCCGTGCCTGTGAGAGCCCCGGCAGAGGTGCGGAGGGCCTCCTGCCCCGGCACCCCACTCCTCGCCTCCTGTCATCGCCCCAGGCTCAGGGAGGGTCCGGAGGGGTGCGGGGGGAGCCAAGATGCGCATGCGGCCTGCCGTGGGCAGGGAGGGCATGTGGCCCAGCAGGCTGCCACAGCCCACGCGTGGGGTGGTTTCAGAGTGGCCAGTCCCCAGATCATGGGGCCTGGGGCCCATCCTCCGGCGGGGGGTTTTGCTCCCCAGGGGCGCCGGGGCTCTGGCGCTCGCTCTTGCGGAGGACGGCCGTGCTCAGTTCCTGCGCGAGCTTGTTGCTGACGGGCCGCTCTGCCTGGAGGCTTCTTTTCCTGGAATCCTGCACCGGACGCTCTGCCCCGGGGGGCCGCTCTGCAGGGTGGGTGGGCGTTGCAGGAGGTGGGTGCCGCACCTGGCTGGGGCCGGGCTGAGTCAGTCTCTCTGGGGAGGCGTGTGAAGCCACCCCCTGCCCCGGAGGGCTGCCTGCGGAGCCATGTGCTGGGCGGCAGGCTCTCATGGTGCCGGCTCCAGGCGGCCGGGGGGCTGGGCAGGGGGGCGGGGGGCTGGGGGGGCCCTGCTCCGGGAGAGGGGTGGGTTTCTTGGCCCGGTCCACAGGAGGCAGCAGGGAGGGGCTGCGCTCTGGAAGATCCATGTCCGAGAAGCCGCCGACCTCCTCGTAGACGGGCTCCGACTCGGTGGTCTCCTGCCGCTCCCCAGCGGTGTCCTGGGGCACCTTCGTGGGCTGCGGGACCGAGAGGACAGGCGTCGGTGGGGCAGGGCCTGCAGCCGCCCTCCGGTGCTCCCCTGGGCGGCTGCCCTCGAGGACTGCCGGCTGTGCCTGCTCCGGGTGCGGGGGGCCATCTGCGCGTGAGCCCAGCCCGGCCTTCCCGCTTCCGCACCCCACGCAGAGTCCCAGGGCTTCCGCAGCCGAGCAGCTGTGCCCGGCCCTGGGCCCCGCCTGCAAGCTGGGGCGGCTCCTGCGGAAGGGCAGGCGTGGGGTGCTGCGGCCCTCCGCTGCTCCGCCTCACCAGGCAGCCTGCCTCCCCCAGGCGGGGGCGGCTTCATGGGCCTTGTGGTGGCGGCTTCACAAGCCGGACTGCAGGGCCATGCAGTTCGTGGGAAAGCAGCAGAGCAGAGCCCGGCACGATCCGGCAGCCGCCCAGCGAAGGCTCCCAGGGCTGCCCCTGCTTGGGATCCCTCTGTGCACGGGGGTTTTGAGCGGGACCAGCCAAGCCATGCGTGCAGAGCTACTCACAAAGAACATGGACAGCGTTCTCCGCGTGTGCAGGCGGCGCTGGAAACAAGGAGGGGAGAGGCAGGCAGGTGAAGCCCAAGGTGAAGGGCCGGGGGGCTCAGAGCGGGTGCGGAGGGCTCCCCCCCGCGCAACCCCTTTCTGTTCCCGGGGGCCGAGGGATTCTTGTTGCGCAAGGCTTTTCTGTGACCGGTCGCGGAAACCCTCGCAGCAGCAGCAGGCTTCCGTGTGAGTAAGGCCCTGCCTGCGCAGCGAGAGAACGGGGAAGGGCTGCTTCTGGCCCGTGGGGCGCCTCCTCGCCACCGTCCTGCCCCTCCTCACCGGGGAGGCCGGGGGGCTTAGGAGCAGAGGTCCTCTGGAGACGAGTGAGGGTCCCCGGCGTAGGCACACCGGGAACCGTGCCAGCGCAGCCCTGCGTCGGTGGCGCCTGGCGCTTCCAGCTGTGACCTGGGCATCGCTCCTCTCCCAGGGGAGGAGGGACTGGGGGGGCGGGTGGGGGGCAACCTTACCAAGGTCTGGTTGGCAGAGAGCATGATGGGGTCGGTGCCGTCTCCGCGGAGCGGGATGAGGGGCATGGTGCCGAACTTCTGCCTGGCCAGGTCGGACGAGGAGCGCCGGCGCAGGATGATGGGGCGGAGGGTATCGTGCTGCGGGAGGAAGGGGCCGCGTCTCTGGGATTGCCGCTCACAGCCTGACACACGTGGCAGCTCCCCCCCCGGCCCGGGCGTATACCCCGTCCCGCTTGCCCCCGGGACGCCGCGTGTCTCCTCCTTGCCCCCCCAGCGGGGCCTTGCAAAAGCCTCCCGGCGACGCCCCTGCCTGGTTAAGCCCTGTGACCCCAAACTAGTTCCCCCAAAACTGCCATTCTGCTTTCGGCCAGGGGTCCTCAATGCTTTTCAACAGGGGTCCAGTTGCAAGATGCCAGCGATGGGCGCGGGCCGGCAAGTCTGTGCGGGTGGGGGGGCGCAGGCCGGGGCAGGGGGCGTGCGCGCACAGAGATGGTTTTTCCGAGCGAGTCTGAAACGATCTCCGTGTGGGCAAGCCGCCGCCGGGCACGTGCACACGCAGCAAGTCCAAGACCTCTACGGCGGGCCAGATGCATGGGCCTGGTGGGCCAGATCCAGCCCACGGGCCGTAGTTTGAGGACCCATGCTTTAGGCTCTCAAACTTGGGAACTTCCCCACTCAAATTAAAACTGATTATCAATAGAACAGTTTTAACAGCAGAATTCAGTCCTAGAAACTGTGTGATTAGCTCACTTAATGTGCACTTCTGGACTCTGGGTTTTTGCTTTAGCCTAGGTTAAAGCCTAGCCTAGTCTTGACCTAGGTTAAATAGGCCAAGTTTAATATTTGGAGGAAACTAGCCTTGCTTGGCCGAGCCATTAGCATTCAAGCGGAGCTGAAGAAGTCAGAAGGAAGCTGGTGCCTTCGCCATCCCTGGGAACACAAGCCAAGCGCCGGTGAGGGCCGGGGCGGGATCCTGGTTCCACACACCATGCCAGAGGTTTGGCTCACGGCCTTGCAACAGCTGCAGCACCAGCTTTGTCGACTGCGGTCCTGTCTGCTCAAAGAGTCTTGCATGACCCTCCTCTGCTGACAATGTGGCAACAAGGGAGCGTCTAGATTGCGCTCATAGAATCGCCACACGAAGCGAATGATCTTCGCAAAGAAAGCATTTGCTGCGCTGGCTGCCTGGACCCGGCCTGCTGAGTCACCAGGGTGCCTTGGGCCGTCTCACATCACCCCCGACACCTGTTGCAGGGATAATGGGGCCGATGGGCCTTCCCTCCCACCGGCCCTCAAAAGCAAGATCCTTTTGGTCCCTTTGGAGAGCAGGTACAATTCTCGGGGGAAGCTCAGGAGTAGCTCAGCTTTCCCCAAGGGTGGTCTCTGGCAGGCAGAACTCCCACAAAAGATCCCACAAAGATTTTGTGTTCCTGCCACAAAGAACGCTGTTGCCAGATGTGAGTCCATACAGTCCAGAAGGAAGAACCACGGCAGAACTAGCGAGTTCTTTCTCACACAGCTGGAAAGCAGCCAAACACTCCCAGTTTTGGACGGAAAAAAAGCACCGCCCGCGGCTGCTGAAGAGCTTCAGCTACGCACCTGGGCCTTCAGGATGCTGGTGGTCCAGTCCCACAGCTCAGGCTGCCCCGAGCACGCTAAGTACCTGCAGGGCAGAGGCCGCCAGTTAGTGCCGTCACGCTGGCCGGCCTCTCCGCCTCCGCTCTGACCCTCTCCGCTTGGCACAGCCCTTGGGGGTCAGGCCCGTGGCAGCCACAGGGCTAGCCAGATGCCGCTCAAAGTTTGGAAGCAGGTCATGAGGTGGATGCCACCCGCCCCCCCCATCCGCCTCCAGGATCTCGGGAATAAATTGCCACGGGACACGCAGCTCCGTTGATTTTTAAAACAAGCTTTGCACTACCCGTCCAAAACTATTCCGTCCTTGTCGCTTTGATTTTCTGAGCAAGGAAAGTGATGGAAGAAAGGGTGGGAAAGCCTGGGAGCATTGCACATGGTGCAGGATGCCCCTGAAACGCTGCGAAAGCCTCCCCTGGGGCATCTCATGGCCCCGGAGGGCCCCCACCTGGGGTCCTCCTCGGAGGAGGCTCCGAAGGGAGGCAGGGAATTGCACCCCCTCACCCTGCCTGGGGATGATGGTTCCGCACTGGCTGTGCAGTGGGGCCCCTCCTGGGTGGCCTGCCGGGCAGGGGGCCTCGGAGAAGCAGGCCCTGTGCGCCAGCACAGCCAGGCTGAGCCGCAAAGCAGGCATCCCCAAAAGGGGCATGGGGGGCCTTCACCCCCACACCACAGGCGGCCTGCTTGGGGCAGGTCCTCCCGTCCCTTGGGCCTTCGAGGGACACGCTGGAAGGGAGGCCAACGGGTGTGCGGTGGAGGCGCCTCTCCCTCCCTACGAGGCGGAACGGAAAAGATACTCACAGTTGCTGTTTCTCTAGGCACAGAGTAAAGCCCCACCTGCAGCAGGGACAAATGCAGAGGAAGACAAGAATTAAACAGGGGTGGGGGGGAGCCTGAAGGTCAGCTGGACGCGGCTGCAACTCCGATCAACCGAAAGAAGGGACGGGGTCTCGCTGGACGGAGGGGGACTCCAGCCAGAGGCTGCGGGGCCAACAGGGAAAGGCCACTCCGTGCAGGTCCTTTCCTTTCTAACAGTGCTGTACTTTTCTGGCAAGAAAAATAGACGCAGCACTGGAAATACACGGGGAAGCCATGCATATGAAGCACTGCTCCCTGGACCCACGAAAAATGCCATGAAAGTCAGCCAAAGACCTCTGCTTTCTCCTTTAATATGAGATCCGTGCTGGAAACTCCTGGCTAGTGCTAGAAATGAGGACAGTAGTCGTCACTGACTTACGCATGACTGCTTAGAATTTAGAACTATTTTTCAAAAATCCTGCACTCCGGGCCCTGTCCTGGCAGCGAGGCGGCCGTGTGCGAAGCAGTGCCTGGCTGTTTGTGAAGTCGGTGCCCTCGTGCGCCAGTGGAGCAGCAAGCAGGACAGTGCCTGGACGCCACGGGGTTGTCCTGGAGGTTCAGTCCAGTTTGCGTGAGCGGATTAAGTGGGCAGCAGCCCCCGGGGGCTTTCCGGGAGCTTCAGGGCCACTGGCAGCCCAGTTCAAAGGCTCTGCAAACTGGGAGCCGGGACTCCGGGTCGAGGCCCGTCCTCTCCATCCCGCCCGTCCGTGCGGAGAGGCCATTTCCCGGCGCGTGTGTGAGGCAACATGTGTCTCCGTTGTGGCCGAGGGAAATTCCACGGGGGAGGCAGCGCTCTGCTCAGCGTCTCACCGGGAAGGGCGCGGAATTGCTCGGAGCCTTCCGGACGCGGTGCCCCCCCTTGGGACCCCGGCGTGCTGCCCGGGGTGGGCGTCCGTGGCGCATGGCACAGCCAGCCTCGCTCGCAGGGGGGGCACCTTTCGTTTCAGGTACACCGCGGATGCTCGGGGCGCGTGGCCTGCCGTCGCCACCGTGCGGGTCCGATTCCAAAGGTGCCGAGACCCCCGGGGCCTCCGGCCACAGGGCAAGGTCTGCGGGCGGGCGGCTGGGCCAGGATGTGGCAGTTGCCACGCTGAGTCGGGTGGGGGCGGTCCTGTAGCCACTTACTGTGAAGGTGGCTTCAGCTTTTTCCGGATCCCCATGTAAACTTTGGCCATGTCCAGCGGCCACTCCCGCTCTGGCTTGGCACTCTGCACGCGGAAAAGAGCAAGGTCAGCCCTGGTTCCAAGGCAGAAGATGTGACTGGCATTGCCAAAGAGCTCCAGCCCGTCTGGTCCCCCTGGCCCCGCGCCCCCAGCCCTGCCCTCAGGCCAGCAGGGCTCTTCTCAGGCCGTGCAGTGCCCCTCCGGGGGGGCGAGGAGCTGGCACGAGGCACGGTTCAAACGCTCACGGGGCCCTCCAGCCCCCGGCTCGCAGCCTGGCCTACCTCACAGGGCGGCTGTGAGGATGAAATGGGGAGGAGTGGGAAGAGCATCGCAGCTTCTCGGGGGAAAGCGCGGTATAAACGGAACGAGTAAAACGGACCACTTCGAAACTACTTTCTCGCAACCTCCTGCTGCTTCCCGACGCTACCGGTCAGCCGGGTTGCCTCTGCTTCTCCTCTCTTGTGACCGATTTGGCATGGACTTGTTCTACTGCAATTCTGCGAGCGGCCTCAGGCTGGGCCCCTGAGGAGCAAGGGAGCCGTGCGCGAGCTGGGTGGCTGTACCCGTTTCTCCTTGAGCAGCAGCAGCTTGTGGTCCTTGATCACAAAGTAGCGCTCCTGGAACTTGCTGCCCAGGAGCCGGGGGGGGTCCTCGCGGCACTTCAGCAGCCCGCACTTGGGGCTCTCCCGCTTCGCCCCTGCAAGGAACGGGGCACGGCTGAGCGCTGCAGCGGGGCAGACGAGCCGCGGCGCCGGCCGCCAGGCCCGGTGGCACCCGGAGCCGCGAGCATCGGCGTGGACCAGCGCCCGTGCGCGGCCGCCTCCTCGGTGGAGCCCCCTTCTCTGGCCGGGGCCCAGCCACGGTGCCCGGGCCAGGTGGGCAGCAGCGCCAGGCTGGCCAACTCACCGGTGAACAGGCAGCTCACGTCCTGGATGGGCACCCTCCTCACGAGCAGGTAGGCCGAGCCGGGCTGGGGCAGCTTGCACCACTGCAGGGCCTGCTCCAGCACCTTCTCCTTGGGGTGGAGGGGGCGCTCTGGAAAGGGGAGGGGGCGCCATCAGGGCCGGGCGGGCAGGGGGCCAGGAAAGCAGTGCCGCCGGGGGCCGGGGGCTCTGTGGTTCGGGCGGGGGAGAGAGGCAGGGGCGCTGGGCACGGCGGCACGCTGCAGCATCGCTGCCTTGCCCGCTGGGCGGCACCTCCCCCAAGCCCCTTCCGAACCAAGCTGCCCTGCCGGGGCAGGGGCCCTGCGGCCTCTTCTTGAAGTCCTCCCGCGACGGGAAGCCAGCCTTTCTTGAGGACAAGACGGGCCACTCACCGAGCTCCCCGTTTTCCAAGACCTCGAACGTCATCCACACCTCGAGACTGGCCGCCACGCTGCGCATCTCCAGCACCCGGTTCGTCAGCTCCTCTGCCCGCAGGACGGGCGACACCTGCAGGGAGCAGCTGGTCAGGCCACCGGAGCCCCCGCGTGGGCGAGGGCCAGGACGCCGGGAGGGGGTGGCTCGTGACCTCGCAGCCCATTGGCTGCGCTCGACCGGCACTCACCTTGAGGGTGACGCAGGAGTCGGGGGTCTTCCGCTCCAGGTACACCTCCAGGATGATGTCGCCCGCCTGCGAGAGCTGTGGGGAAGAAGGCGAGGAGCGGCTGGCGGAAGGGAGCCCCCACAACCGGCTGCCGCGAGGGGGAGCCGCAGTACGCGCGCTTCCCGGCCGTCCCAGCCCTGCCCCAGTCGGCATCTGGAGAACCGTGAGGGGGTTCAGAGGGCACTTCCCCTCTGGCGACCGCAGCGTCAAGCCACGGCTCTCCCCACCTGCGTTTGGGCCCCTCCACGTCGCCCTTCCGGGGAATCCAAGGCAGCTGCAGTGGTCGCCCCATGAGGATCCTCGCAGCAAGAGCCGTGCGAGGCGGGTTGGGGTGGCCCAAGGCACCTGGGGAGTTTCCCGGCCCAAGTGGGGACCCTCCCAGCGCCCCAGCCTGGCCTACACGCCTCCCTGGCTCGCACCACGGGTTGTGCTGCAGCCGGGGCAACCCCCTCCCCTGCTGCCTACTCACGAGCGAGCAGGGGGTCCCCACACGGCTTGCAAGCCGCCCTCGTCCAGCCCCCCGATCCCAAGCCCGTGAAGGCCGTCCCTGCGGCTGCTGCCAGGTTGGCTGCCGGCCAGGGTGCTGAGCGGGCAGGCCAGGGGAGCCGGGTTCCCACCTGCACGTCCCTCCAGGTGGTGATCAGGCTGTTCTCCAGGTCCATCTGCCACACCTGGTCCTCATCGATCTGCCGGGTGGGGGAGAGATGCTGAGAGTGCAGGTGAGGCGGGGGCCTCGTGGGGCAGCAGGGGAGGGCAGACGGGGCGGGACTCACGTTGAAGATGTGGACGTAGCCGTCGATCAGGTCCTCCATCACCCGGACCTCGTGCTCCCCCTTCCCGTCCGTCTGGAAGAGGCTGGGCGCGAACAGCAGGGCCAGGTTCTTGGTGCTCATCTGGTTGAGGCCGGCGCACTTCTGCACTCTGCCACGGGGAGCGACAGTGCCCATGAGCGGCAGTGACGCGAGGGGGCGCTCCAGGCCATCCCTGCCCCGCAAGCAGGCTCTGCCCGGCCTCCCCTCGGGTGCAGGCGCCCCCCTCTGCCGCGACACACACAGCCGATTGGGAGGCCGCGTGCCGGGCCTTCCTCAGCACCCGGGTGCATCCTCTGCCTCCCCCAACATCTTCCTTGTGCATTACAGAAAAGCATGGAAGCAAACGCACCTTCCCACTTCCAAGCTGTGACTCCGATAGGACCATTGCTCGAAATCACAACAGGAGAACTTGACGCAAATATAACTTTTCAGTCCGCAGGCGGGGCTTGCTTGGCACGGCTGTTTCCAGACCCACCTGCTTTCTGCCTCATTTGTGCCACTTTATGGGGGTCCAGATGGCACCAACCCCACCTTCTCCTGCTCTTCCCCTGCCTTTCTCCCACGACAGGCAGGGTGCTGCAAAGGGAAGGGGGGGGTGGCAGCGCCGCCTCCCCACAGGAGTGCCCTCCGCCCGGGAGCGCCCAGGAGTGTTCGTGCCGCACCCCCTCCGTGCAGGGGCCGATGGAGCTCAGCTCGGTGTGCTTAGGACTGGGAGCGACCGTCTGGAATCCGCCCGCCCAGTTCAGAGTCTGCGGACTTGCTCCTCACTCGGCCCAGTCCTGCAAAGCGAGCTGAACCCAAAGCAAGCCTCAGGGGCCCGTGGCCCCCGCTGCCCCACCGGCACCCTTCCTCATCAGGTGCAGCCGCCCAAACCACAGTGGCAGCGTACAGAAGAGGGTGCCAAGAGCGGCCCCGGCGCAGTTGGTGGAGGTGGCGCCCGGTGAGGAAGAGCATGTTGCTTGCGCAGTGCATGGGCCTCGGTTCCTGGAGGGAGCCCACGAATGCTGGGGGTGCCCCCCAGGCTGCCGGACTTGGACTGCTGCAAAGCCGACTGGATTCCGGGGAGCCGAGCCCGCCGGACAGACTTCAGGTGCGCACCGGCCCTCGGAATGGTCTCTCTGCGCGGAGCCCAACCGACGGAGGGCATGAAGGCTTAAGGCAACTGGAAGGCGATGGGGTGGGGGAGGTTGGGGGGTGGATCCTGCCCCTCCTGTGGAAGTTCCCCAATTTATCAGCCAGTGCTACCGGCAGCGGCTGGGCGAGAGGAAAGGGAGAGCCCAGACTGTAGCTCCCTCTTTGTGTCCGAGGCCACTGCCTGTCCAAAAGGGAAACGACAGACCCCGGGGGCGGGGGAGCTTGCCCCCCACTCTCAGAGCCACAGCCCTGCTGCTTGTGCATCCGAAAACGGCATTTGGAAATCTAACTGTGCAATTCCCCCAGGTCACCCTAGAGGAAGCACCACTGCCAGCGGCGGCTTCTCTCTGTTCATGGCCGGTGCTTCGTCTTTCTGTGTACTGCCGGTCCCTCCCGCAGGCTTTCCTGCAGAATCCGAACAGACCGCTCATCATCCCTACGGCACTGCTGAAGCGCGCTCTTCAGAGCATTCTGCGTTCTGCTGTGGACCATGCGTATCAGACCATTAATTAAATTAAATTAAGTTAAATTAAGTTCAGGCCTGGTCGAAATGAAGCCAATTGAGGGAGCGGCCCCCGTGCCACAGCGGCCAGGGAGGCGGAGGAGAGACGAACCGGTAGAGGTGGCTGATCAGGGCCGCCAGGGTCCTGCGGTTGAGGTGGGGCAGGAGGCCGAGCAGCTCCTTGTAGCGCTCCAGTCTCTGGGCCTTTGGCACGATCTCTGGAAGGAAACGCAGAGTGAAACTTTGGCAGCGAGCTGGACTCAAGCGCAACACTGCGACGCGAGCCACTTTCTCTGGAGCTTGTCCGTGTGCAGCTTCGGGTGGGCCCTGGTCCCGTGAGCTGCAGTTGTGCAAACGGGATCAACCTGGGTACAAGCACGGGCAGAAAGGCCTTGGCGTGCCTTTCAGGACTTGGCCTCCTGGGGCGCCTCTCTGGGGCACAGCTGGGAAGCGCTTGCGGGGCCTCCAGTCCCTCCTTGCAGACGGGCATCCCAAGGCGGGCCTGAGGGGCTCCGCTCTGTCCCTTTACCATCAGCCTGCTGATTTCCACTCCGTATGTTGAAACACCTGCACAAAACCGCTGGGAGAGGCCAACCGGCTGAACCGGAGCTTGGAAATGGGAGAGACTGGATGGGGGTCACAAACTGACGCTGAATTCAGATAAGGCCGAGGTAGGGGCACCTACTGGTCACAGCTAGGAGGCCGGCCTGTTCCCTGTGGCGCTGCACCCCGCTTGAGAGAGCGGCTTTCTTCCCGTCCTGTTGACAAGCACATCTCGCAGTCGGCAAGTGCTTTCCTCAGGAAAGCGAAGCCGAACGCGAGCATTTGGTTCGCGGGGTGCAGCTCCGGGGGCCAAGCCCTGGGATGAGCAGAGCGGCCCCTGCTGTGGGGGCGAAGAGAGGCCCGGGGGGTGGCCCGAGCATGACGGGCAGCGGGGCCGGCCCCGTACCGGCCGCCTCTTTCCACCGGGGGTGCAGGTAGGTGGTGAAGACGGGGTCCTCCAGCTCCCGGAAGAAGCGCTTCAGCACGTCGGTCACGTCCTCCACGAAGTGCTCGCTGATGCGCAGCTTGACGTTCCGGGCGTCTCGGCGGAACTCGTCCATCAGCTCCTTGATCCGGGACTTGGCCCCGTTCTTGCGATAGATGCCCTCGTGCTGCAGCCCTGGGGGAGGAGAGCGGGGGGGTAGGCGAGGCGGGCCGGTGAAGAAACGGCGCTCGGCAGATTTCGGCGGCTCGCCCAGCGCCTCAGCCGAGAGCTTGCAAGGGAAGGCCACGCGGGCTGGCAGCCGCATTCCCCAGCACCCCCTGCTGCGGGGCCGAGAGCCCAAGCGAGGCCGCCGCTTTGTAGGCCTCCCCAAACTTTCCTTCCTCGCTTCACTTGTACGCAACCTCTGAGTAACGGGCGCGGAACAAGCCCTCGTTTCTTCCCCGTTCCCAAAGACAAGGCTCACCATGGCGAAATACCATGAGTGGGTTTGGACGACCTGCCCGACCAACGGTGGTCACAAACCGCCATGGCTTGTCCTGCCTGAATCCAGCCTCCGCCAAGCAGATCGTGGCTTCTTGCCAGTTCCCGTGGCTGACTGACGGGACGCGTGAACCCACCCGCTCGGCGTGTCGCACACATGCCCTTCTGTCACCGCTCAGTCGTGGTCTGTGCGACAAGCCACGGCAGCGCATCGCGTTCTGTGAGGATCTGCGCTGGCAAGGAGCGGCTACGGAGTTTTGCGAGGCTACTGATGCTAGCCCCACACGCCGCCCCTTACACCTTCTCCCCCATGACCGCGTTACTGCAGCTCTTGGATGGGCCCTCAGTCGGTCAGTTCCGGCTCCCTGCACGGTTGGGAAGGCTGCGGAGACGGGGCTGAAGCCCACAGCGCACGGGGGAACTCCTGCTCAGGCAACAGGCTTCTCCCCCACCCGCTCTCTCCGTTCCGCCCAGGACCCCTTCCGGATCTGCTGCTCCAGGTGGTCCTGGACCCCCGAAGCATGGATAGCCTGCAGGAGGGAGGGGGGATGCGTCCCACCAGCACTTTCTGCCCCACGGGCAGGCGCTCCAGGCTGGACACGATCCGGGGCTGCCTCTTGGGGCCTGCGCCCTTTTCCTCGCATGGAAAGCAAAGGCTGCTGCACCGAGAGACGGTCACCGGAAGCAGGAAAGCTTGGGTCACGCCAGCGGGAGCAGGGCCCTTGGAGACGCACCATGCTGGGTGATGAAGGCGACACAGCTGTTCACCAGGATGGGGATGCCGCTCCGGCTGAGCTGCTGGTCACGCAGGGCGTTCCCCTGCCCACCCGCCGAGGCCCGGATGGCCGCGCACCACGAGGAGAAGTCCATCCGGCAGGCGCCTTGGAGGCAGAAGGTCCTGGAGGTGGAGAAGGGCGAGTGAGCAGGTGCTCCGGCCCCTTCCCTGCTGGGGTCATCGACCGGCTTGAGAGCTCCAGCCCCCGGGCTGCCATGGTGCTGCTCCTTCCGACCTCGGATTCCCCCTCTGCAGCGCCAGGGATCCGGAATGACGTCTGGACTGGGCACGGGGCACTGCCTGCCGAGGGGGCCATGGTGGGGGCTGCCCGCCACCCCGCTGCCTCACCCCCCCGGCCCCCCCTTAACCCCCCTTGCCCGGACATGGCAGGCACCCCAAAGCCCTCTGCTCTGGCCCTGGAGACACCCCGTCCCTCGACCGCTCCCCATGCGGGCCTCACCGCCCCATCTCCACCAGGACCAGCATGTCCCTCTTCTCTGGGCCATCCACGAGCGGGACGACACCTGCAGGGGGGCAGTGGAAGGAGGGCCAGTGAGGGGCGCGTGAGCCGAGCCCGCCTGTGCCCCATGGCTGCACAAAGAGCAGCGGCCAGCGTGGGCCTCCCCGCACAGCCCCCCCCGCCCCCCGCGGACTCACTGAGCTCCTGCAGCTGCCGCAGGTTGATGCTGTCCTCGGCCGCACCCTCCTCTCCCGGGCAGATGAAGAGGTGAGCCTTCTGCAGCAGGAAGTAGCCCTCCAGCCACCGGTCCGGATTCAGCAGTGACTTGTAGTGGAGCCGGCCCACCTTCTGGAACTCGTAGCCCAGCAGGCAGTGGCAGCTGAGCGGGGTGAGCCACTGCGGGGGAGGCGGGGGTCAGGCCCAGGCACGTGCGGATGGGACGGGACGGGACGGGGCCTGCAGGCTGGGCCTCTCCTGAAGCCCCACGGCGCTCCCACGCGGGAGGCGGGCACAAGCGGGGCCTCCACCTGCCCGGCCAAGAGGAGCAGGTGGGCGCAGAGGGG
>JAIXND010000773.1:14819110-14829147 GCA_023646645.1 Varanus salvator macromaculatus
GGGGCCTCCACCTGCCCGGCCAAGAGGAGCAGGTGGGCGCAGAGGGGGCGGGGCGGGGGGCCTCCACCTGCCCGGCCAAGAGGAGCAGGTGGGCGCAGAGGGGGCGGGGTGGGGGGCCTCCACCTGCCCGGCCAAGAGGAGCAGGTGGGTGCAGAGGGGGCGGGGCGGGGCGGGGGCTGCCCTTACCTTGCCGAGGGCGCTGGCCCACGCCTGCAGGCTGTCTGGCCCATCGACCCCCAGCTGCTGGACGCGCTCGCCGCCCAGGAACAGCTCCAGCGTGAAGCGGAACCTGCCGGCGGCACCGGGCGTCAGCGGAGGGGCAGGGCCCCAGCTCGGGACGGCCCCCCGGGACGTTGCCCCCGGCCCCCGGCCCCCGGCCCAGCCCTCGGAGCGCTTCGCCAGCGGGACGGCACCCTCGGCCGGCTGGAGGACTGCTCTGACGGAGCGGGCACCACGTTCCCACCGGGGGGCCCGTCGGTCGGCCGGGCACGGCGGCACCTGCACAACGCCTGGCGCAGACCGCCCCGGCAGCGGTGGCAGTCTCACGCCGAGGTCACACGTGCCACGGAGGCCTGCCACGGGAGGCGGGGGCACGGCGGGGGCCTCGGGACACCCCGCAGGGGCTCTCCTCGCTCGGGGCAGGCGGGTCCCTGCCGGCCCGCGTTGCGGCACCCACTGGCCAGCCCGCCTCCCTCTGGCCGGGCGCAGAGGGGCCGGCCCGAGTGACGGGAGGGCCGGGCGCCCCTTCGCCACGCACCTGTCGGAGGGGGCCGGGCCGGCCGGCGCCTCCGCCCTGCTCACGCCCAGCGAGACCACCTCGGACGCGTCGATCCTGGCCAGCGGCTCCGGGCTCCGATCCGTCTCGTAGAAGAGGAGTGACTTCTCCAGGGAGCACCAGACACTCTGCCACTCTGCGGGGGGAGACCGCTGTCAGCCCTGCCCCCAGCCCGCCCCCCGCCCCCCTTGTACCTACCCTCCCGGCTCTTCCTCGGGGCAGGGGCCTTCACCACCACCGGTGCCCGGTGCAGGTAGCCGCAGCTGGAGACGGGCTGCACGATCTCGTTGTAGACGCTCTCCGGCCCCGCTGCCTCCTCGCCGAGGCCGCCTGTCGAACAGAGAGAACCCGCGTTCCTCGCTTCCGTCTACAAAAGTTTCCCGGAACGAGGCAGCTAAGAATGCAACTGTCCCGTTCCGTGGGATTAACACAAATTATGGGATGCGCTCCCTGGAGAGGCTCGCCTGGCGCCGTCATTATATGCTTTTCGGCGCCAGGCAAAGACCTTTTTATTTCAGTCTTATTTTAATTGTGAACGTTGAGTCTATTTGTGTCTATGTGACTTAGTATGTTATTATTTAAAGTTATTGCGGTTTATTTATTTGGTGATTTTGTTGCCGAGATGCACCGGGGGGGGGGGGGGGAATGTATTTTAACTTTTGTACTGCTTTGTATGCTTTTAATTACGTTGTAAGCCGCCCCGAGGCTTGGTTGCGATGGGGCGGTCTATAAATTTTTAAATGAATGAATGAATGAATGAATGAATAAATAAATTCAGCAGCTGTCGAAACGGGCCCCGTTCTACATAACACGCAGCCACTTCCAGTAGAAAAGGCATTTAATTTTACATCTCCGTCATCCGAAGATGGATCGTGCAGCCCTACAGTCTGCTGCGAACTTCCAGGTAGCGAGTTCTGGTTGCAGGGAAAGGAAGTCCGTGCATGGAGTGGAAGGGGGGCGGGTGGTGTGGCCAAGGAAAGAAATTACCCCCGTTCTCACCCTTGGCTCTCTGCTCGCTTGCGTTTCCTCTCTCGCACATGCGTGTGGGTGCACTGGCAGAGAGTGTGGTTACCTGTGTCGTTCCCCGGCGGGCCGTCCCCGTCCCCGTCCCCGTCGGTGCAGCGGGGCCTGGTCTTCGGAGGGCCGCGGCCATCGCCCACCTCCTCGTCCAGCGGGACTGCGAAGAACTGCAGCGTGGCCTTCAGCAGGCTGGGCCCGGACACGGCCGCACTCAGGGCCTGCGGGGCGGGGAGGGGAGGGGAGGGGAGAGGAGAGAGAGGGCCCTTGCGAATGGCGGCCGAAAGGGTGCTCCAGAGCTCCCGGCCGGGACGGAAGCAGGAAAGGCCCCTCTCCCCGTCCCTGGGCAGAGCCACGGGCCCTCGCTCCCCTGGCCGCTCCGAGCGCGGCTGTGCGCAAGGGCCTACCTGCAGGAGCTTCTCCTGGCTGCCGTGCTGCGGGTGAGGCAGGCGGAAGCACCCGTGGCGGTACTTGCTGGCGATGAACTCCCGCCGCTGCTCGGCCGTCGCGTCAGGATGCAGCGCCTCGGAGGGTGGGAGCCGCGCGGCCCAGAACCGGTTCACACGCTCGTTCCCCAGCACGATGAAGAGCTTGGGAGACAGGGCGGAGTGGCAGCGCGCAGCCGAGACGCTCCAGGCGCACCTCCCGCAGGGCGCCCAGCCGGGGGCCCGGGGCCCCGGGTTGGGGGAAGGCCTCCGACCTACCTGCACCATCTCGTTGCTCCAGATGCTCGTGTCCAGCTTCAGGCTCTGCACCTTGGAGACGCTGGTGCCCAGGCCGCGGTGCTGGCCTGCGGGTGCAGGGGCTGTGAGGGGGCGGCCGTGCAGCCTCCGCAGCCGCCACGGAGCCCGGCCCGTGCAGGGCGGCTCGCTCGGGCCGCACAGGCAATGCGCGCGTCCCGGACTGAGCCTGGGCACGGACGGACGGGGCTCGCGTCCCAGGAGCGGCTCTCGCCCGGGCGCGGCCTGCGAGGGCAGAGGCAGGCGGACGAGGCCGCCGCTCCGCCTCGTCCCCACGGGGGGGCTCTCCGCGTCCCCTTCCCCGCGCCGCCCCTCCGCACGCCCGGCCTGGCGCCCACACTTGCCTGCACACTGCCTGCAGATCACCACGCACAGGCTGACGGAGGCCCAGTCCGGGCTCAGGGCGCCGCAGTCGGCGCAGAACCGGTTCGCTTTGTTGGACCAGACCTTCTCGGCCACCTCGTAGTCGTAGAGCGTCTCCGCGATGGAGTTCTGCAGGACCTCCATCCACTCCCGCTTCTCTCGCTCCGACTCGGCTCCGAAACTGCGAGGACACGTTCCCAGGGGCACGCCGTGGGTCGCAGGGAAAGCCACGAGGCCGAACGCACTTCTCCCCTCTCTGCCCCACCTCAGGAGCTGCTGGCCCCCCAAGCGGTGAAGCAGGGCCCCGGGGCACCCCTCCCTCGGAGCGGCCGCGCCCTCGTGCCCCCGCGGCTGCCCTGCGCCTCCCGGGTGTCCCTCCCATGCAAACCGGGAGCTTGCCCAGAGGCCTTCCTCCCCCGGCGGGGCACCAACTCCCGCACTCCAGGAGACCCACGGGGGGCCTGTTCTGCTGCTCCCCTCTTCCCAGGCATCCTTCCCCCGGGAAAAGGGCGCTGTGGGGAGGAACTCCCGCCAGAGCAAAGCAGGCCCCTCGTGCCCCGGGGAGCAGGCTGGGGGCTGCAGCCGCCGGCCTCACCCCACCTCTGGTGCTGCAGAGGCCTGGAGGCACCGTCCCTGCTGGGGAGGCAGCGCCTGCCCAGGCCGAGGCTGCGGCCCTGCTCCTTCCTGGAACCAGGAGGCCGGCTTCGCTTCCCGGGCCAGCAGGGCCTGCGCGGAGCCACGGGGGGCTACCTGAAGATCTTCAAGGGGGTGATGAGCTCGAAGCTGCGGCCCTTGGCTTCTCGGACGGTGGAGCCATGCATCTGGATCAGGCAGATGGCAATGCCCATCTTAAAAGCCTGCAGCGGAAGACGGGACGGGGTCACCAGGCCTGGCCTTGCAGCCAGCACGGCGACCCGGCTGGAGAAGTGACCCTGCCCCCGCTCGCCCAGGTGGGTGGGGAAGGGCCGCTCCCCCCCCCAGCAAGGCCCCGGGGGCCTTTTAATGGAGAGTCCACCCCGCGCTGCTCCTCCTCACTTCCGCGCAAAGCTGCGGCGCAAGGAAGCGACGGTGGCGCAAGCCAAGCCGAAAGGGCCCGGAGGGCTGCGGTTGGCCGTGGCACCCCGAAATCGCGCCCAGCGGCAGCTGCACGGCTCCGGGGAGGCCCCAGAGGCATTGCTGGCGGCGTTCCCCACGCGGACAGATCCGCCCTCACCTGCTCGCTCTTGTACAGCCACATCTCTGCCAGGGAGAGCACCGCAAACAGCTTGGACTTGTAGCCCTTGAGCTCCAGGAAGCCGGACTTCTGGAAGTGGGCGCTGCTGCTGGCCCCGGGCCAGGGGCAACGCAGCCGATCCTGCGCCACCGTCTGCTGCAGGGCGCTGCACCAGTCCCTCCGCTGGGCTGCCGGGAGACACCGAAAGGGCCGCGGCCGCGTTGGGAGCGGCTCCCGACGGCAGCCGGCAGAAGCATCCGAGGGCCCTCCGTCCCGCATTGCTGTCCCAGCCCCACATGAGGACTGGAGGGAAGGGGGCTGGGAGCAGCCCCCCCGGCATACGGCCCCGCTCTGGCCTTCTGGCTCCCGGCATCCGCACGACCAGGAGAGCAAAGCGCCTCACACACATGGCTCACTGTGGAGACCCCTGGCTGGCAGCCCGTTTGTTCGGGCCGTCCTCCTCGTTCCCCCTTCCGCTCGAGCCTGTGGACCAAATTCCCTTGCACGGCTAAGGAGGGATGTTGCGCATCCAAGCCGACCACGGGCGTTCTGCAGTTCGTGTTCCTGCTCACGGAAGGTGCCCTGAGGGTGGGCAGGGTCGGGGGCGGGGGTGCCTCACCCTCACTTTCGGCTCGGAAGACAAAGATCCGGTGCCTGGTGACCACCTGGAATTTGTTGTCCTTGGTGGAGCGCACCGCGTCGATGACGGAGAGCGGGACCACGCCCTTGGGATACGGGTCCTGCAAGAGCCCCACAGGCAGGGAGCTGAGCCTTCCCTCTGCCCCCCAAGCCCGCTTCCGCATCCTCCTCTCGGCCCTCCGAAGGACACAGAAAGGGGAGCATCGCAAGCACCCAAGACCTCGGGGCCCTGGGGAGAGCCGTGGCGTGCCTCCCCCTTGCACACGCTGCCGCCCTGGCCACGCCATCTCCCCACGCTGGCTGGGCCACCCTCCGTCCCCCAATTCACCTGGGCCCACCACAGCTTCCCCTCCTTCCTCCTCCGGCACCCCTTGAATGCATCCTGCCCCACTTCTGCAATTCCGCCCCCACCTTCTCATGGTGAAAATACATGAGCTTTTTCCCGTCGAATCTGACGAAGCGCCGCTGGAAGACGTAATTCCTGTTGGAAGGAAAGGAGGCACCGAGTTCACGGCCCGTAGGGAATCAGGGATGCCCCACGACATGGCCGGGAATCTCTCAAGGCCTGACGAATGTCACCTGAGCAGAGCCTCATCCTTCCGCCTGCCTCGAAAGCCAGCCAGGAGAGCCCTGGCCCAGGGGGCTTTGCAGGGAGCATCTGCCGCTTGGCCCGTCGCCAGCAAAGGCATCGGTCGATTGAAAGGCTCAGCGGGACCTCATGGAGTTGAGCTGGGAACGGCACTGCCCACGTGCGTGGCCACAGAGACGTGTGGGGCAACCCCCCAACGCCAGTCTTGCCGGGCACATGCATCTTTAAGGGAGGGGCTGCTTTGGTCAACAACGCTGAGGAGTGGCGGGGGACAGTGCCGGGGGAAAGACCCCCGCACCCCGTTCCCCCCCCGCCCCAAAGTTGTCTGATTTGGAAAAACGGCTGCCAATGCCCTGTAAGAAGGAGAAGCGGCTGCCTCCCTGCGCCACGATCCCACGGGTGCCTCTGCCAGCTCCCACAAGCGACAATGGTGTGACTCCCCGGTGGGGGCCTGCAGCATGTCCCAGACGCACGCGGAGGCAGGGAGGAGCACGGCCTGCCCGCCGACGTCCAGGCTGAGGGGAGGCGGCCTGGCCTCCACGTGGCCAGAGACTCCCTGGGGTGCCCACTCACCGAGATCCCCCTGCCGCTGCCCTGGTCCCCAGCTGCATGGAGCCGCTCCCGGGCTCTCGGACACAGCGACTGCATGCGTTGCGTTGGGCACATGACCGGCTGCAAGGCGCCGCCCCAGGCCGCCCTCCCGCCCGGCTGCACCCCCGCCCGGGCACCTACCCCTGCGGAGAGAGCTTGTCCAGCCAGCCGCTGAGCACCACGGACGGCCGCTCCGACAGGGAGGCGTAGCTGGCGTAGGGCGAGATGGTCAGGTCGTCGGGCGCTTCGTCAGGGTGTGGGGGACCTGGCAGGCCGGGCGGGGAGCAGCTGGGCCTGGGAGCCTCCACGGTGGAGTAGCCCTCCGCCTCGTTCTTGGTGAGGCGGCTGGCGAGGGCGGCCCCCCTCTGGGCAGCGGGGCCCTTTCCTTCTGCCCTGGCGCTTCTGCTCCTGGAGGGAGGAGTGGCGCACGGCAGCCCGTGTGAGGCCGGGCGGGCTGGCTCCGGCCCCCAGCAGCCAGGACCAGCCCGCTTCCCGGCCAGGGGGCTATTTTCACCCCCACCCCTTCCCAGGTGCCCTTCGGAGGGGCAACAGAGGCACAAGGGGGGCGAGAGGAGCCACAAGCAGCACTGCCACGCTCCCCATTGTAGGGGGCAGGGGAGGGGGAAGGTCCTGCGAGCCCTCCTGGTCCTACACCAAGGGAGGGAGGCCGCGCGAGGGCCTTCGCCTCCAGCGGAGCACTGTGCCTGCACCTCCCGGGGACTGCCCGGCTTCCTCGGAGGCCACGTGCCCGGGCAGGCCCTCCCTCCAGGCTGCCCCCTGGCCCATGCTGCCCGCAGCAGAGGTGCCCTGGGAGCCACTTACGCGCCCTCTGCTCCCTCCTGGCCCGGGATGTATTCCGGCACCTCTTCGTACTCCTGTCCCTCCAGGGACGCCACAGCCTGCTGAAGGTGAGCAGAAGGGTCAGGGCCGGGGCCGCCCTCTGCGCATGGCCTGGCGCCACGCCGGAACATCTCTGGCCAGGCTTAGGGAGCGAGGGGCTGCCATTTCTGTGCTCTTTCGCAGCTTCTTCCCATCGTGTTTAAGGGCCCCGTGAACCCAGCCAGCGCTTAGCAAAGAACGAGCCGAATGACACCGCTGGCTGGCTGCCCCTCGTCCCACATTTACGCTTCTGAGCGTGGTCGGACAGAGGCCCCGAGGCAGAGCGCGTGGGCACCCGCCGCCCCCAGCGATCGTCCTCCGCAGTGTGGCAGGGTGCCCCCAGGGCAGGGGTGGCCGGCCACTGCGGCCCCTTCCCAAACGGGCCCCACGGCCGCTCGGTTCCTGTGGGCAGCTCCAGAGCCTGGAGCCGCATCTCGGGCGCTGCCCACGCCTTCCAGAACCTCGTGGCCGATCCAGACACGCCTTCCTCTGCACGGCGGGGATCGCCTTTCATCCCAGTCCGCAACCTGCGCTTCTTTGGCGTCCCTCCAGAGCCCAAGCCCTCCGGGTGGCTCACAAAGCGCGGGAGGCGGGGCAGCAGGGGAAGGAGGTGCTCACCAGCTCCCGGGCAGACCAGTACCGCCCAAAGACGCTCTCGCAGTAGGGGCTGATGGACTCCTCAGCAGGGCCTGCGGACCAAGAGAAGCCGGACCGGCTGTGGGGAGTGGCCGAGGCGGGGAAAGCCCCCCACCGCCCGCCCGCCCACGGTGCCTCTCCTCAGAAGAGGCCGGAGGACCCGGACGAGGATCGCTGGACAGGGATGCTTTCTGGTTGGTCCCTCTGGCCTTTTCAGAGGCCCTTTTGATGCATGGAGCCGGTGCTCTCCGGCTGGACACACTTGCGTGCCTGGGGGCACCCACACCCCTCAGCGGTGCCTTGCTTCATTGCGCTCTGGCTGTCCCCACCAGGCACTGGGACCCCGCCGTGGTCAGATGCGGAACCCCTCTGCTCGTTCCGCCCCAGAGGGCTGCAGGGCCCACGCTCACCTGACCCGTTGCCAAGTCCCTGTGGGGTGAGCGGCAGGCCGAGCCGGAGCTGTTCCCGGCAGCTGCAAGGATGGAGAAGCAGCATTAATTGGCGGGGGTGCCGTCCTGCGGCCCTCCCGGAGCTCTGCCCCGTTCCGCAGCCAGGGGCTCCCGGACAAGCCCCTCGTGCCCTCCCCTCCCCTCCTCCTCATGCTCCCGCTTGGCCGAGCGCTCAGAGCCTCTGCGCGAACCGCCCCCTTTCCCACCCGCCAGCTGCCCACCCGACTGCCACAGCGCCTTGGCTTTGTTCCTACATGAGCTCCTTAAACCACACGGGCTGCTCAGAGGCGCTTACAAAAATAACGCCAAGCAGCAGAGCATCCCCCGTGAACATCATCACAATCAAGCTGCATCCTCGCTCCATTTCGTCTCAGCCAGAGAAAACGGACTTTGCCCAAAACTTTCCTAAAATCGGCAGGTGACCTGGTGGGTTTTCTGTTTAGCTTTCTGGCCGGCCACTTCTCAGGGGCCTGACTGCTGGGCCCGACCCGGGAGTCAGATCTTTGCAAAGCTGCCTTTGCCAGCTCAGCCTCTCTGGAGAAGCCCTGCCGGCACAGAGCACATCTGAAAGGACACGTCCTTCGCCTTCCCACACAGCCCCTGCTCCCGAAAGCTCCTCTGGCCCGGTTCTCCCAGGCTGGGGGGGGGGGGCGGGGGGCAAGAGAGGCTGCGAAGAGAGCAGGCGGCCCGCCCTGGCCCTGGGATGCTCCACAGCGGGGGCATGACACCACCCGCTTCCTCCCTTGTGAGGCCCGCATCCTCCGCCTGCGGGGCGCTGCAGGTGGCAGGTCGCCCAGCCAGAACGTGGGAAAGCCTCTGCCCCAGCCCAGGCCCCCCGGACACGCAGCACGGAGGCCGGGCGGCTGGCTGCAAGTTCCGCTCGAGCCCACCCTGTAACTGCCAACACGGTTGCGACACTAATCAGGTAAATCAGCTGATCGGGGCCCTGGCCCGCCCCACCCGGGCGCTTTCTGCAGGCTCCCCAGAAAAGGGCCAGGGCCCTGCCCGGAGGAGCGTGGCTACTTACCCGTGGTTCTCCGCGGCCACACTCCCGTTTTGCGCAGGCAGGCCAGAGGGATGCGGGAGGGGCCGGCTCCACGGGGCCTCCGCCCCCTCCACACTCTGCGCTGGCACGGACGAAGGCGCGCTCCCGTCCGGCACCGTCTCTCTTCTGCCCCCAGGAGAAGCCGGCTGCCCCACGGCAGGCAGGGGCAGCGAGGGCTTCCTTCGCCCCTGCAGGGCTGTGGCAGTGGACGCCGTGGCACCGGCGGCTGCAGGCGGGCTCTCCGAGGTGAAGCCAAGGGGTGCGGAGGGCAGGGGCGTGTTGCCCGTTCCCGTGGCGGCGCTCCTCGCTTTATCCGCAGGAGGTGATGCCCGCAAAGCCGACCCGGAGCCGTCCTCCCTGGGCCTGCTCTGGGCCGGCGTGGCACTTCGCGCTGGCAGCTCTGCAGCCACCGGAAGCCCCTCAGCGACCGTGCTGCTTCCCCCTGGATCCGGCCCCTCCAGGATCGGAAGCCTTCCTGGAGGCTGTTCGGAGAAGGGCGCAGGCCCGCGGACGGGCGGAGAGGCGTGTGGGGGCAGCCCCGCGGTGTGCTCGGGACTGGCTGCTCGGTGCGTGAGGGGGAACACGGTTCGGGGCTTGGGCACCGGCTTGGCCGGCAGAGCAGCCGCCTCCGTACTCGGCGCCGGGTGCCGGTTCTGGTCTTCGGGGTCAGACTTAGGCCCGGGGCCGGGAAAGGCTCCCCTGGAGACGTCGTCCTTGGTGCCGACGCTGCTCTTCTCCTCCGCTTTAGGCCCGTCCAGACAACACGGGCTTTGGCCCGGCCCGCGACACACGTCCCCTGCCATCTCGCCGCTCCTGCCTGCCACGAGCCCCTGCGTCCGCTGCACGAGGTTCAGGAGCCTCTTGCGGTGCCCAGTGGCGGTGATGCCGAGCTGCTGCAGGTCGTCCCGGCCGAGGGAGATCACGTCCCTCACGCGGACATACCCGTTCTGCCGGAAGGCACCCTGGTACCGCTCCAGGTGGACGAGAGCCAGCCAGTCCGCGATGTCGGAGTCCACGCAGCACTGGGGGCGCATGTCCAGGAGGGGCCTTCGTCAGCCTACCATCTGCAGGGGGAACAAAGGAAGCCGAAAGGCGTGGCAC
>JAIXND010000773.1:14829547-14923770 GCA_023646645.1 Varanus salvator macromaculatus
TCCCGTCCCGCCCCGCCGCGGCCGCTCACCCGCCCTTCCCCGGCCCCTCCGCGGGCCCGGCGGTGCGGCGCTCGGGCCGGGGGCGCCCCGGGGGTCTCGGCCGCGGGCTCCTCCCGGGTGGGGCTTCCCCGCGCGCCGCGCCGCGCCGCTCCGCTCCGCGCGAGGCCGTCTGCGCTGGCCCTGCCGCCGCTGGGTCGTTTTTTCCAGTTCCTCCATTTCCTCCCATTGTTCGGCGCGGGCTTCCTTCCTGCCGCTCCCCCAGCCCGAAGAAGAGTCGTCCAGACGGCAGCCTGCGCTCGCCTCCGCGCAGCGCCGGGGCCCGGCCAGAGGGCGACTGCAGGCGCGGGCGCGGGCTGGCCCCTCGCCCTGCGCGTTGGCGGCGCCCCTCGGCCGCCTGGCCCTCGGGAGCCCTGCGCGGAAACCAGCGCAGCCCCTCGCTCGTGCGCCCCGGGCTGCCGCGCACGGCAAGCGCAAGGCGCCCGCTAGCCAGGAGGCCGCAGGCAGCGCGCGGCTCTTGCCCCCGCGGAGCGCCCCGCCGCCCTCCTGCCTCCCTGCACCCCAGCCCACTGCGCTCCCGCGATCCTTCGCCCCAGGCCACACGCTTCCCTCGCTCCTCCTCAACCCCCGGCCCCGTCCTCAGTCTGGACGGTTGGCCCGCGAGGTCAGGATGGAGGGCCCCCCGCAATGACTTCGAGTGCGCAGCCAAGGGCTGGGAGCCACTCCTGACTGGAGCGCAAGGGTCGGGGCTGCGCACAGGGGACTTGCCTTCGCTCCCTTGGGGCCCAGATACGGGCTGCAGCCTCCTCCAGTGGGACTGGGTTCCCGCTCCGTCTTTTTCGCAGGAAAGCTTTACATCCTCGCGTGGCATTTCTGCCCATCCAGGAAGGGAGAAAAAGCTCGGCACAGGCCACGAGCCGCAGGGCCGGCTTCGTGACATTTTCTGAGATGTTGCGGTGACAATGGCCCTTGGGGGCCCCTCCCCGCCCCACCGCACCTCCTGTCGTCGCCTTCCAGAAAAAATCCGTGAAGGGAAAAATGAGGGGCTTCTGCGCGATGCCCTCGGGTGCGAATGCAGGAGCAAGCAGCCTGCCAGCGCCCCAAGTGGGGAATCGGGCCCTTCCCGGAGACATTTTTAGCACGAAGTAGCGCTCCCCGAAATGCTGGCACGTCCACTTACATTGAAACGCCCCTGAAGAGACACCCCCTTCTCTCCCAGTGCAAAGCCGGCAAGAACAGAAGGGTGCCCCCCCCCCCCCCCCCAGAGCAAATAGCCTCTCTTGGAGCTCTTTCTCTCCTCTGGAGCAGCAGCTGCCAAGGCGCGTCGTTTTTATCCGGTGGCTGCAGAGCGAGAGGATAGCACTGTCTGGGGTCCTGGGCAAGCGGCTTCTGCTCCAGTCCCGCCAGTTTCCCTTCAGGGAAAGGGGTGCAGTGGGGCCGGGTCGGCCCACCGTGACAGTAACCAGTGTGGAAGGTGGAGTCAGGCCGTGCTGGTTGTCTGCATCTGGCCAGCCAGGGATGGGCCAAACAGCACCCGGGGGGGGGGGGGGAGCCAGAGGGCAGCGCCTTCCCCTGCACCCCATGCAGCCAGGGAGGTCGCTGCCTCTGCTTCAGGAGGGTTTGCACCCTGAGCAGCGCCCTCCAGGCAGCTCCATGCACCTGCAAAGGGGAGGGAAGCCCCTGGGCCGGCCCAGGCCCTGTAGCTGTGCGGCTGCTGGAAGAATAGGAGGCAGGCCTGGGGTGGACCTGGCAGAGGCCTGCAGCTGGAGAGCAGCTCTGCTCCGCTCGGCTCTGTTGCGGCCTGTGGTTTTGAGGGCCCCGAGATTTTGCTGTCTATCATCACTGGAGGACTAAACCGAAGAGGTGCCACATTCACATTGTAAGTGAACAAATGAACCTGAAGAAATAAAAAACACGAGGAGCCCTGCCGGATCAGGCCAAGACCGATGGAGCCTTCCCCAACAGCGGCTGGAACCCCGCCTGCTCTCCCGTGCGCAAATTACGACACGGGAGGTACAACATGCGCTGGTTCCGGGTTTCTCAGGTGAACCTGGGGCACGATGCGAGTCAGCGTGCAGCTCCTGCACCAAGGGGCTTCTCATGCCCACGGCCGGAGCCTTCAGTGCAGAAGAGAGAGGAGATGAGTCAGAAAAGCTCGGATCCCTGGGATTCCAGCGCTTCTCCACTGCTAGTCCCATTGCCTGGGAAGGCAGCTGGGTGGGCTGAGGTGCCCTGCGAGGGCAATCTTTCCCAGGCTGGCTGGGGGCTCTGGGTCCCCTAAATCCTTTTAAACTAGCCCGATGTAACTCCAGCACAAATGCAGCCCTTGATACCTGTATTGCAGGTATCCTCAGACAAGCCGTGACCTGTTGCAGGGTTCTTCGCGTTGTTTGACCCCGAAGCAACCTCTGCTGCCCACGATCAGGCCCTGTAAAAAGCTGCGGGGACCCTCTGCCCGGTGCGGAGTGTTTGGAATGGCCCCGATCCGCAAAGCACAGACTGGCCCGTGACTGGCAGGCGGCTGTTTGCAGTTTCAAGGAAATATTTTAAGGCTCTGGCAATTGGTTTTGCACAGGAGTTTGGGCCTGCTGCAGAGAGAGGTCGCCTTCTTGCTGGGCATGTGGCCACCTCTGGTGTCTCATTCAGAATGAATCACGTGTGGCCTGAGCTAATCTCTCCACAATCAGCCGCTTCCTGCTCCCTTTCCGGCCTGGGGATGCTGGGAGGCTCCCGGTGCTGCCGGCCAACAGGAAGCCCGGCCAAGTGCACTCTGGGGGAGCCCCCACCATTCTGGGCCGTGTCACTTGCGGGATGTGGACTCTTGACTGGGTCCGGCTCCGATTCTCATGTTCCTGCCAGAGAGGCCGCTGCCCGCAAGCCGAGTGGCGTTCTGTGCTCTGAGCCCGGCCACGTGCGGGGCTGAAGGGGCGGCCACGCACTCCCAGGTCCAGAAGCGGTTGCCCAGTTCAGGGGCTTCTCGGGCTGCGTCCTGGTTTCCTGCAGCTGGACAGCCCTGTGTGAGGGATGCTCTGCAGGAGGACAACGGGGCCAGAATTTGCCCTGGTGCGTCTTTCTTCCTACTCTGGTGCCCGGCCACAGTGGGACGGCACTAATGATGCATGATGGCGTCTGCCATTTTCTGGGTTCGCACCCAATCCCAGCCATTCCCTGCTCTAGAAGACCACTCAGAGACGGCGGGAAAGGACGGGGAGACCCTGGAGGAGGGCAGCCCCCCTGGAGGAGCCCAAGCCCCGCTCGCGGCCCGGGGGAGCCGCTCTCGCTGTGCGCCAGCGCCACCGCGTGGCCGCCCTGCGAAGCGCGGGGCAGCGGGGAACCGCCGTGCGGGAGGAGCTGCGCTGAACGCGGGGAGAGCGGCTTCCTGCGGGGGGCTCGGCGGGGTCACGCTGCGGACGGGCCCGCGGCCCCGCAGGCGCATGCTCACGACGCCTCGATCTCCCGTGCGAGCAAGCCCGCTGCTTTGCCCGGAGCAGGGAAGCAAGGGCACCGCAGGGGCGATGCCCGGAGGCCACGCCGATTTCCCGCGGCAGGTGGGTGAGGCGGCACACCCGGGGAAGAGGGGCGCCTGCAAGAGCAGCGGCGGGAGGCCCGTGCCGGGTGCCCCCAGCCCGGAGGCCGGCGGCACCCAGCCGCGGGTACGGGGCTGCTCCGATCCGGGGGGGGGGGGAGCCCAGCGGGCCAGAGCGCCTGCTTTCGGAGGGAGCCAGACTGGACGGTAGCCACGCACAGACTCTGGATTTGGGCAGCACTAATTTTAGTAAGCTCAGGACAATGAGGATTCCGGTCCCATGGCAAGTGGCCCTAAGGAAAAAAGGATAGGATTGGCAGCTGCTTATAAAAAGGAGATTTAAAAGGCAAACAAACAAACAATTCCAGCAAAAGCAAAAGAGAGAAGGAGCCCGTGTGGTTGCACAAAACACTTTGAGCCGACATGTTTGGGAAGTGGAGGGAGGGCCAGGTGACAAGCGAAGAGTGCAGAGTGGTGGCCCAGAAGTGCAGGGATGATGCCAGGAAATGATAGCAAAATGGACAATGATAAAAAAATTGTCAGGATCTTCTAATTGGATGGCGTGAGTTGCATGGCCAGGGCCCACTGAACTCCACCCTGGAGCCCCAAGAAGCACGATGACTCCATCCGGAGTCATTCCAGTCCTGGGCCCAGTGCTCGTCCACGTTTTCATCAAGGGCTTGGATGAAGACGTGCAGAGGACGCTGGCCTGATTTGCAGATAGCACCGCGCTGGGCAGCTTGGGGAATGGGCCGGGCTCCTCCCCTGGCGGGGAGCGTTCCCCAGAGCAGCAGCTTGTGCTCTGGCCGCGGCTGAGTCAAGCCTGAGAGTAATCTTGGCATTTGCCCACAGCTCATCTGTTCACTGATGGGACGTGGGGATTGGAAGGCCGGCCTTCATTTTGTGCCCAAATGAGCTCATCGTTCAAGGACAGAGCCCAGTAAGTTTTCAAAGAGGAAGTGGAATCTTGGAGCCGACTGCGGGCGTGACCTGCCTAGCCTGGCACCTGCCCAGTTCACTGGTGTCCTGACAAAATGACACAGGATGTTAGTCGCCTATCGACACCCACCTCACCGTTGCATTTCCCCTGGAAGTCCTGGTTGTCAGCACCACCCCCAAATCCTCTTTATACATGGCTGCTTCTGCCCACATTTATTTTCTGAAAGCACTTCTAGGGCAAGAAAAAGGGGCACAAAGTTGGCACGCAGAATACAATATTCTTAGGAATACAATAAAGGACCTTCAGCAGTGTCTTTTAATACAAGCAGCTCAGCAAATACAACAGCGGCCGTCTGCAGCTAAAATCGGCAGGACCCAAAAGAGCATTTGGTCGCATCTCTTCTTGCCACAGCCTGCTGGGGAAATGCCTCAAGTCCAGGACCATGGTGGGCACAAAACCCGGAGTGGAGAGGACAAAGGCTTAGCATTACAGCAGCCCTGGAACATGCCTCCCACACCCACCCCATGCCAAGGCACCCCATCGGGCTGAAACAGCTCAGCCACATCCAGGACGGCTCCCCCAGGCGGCCCCGTCACCCCAGCACTCCGCTCCCTGGCCCTGGAAGGGCAGGCCAGGAATTGGCAGCCAGCGGAAAACACCTCCGCCCCAAGACTAACACAGCACTAGTTTTACTCTTTCTCACGTCTCCAGGGCAACAGCAGCCGTTCCAACATCCCTAATGCGGAAGTCACTTTAAGTTGGCCATTTCCATCCGGGAGCTCCTGTGCGCCAGAAGTTGTGTCGAGTCGTGTCCTGTGTCCTGCCTTGGGGACCGTGCTGGACACGATCGTCACGCTGAGGCAGAAGACAGGAAGACCCCAGCAAAACCAGGCTGATGGTCCCCAGACTGTGGCTACGGGCAATTTGAAGGTGCCGTGCCTGTGAAGGGCTGGTTCGCCAAGCGTGGACCCTGCTGGTCACTAGCCTGAGCCACAGCTAGGAAGGGACGGCTGGCCAGGCATCATTTCAGGGCTATGAAAAGGCGTCCCCAAGAAGGACGCTTTCCTTGAGTGGATGCACATGATTTTACACAGAGCCGACCCCAAGAGACAGGCGGCTCTCCAGGCACAGTCAGATTCAAACTCGGCGGGGATGAGGGCTACCTCGCCGGACTCACAGCTGCCCCCCCCTTGGATCACTGTGCCAGGCGCCCCCCAGCACCCCCCCCCAGCATGCCCCCGGCCGACACCACGTGCACGCTCAAAACAAGCCTTTCCAAAAGCACTCTGGCTCTCTGTTCATTCTCCCTCTCAATCATTTAGCTGCCCGAGGGCCCCTCGGAGGGTTGCAGTGCGATGAAGTCACCCCCCTCCCCCGTGGCTGCCCAGAACACCCGCCCAACAGCCCTGCGAGGTAGGCTAGGAGCAGAGGCTCCAGCAACGCCACGGGGGACTGGAGCGCGATCGCGGCTTCCCTGGCCTGCCCTCTCCGCGCCACGCCGCGGTTCCTGGCTCGCTTCTTCACGCCCAGGCGGGCCGGACCCTCTGCGCTGACCCTCTGCCGACATGGCGGGCAGCGGCGGAAGATCCCCCCCCCCCCCACGCCTTTCCCTCTCCAAGCGCCCAAAGCACCCCCGCTGGCGAGCACTCCAGCAACCGCGCCCGGGCAGCCTACCTTGCACGCACCCCGCGGGGGAAGCACGCCAGGCCGGGCCCTCTCCCGGTCCGGCCGAGGGAGCCCCGGGGCGGGGCGGGGCGGGGCGGGGCGGACACGAGCGGCCGCGGCTGCGGCCACGTCTGCATCCCCGAAAGGGCGCCCGCGCGGAGCGCCCATGCATCCCGCGCTTGCGTTAACCAGCCGCCGCGGAGCCCTTCAGCCTCCCTCGCGCCTTAAAGAGACAAGGCCCGGCGGGTCGTCCCCACAGGCGGGCGCCCCAGACCCTTCTCACTCTGGGGGCTCCGAGCCCGTCCGGGGCCATCCGGGGTTCTGCGCCGTCTCCCCCAGCCCCGTGCGCGCTGGCACAGCCTGCCCAAGGCCTTGCCATGAGTGCCGCTCATCCCGACCCCCGCCCGGGATCCGTGCACAGCCAGGCTGCGTGTCTTGCAGGCAGCGCCCGGGGGGCCTTGGCCGAGGCTTTGCGCACCCCGCCTCAGCTAGGCTGGCGCCAGGCTCGGTTGCCCTGGATTTCGGTGGGAAAGATCTTATTATGCCCCTTGAGTGAAGATTGCACGGCTGCGCACACTACCTCGGAGTAAATTCCCGTGAGCACAACGGGACTTGCATCCGAGTAGGCCTGGCTAGCAGCGCCCTGAACATCTACGGTCTAGGCACGCATGTTTCCTGAAGACCAACACGTCCCGAATGCCACGAATACGGCTAGCTTTTATTTTCCTTTCTAATGTTTAGGTCGCCGATCAAGGGGGCTGCTGAAAGACTAGAGCAAGGGCGGTGCGACCAGCTGGACTCCAGCTCCCATCGCGCGCAGCGGGCAGGGCTGCCCGTCGGGGTGGCAGGCGCGGGAGGAAACGAACCCCGGGGCTGGGGAGGAACGCCCCCCTCCTCCTCTTGCCTGAGGGGCGAGCTGGGCTGGGCGCCCCTGCGAGCGATCACGCGTCTTGCCCATCTTCACACACACGCAAGGCTGGTGCGAAGGCGCGTCCTTCGTCGCAGAAACGCGCAGCGCCGCCGCCCGCCTGCGCGGAGGACCCGGGCCAGATGCGCCAGGGCTCCGCTCGAGCCCCGAGGCGCCGCCGTCGGAGGGGCGCGCAGCGGGTGGGGCCGCAGCCGGCGCCGCCTCGGCCACTCGCGGTTCGGGGCGCGGGCGCCGAGCCCCCCTGCGGCCAACGCGGCGGCTCCCTTGTCCCGCCGGGGGCGCGCTCCGCCCTGCACGGACGGCCGTCCTGCGCCGGGAGACCCGCGCGCGCCGCGCTTCGGGCTGCCGCTCCGCTGCGCTTCCGCCGGCGCGAAGGCCGTCGCGTTGCCCGCCTTCCCGTTACGCGCGGGGGGCCTCAGCGCCGGTCTTACCTGGGCGCGCAATTCACGTTTCTGGCCGCAGGAGGGCGCTCCAGGATCGCCAGTGAGGCCTGGCTGCGCGGCGGGCTCGTGCAGCCCGGGGTCGCCCGGGCAGGGAGCCCCAGCGGCGCCTTTGGGTTCCGCGCCCCGTCCCGGGCGGGCGGCAGCCAGGGGCACTCAGCGGGCCGACAGGTGACAACAGTTGCGGCCCTTCCAGCCCTGCGGTGTTGGCCTTTGCTCAGCGTGGGGGCCAGTTCCTGCGGGGACGGGACGGGTCTTCTGCAGAGGCCCTTCTCTGCCGGCCACCCCCTAATGAAGCGCAGGGGAAACCGGCGGTTTTACTTGGTAATTGTATTTGTTGCGTTGTCTTTATCTAATGCTATTTTGCGGGTATTTTATTGCAAGGCCAGCCAGAGAGTTCATTCCAGTGGGTGGCTTTTAAGTAAATTCGTGAAACAAATAAGAAGATGCCTTTAAAGCCGCAGCAATAGACAAGGGAGACTTTGGCAACCTTTACTTCTGCTTCAGTATCGGGGGCGCGTCATGGGCAGCCCTTGGATGCATGAGAGATTGGGGGGGAGGGAGATGGGAGGAGGCTGAGCCTGGGACCAGAGCCTGCTCCCAGTCCCCATTCGCTCTGGGGTGTGTGCAGGGGGCGAGGCGAAGGCCTGTGACCGCCCCCACGTTCCCTGCACCCCCACGCCCCCCTGCACTGGTTCACGTGCATCCGCATGTCGGGGGGAGGAAGCGGCAGCAGGCCGGCTGCTCCCCCACCAGGCCAGGTGGCGATCAGGGCAGCACTCACAACGTTGGGCAGGTTGGCTGGCTTCCACCTCCTGCCCTGCCCTGCCCTGCCCTGCCCTGCCCTGCCCCTCGCTGTTGCCGCTCAGCTCTGCCTGCGTCAGGGGCTGCCGGAGCCCCCCTTCCACTCCCATCCTGCGCGGAGACCCAGCCACACATGGGCTGCCGGTTTGCCTCCTGGATCAAAGGATCCGTCCAGATCTAATATGGAAGGGTGACCGAGCCGGGGGAGTCGAGGGGGCAGCAGAACCATGAAAATGGGGCGGACGAAGCAGCCCTCCCCTCTCCGGCTCCCGCCTCGCTCCAGAATCGCCTTCGGGGGGGCCCCTCCCCATGGGATGGCGCTGCTGGCAGTGGCCCAGTCCGTGGCCCAGTCCGTGGAGGTCGCTTTCCTGCTGAGAAAGGGCAGTGTGTCTCCGGCAGCTTGGTATTATGAGGCTGGTCATGGGCTGCAGGAAGCCACGGGGAGGCAGCGAGCCATGGGTTCTGCGGGGACCAGGCTGAGCCTGAGAGCTGCAGCTTGATGAAGAGGGAGGCCTGCTTCTGCCCACGTTGTGCACCGAGTGTGGTGGGCCACCAAAGCCCCTTCCCTCCTGGGGTTCCTGTCCCAGCTAGGCTAGAAGTCAGAGCTGGGCGTGTGCTGTCCTCGCCCAGGAAAGAAGCAGACATGTTTGCTTCAACAGGGACCCAGGCTGGTGGAGTGCCATGAGCTGCACGTGTGGCCTCCCCAGCGTGGCTTGCGCAGTGGTGGGGTGCGCAGAAAGAGGTGTTCCCCAGGGAGCTTCAGGGTGGCGGAGCTTCAGATCGGGCACACGTTGCCCACCCTGCCCCCTGGCTCAGCTCCAACGGGAGGACGGAAGCATGTGCCAAACACAGAGCCTTAGACATGAGTTAGGCAGCCACTCATGTGCAGCTGTGGATCGGTCGCTGGCATCCGCCCATCTATGGGGGAGTTCTTCTTCGCCACCCCAACTGCCCTTCGCAGGCCTGCTCCGGTCCGCGATGCGTGAGGGCTCTGCTCTGAGCGCCAGGACCCCTCGGCTTCCCCGGGCATAGCTGGCCAGACTGCCGCCCACCCAGGGAGTCTCACACCCTGCGCGTCTGCGGCTTGCACCGAGGGGTCCCTGCGCCCCTCTTCCCGCCACGTGTGGCAGCCTCTGCACGTGGCACAGGGACGGCTGTCGGGCGCACAGCCTTTGCTCCGCGGCTGTTCCCAGACTGCCTCTCAGCAAGTCCAGCTTTCTCACGTGGGTCCAAGGAGAAGAGGCAGCGCACAAACGTGAGGGGGGTGGGTCCCACACCACTTCCGCGTACCCCGAAGTCCGATACAGCAAAGGCGATTTGCATTCGCCTTCCATTCCCTCCTTCCAGTCATGCATCTATTTGAAATAATGAAGGCCGGGGGAGTGTAGTTTTAAAAGAGTCCTGATACGAAGTGAAAAACTCACCGGAAACATTTAACTCGCGATGAAACACTTTCTCTGCGCAATTAGAGAGCGACAGCTAATAGCTGGGTCATATTACATCCTTCCAAAACACTGTTACATATTTCTGCAGAATGACTTCTCCTGCAAGATTAACATGCCATTAAAAGAAATGCGTTCCGAGGAAAGCATCCTGAAGTGATTCTAGGATTAAAAGGGACGGGGAAAACCTTTCTGCTCCGGGAAGATCAAGCTGGGTTCTTTCCAGATGGGCGCATGTGGCCTCAGGACGTTTCCTCTTGCTCGGATCAGATGCTATCAGCCCAAGGGGATTTATTCCAAGACGGAGCGTGGGCGTGGGACTTCCTCTCCAGCCAGGGAGCGGCTCACACCCTCCGGCCCGGCTGCGACAGGCTGCTCTGCTCACTAAGCCGTGGCACTGGAGGAGGGCGGCACCAGCCCACGCTCCCTGGAAGGCTCCCCCGGAACGAAGTCCCACCGGCTTCACTTCAACTGACTTCTGGTGTTCCCGGGCCGGACATCCAGCACTCGTGCATCCAGAGAGAGGTCCAAACACACTGAGTCTGGGCATTATTTTTAATGCCCACTTCAGTAAGAGGTTCCCGTTTCCGGGTGGAAGGGGACTCTTTGGACGGTTCCTGGCTTCTGCGTGCATAGGGCAAGTCGCCCACTGTTGCGGCCACCAAGTGCGGGGGCGATGGAGACAGTGGTAGCTGCAGCGGCGGGGTGAGAGGGGAGGACACCGGCCTCCAGTCCCCGTTCGCTGGAAAGAGCACGGAAACCGGAGCCCCGCTGGGGAATCCTGCAAGAGCCGGGACCTCGCGGTTGTGTTCCTAAGAAGGAAGAACAGGTGGAAGAAGGACGGGGAACGGAGCGACCCTCCCAGTGGCGAGGGCCGCGGGCACCGCCAGAGCTTGACGCGCACGTCTGGCCGGGGCAGAAACGGCCCCGACGGCCGCCCGCCCGGCTCCGCGCTCTGCTCCCGGGCACAACCGGCGGAGCGCCTGCCGCAAGATGGCGCTGCGAGACCGCGGAAGGCGCCCCGGGCCGCAGGAGGCTGGCGGGGCAGCCCCCTCTCGGGGCCGCCCCCTCCGGCGCTGCTCAGCCCCCTTGCCCGGTCCTCGTCGGCCCGGGAGCCAGGAGGAGGGCCAGCTCCTGCGGGCACGCCTCGGCTTGGGCCCCGCGGCAGAGGCGGGCCTTCTGCGCGCAGCTCACGGACCGCCCGGCGAGCGAGGCCCCCGCGGGCTCCGCCGGCTCTCCAGCCCCGGGCCCCGTGCGGGCGCAGGCTGCGCGCTGGAGCTGGCGGCCGGCAGCCCCGTCCTCACGCGCGCTTCCTGGGGCGCCGGAGGCCTGTGCGCGGGGGGTGGGGGCTTGGCGAGCCCAGCGGGTCCTTGTCCGTGGGCCCCTCCGGCGGGGGCGCAAGTGCTGGCCGGCGCGGAGGGCTCTGCTCTTGCACGGAGGCAGCTGGGGAGAAAGAGACCTTGCGCGGGGAGCGCGATGCACCGACGGCGAGGCAGGGAGGCGCGGGGGCCCCCCACCCCCCTGGAGCGGCGCTCAGGTCTCTGCCTCTGGCAGGACCTCCCGGCGCAGCGGCTGAGCGTCGCCTGCATATCGCGGGTGTCGTCGCTATGCGGGGCTTCAATTCCCCCGATATCTGTTGGGAGACAAATTCTGCCCGATGTGGCCCCTCCAAGAAATTCTTGACCCACTTGGCAGAAAACTTTCTTCTACAGAAAGTGGAGGAAGGAGCTGGAAGGTTGTTTTTTGCCAACTTAATGCTGACTAAGTGGGGTGACTTCGTGGATGTGGTGGAAGTTACGCAGCTCTGAGTGAGAGAGAGCACCGCATCCTTGCATCCTTGATTTTAAAGGACACAAAAATGGAGGGCAGCCATGTAGCTATTCTGGATTGTGAGTAAACTCGGGACTTTCTCGTGGCAAGTGTCCCTAAGGAAGTTCAAGATGGGTGGGAGTTTTTAAAAAAGGAAAATTTGAGGACACCCTTACAGGCAAGCAAGAGATGCTAAAAAGGCCTTTTTTCCAGGTATGCACGGAGTAAATGACAGAGAAAAGAAATTGTGGTTCAGCTTCCCAAAGAAGAGGGGAAATGGATAACAGACATCAAGGAAAAGGCCGAAATGCTCAATTCCTCCCCTGCAGAAGTGAAGTGCGAACGAAAGGGTCCGGAGTGAAGCTCGAGCTTAACAGGCAAATGCTCAAGGGACTCTGCATTTCTTTGGATGAGTCCAGATCTCCAGGGCCTGATGAGCCGCATGCTGGAGCCATAGAGGAACCAGCAGAGGAACTCACAGGGCCACTGGCTGCTCCCTTTGAGGAACCACTGAGGACGGATGACTCGAGCAGGGCTCATGCTGTCCCTTTCTTTCCAAAGAGGAGAAAGGGAGGATCCTGGGAACTGCAGACCAGTCAGTCCGACCTCAATCCCTGGGAATAGTCTGGAGCAGGTTATAAAGAAGCCGCACTGAGAGGACAATGGAGCAAATGCTGGAAGCCAGTGCGGACTGGGAAGAACTGGTCTTGCCAGGTTATCTGGTCTCCCTTTTCGATTGGGCAGCCTCCCTCGAGGACTGTGGGAATGCTGTGGGCAGGAAAGGAGTGTGCCCGGCTGTCATGGCCCTTCCTAGCAGGAAGTCACACCGACGCAGGCCGTGCTCCTCAAAGCTCCTCGCTCGCTGTGCCCAGATCTGTGCACTGGTGGGCCACAAAAGCCCCGCGAGGAACGCTGCCCATGCCTGCCGTGGCGGGGTCTGCTTGGGAAGGTGGCAGCCCCCTCGCGCTCCCGCTTATCTGTCTCTGCTGGACAGGGGGCTGGAACTCCCTGACCTCGGTTCTCATTTCCCCTGCGAAGGCTCCGGGGCAGGACGCGCGGCAAGGGAGCAGGCGGCCCCCGCTGTGCCAGCCTGCTCCCGGTGCCTCCCCTGCAAGGGAGGCTGGCCTCTTCGCAGGCCTCCTTCCTCCCGGGCCCTGCTCTGCGGCACGTCCGTCCCTCCTCTGCGGCAGGGGCCTGGGAGACAGGGCTCCCCGTGTCTCCCTGTGGCCGGAGAGGACGCCGCACCCCTGCACGTGCACACGCGGGCCATGGGGCCTTGTGCTTCGGCCACCGTGGCACGGGCTGTACAGCTGGCCGGCACACCCGGGCCACGCTCCGTGTGGCAGGCGGGCCACCGCTGCCGAGGCCTACACCCCATGCAGACTGGCTCCAGCGTGCCTGGCCGATGGGGCGTCACCAGCCCGCCCCTCACGACTGGGGTGCCGAGGGTGCCCGCGTTCCCTGCCCCACCACCAATCCATGCAGCAGCCTTCTCATCTCAGTTTCCTGTAAGCCGCCCAGAGACTTTTAGTATTGGGACGGCATATGAAAACTTGCCCTGTTCCGGGTGCTGCCAACGCGCTTGCTCTCCTCGCAAATCCGGCTGAGTGCAGGGAGCAGCCTGCAAAGGGGCCGCCTCTCCCCCTGCTCTGTGTGCGGCTTTCCCTGGTGGGCAGGACGGCGGCACCTCGGCTCACGGACCCAATCCGCCCCAGGACGCTGGTCATGACCCAAACTGGTCGTGAGCCAAATCAGATTTCCCCACCAGGTTCAGTGTAAATCAGGTTCATCCGTTCTGTAACCATATTTTTAGTCACAAATTTTGAAACAAAGTGACAAAGCACTGTACAAAGCACAGTGGAGAACACTGACCTGGTGGGGGGAGGCTATTGTTCGGAGGGAGGGTCCAAATGACAACCGTGCAATAGCGGGCGTGCTCGGGGGGGGGGGGTGGCCGCGATCGCAGGCGGCTCGTGCCGGGAAGACGGGTGCAATAGCGCTCGTCACCAAATGCGGAGTTTCCGACCGGAGGCAAAATGTGGCCAACATTTCTCTCCGTGAGCCGTGGTGCCACCGCATGTGGGGGGCCACCTGGCTGTGGAGGTGCTGCCGTTCATCGGGGGAGGGCTGCCCCGGCTGCGGGGAACTGAGTGCCCTTGCCCGGCTGTCCAGGGAGCAGGACATCTGTGCGCCGATGCCAGAGTGCCCGCCAGTGCAGGGAGCCTGACGGCCGCTGCGTGAATGAGGCCGCTGGGGCGGGAGCATGCCTCCCTGCGGGCACAGGGGGGCCTCTGACCCACAGCTGGGCTTCCAGGCCGCTCGCTCGCTCGCTCGCTCGCGGGGAAGCGGCAGGCCCAACGCCTTCCTGGGCCCGTCCACCGGCAGATACGGAGGAGCCTGGCAGATACGGAGGAGCCTCACGGCAGAGCGATGTGGCCGCTCCAGGGAGATGCTGCTGCAGCCGCTGCTTAATGGTGGCCCAGGGGGGAGACAGGAGGGCCGCGCACCAAAGCCGGATGCGCGGGAGCAAAGGGGGCAGAGGAGGCGGCACCGCGGAGCAGGAGGGGGCGCTGAGGAGCACTGCAGGCCCTGTGGGAGCCCCGCTGTTCCCTCGCCCCCTCCGCAGGAGCGGGAGGGGACCTTTAATCCCCAGGCTGCGGATTAATGGCGGCAGCTCATGCCGCATGTATGGCAAAATCCACCCACGGATAAAGCGGGCGCACAATGGGGATTGACACACCGCCGGGGCGAGCGGCTTTGGCGGGGTGTGCAGCCCGCTGCCTCTCTCGCTCGCTGTGCCGTGACAGGCAGATCAAAGCCGTTGGAAGCCGTTGGAAGACCCGAGTGAGGAGCCCTCCGCAGGGGCGACACATTTCCCCGTCTTCATTTTGAGTTTTAAAGCACGCACACGTGCGCATTGGTACGCATCTGTGGCGAGGAAGGCGCAGGAAGGGCCTCTTTGTGGAAATACGGCTTTCCAGCAAGATGCATTTGCTTCCACAAAAGTAGACCAGATTTCTAAATCAAACTCCTATGGATGGTGGCCTCCGTCACCTATTGCATTATAGCGGGTGAGGGATTATCCGTTGCACGTTGACAGTATCCATCTTTGGCTCCCAAGAAGGCACCGAGGATCCATTTCCAGTATTCCCCTGGGAAGTCGCGGTTCAACGTTCGTGGCCTGTCTTTCGTGGAATTTTCCGTGCAGCGGCTTGCTCGCAAGGAGATCGGTTTGGACTTGCTCGGAGAAAACGATCTCTGTGCACCCCGGCCCCTGCCCCTGCCCGGCCGCGTGCACCCCCCTGGCCCAGCCCCCCCCGCCTTTGATCTGGCCAGGGCTCACTGGAGCCCAAGTCCCGACTCCAAGCCCCAGCTCCGTGTGGTCCTGGCAGCCGGGCTGCAGCAGCAAGGGAAGGGCTGGCAGAGGGTGTGGCCTCTCCATCGGAAAGGGGCCTTTTCCGGTGGACAGGCACCGGGTGTTTTACTCTGGAAATGACAAACTCGGAAGAAAAGGAGCAGCATCAAGGACACGGATGGATATCACCAGAGGGCCAAGACAGAAATCAAATAGATAACATAATTGGAAGTACAAGATGGAGGATCTGCATTCTTCCTGCCAAAGCAGGACCAGGAGTAGACTGCGGTGGTGGCCCTCTGATGCGCTGATCGGCTGCCTGGAGCAGGTGGCTGGCCTCACAGACCTCCACGAGTCGTTCCCCTGCTTCATTCCTGGCCCCTCTGCCAAATTCTCTTACAACACTGGACTCTGCTTTGTTTCCTGCTTCTGCAGTCTGGTCCCCTGGGATCACCGGCGTGCCTTGTTTCTGTGTGTTATCCATTTCTTCTTGCACACCTACATTTTAAAAGAAACCTCCTTCTGTTGTGAGAGTGTAGATTTAAATGGCAGTTCTGCTGGGAGGTTTTCTGAGAATTCTGATCGATACCATTTGGGTCGGTGCATCGGAGCCCCTTCCAGCCCGTGCTTCGGCTTATCCTGGTGCAAGAGCCACTCGGTTCCTTGGATCTGTCATTTCTGGAGGGACACAGTTTGTGCTGTGTCCTGCAAGCGGCCCATTCCAGCGCACTGCTGTTCAGGCACGCCATGCGCCGGGGTGCACGGACAGGTGGCGCCCGTGCACACCAACCAAATGGAGAGGGCGGGTAAGCGCTCGCCCGGCAGTGCTTGTGCTTGGCAGCGTCGCGTCGCTTCCTGTCATCTGCTCTGCCTCTTCTTGGCAGCCTGTGGAGTGTTCCTGCGAGTCGCCTGCGCATCTTCCACCCGCTCTGAGCTTGCAGGAGCTGCGTGGGGCTGGTGGCCCGAGATACTCCACCTTCCCGACAATGCCTTTTATCGGACCAAGTGGCACACCAGTTTTAGGGGAGAGAGAATCCTCTTCTCGGCTCATCTTCACGCAGGGTTTCCACACCCCCCAGGCTCCTTGCCGAGCCCCCCCCCGCAGCTTAGCACCCCCCAACATGGGGCCGGTGCCAGGGATTGAGCAGAGAGCTGCCCCGTGTGCTTCTAAAAAGGCTTAATCCGCCTTTGACTAAGCTGCATGGAGGAGGGCCGGGGGCCGTGGAAGATTGGTGAGCAGGCCGGCAGAGGAATCCTCGCCTGGGGATGCCGCTCCGCTCCGCTCCTCTCCGCCTCTCCCTCTCTCCGGAGCCTGTCCTTGCAGCCACACAGCTCGCCGCTTCCACGGCTAACGGGCGGCAGGCGGCTGAAGCGCGGAGTTTTCTCCTGGGCTGCCTGCTGCAGCAGCGAGGACGCCACAAGCCCAGGGAGGGGCTGAATATCAGAGGCCTCCCACGGCCCCTCTGCTCGCCCTGTCGTGGAGAGATGTATGGATTGTGTTCTGTTGAATTATTACGCTTCGCTGCTAAAAGCCTCCTTGGGAATAATGCAATAGAAAGGTGGGGCTGTGAATACTTAAAATAAAGAGCAATGCTCATTTCTGGGCAGAACTCCCTGTTGATTTAAAGAGCTGAAATGCTACAGCACGTAAAGCAACGTGTGTCCCAAAGCTCTTGCAAAGGCGCTTGGTCTTGCCCCGCTCCCTGCCCTCCAGTGCCACAAGGCCGGTGCGCCTGCCTGTCCTTTCCTGCCCTCTCTCTACAGCTCCCGCCACGGGCATCTCCGCACGACCACCTGGGAGCAACCTCTCCTTGCAACGACCCAGAGCGCTCCACCGTTGAACCGTGTGCCCGTGTGCACCTCCACGTACGGCGGGGACCTCGGCACATTGCGTGGGCACCTGGTTCTCCAGCTCCACAGCGAGCCCTTGTGGCCTGCCCAGAACTCTTTTGGAAGAGCTGAGCTGAGCTGAGCCCTCTGCGTGGACGGATTGGGGCCATGGCCCGCCCTTGAGACAGGAGAGGCTTTGACCCCCGACGGGGCTTCTCGAGAAAGTGGCGGCAGGACAGCAATGGCGCTAACTGCCTCTGAGATCACGGGCCGCTGCCCCCCCCGTGGGATTTTTGGCACCGGGGTTTTTGTCACAGGCCAGGACTGGTTCAGAGGAGGGTGAGGAACACTCTCCCGAGCGGCTTGCGCCTCGCGCCTTGTGCATGTGGCCGCACCCGGGAAGGGCCTCCCTTTGCCAAGCCCAGAAGAACACGCTGCGCTGCTCGGGGCGTGTCGGGCCGGGGGCAGCAGGGCCGGAGGGGGAAGCGCCACCTTCGCGGCCGCAAACTGCCCAACGAAATGTCGGATGCGCAAGAGCCCCGCCTCATGTCGGGCTAGAGTGCATCAGAGGCCGTTTTCCTTTGGCCGTGCACCGCCCTGCAGGGCCTGCTCTGAGTCACGGACAGGAGCGGGCCGAGCACCGGGCGGATTTCTCGGGGCAAAGGGTGCCCCGGTCGGATTGCAGGGGCTCCCGGGCCGCAGGGCCCTCAAAATGGCTGGGGAGCCTGCAGAAAGTCGGGGGGATGTCTGTTGGGTCGAAACAGGGCACAGCCGGGGGCTCAGTCCCGGGAGAAACCCCACCGGAACGTACCGCTCCTGCAGCCTGGCTCAGGCGGCGAGTCCGGCATTGAACTAAACCCGGGCCTAGCAAAGGAAAGGGAAGCAGCCATGGCACACCTGTCAGGGGTGGCCCGACCCAGGACAGCCTCGTGGGCCCCCCCCCCGCCTCTGCTCCTCTGCGCGTCCGTGAAGTCGGCCCGCCAGGCCTTCACGCGAGGGGTGCCTCGGTTCCTCTGACCGTAATTCTGGTAGGCACCCAAGTGTGCCTTTCCAGGGCTTGCCAAGCAGTGGCTAAACGGAGTGCGTGTCGTGAATCCTTGGGGTGAGAGTTGGCACTGGGGCTTAATTGTCTCACTGATCCTGGCAAGCCCTATCTAAGCACGCCGAAGGGGGTGAAACTCTCCGTGGGAGCTTCCGGCCGGTGGCCGCACACGCCTGTGCCCCTCCAGCACACGAGCTGCTGTTCGATTTGAGGCTATCCGACTGTGAGGCATTCCGGGCGGCCTCAGTGGCCATCGGGGACACCTGGACGCAAAGGCCGCCCACCGGCACACGTGTGCATTCTGCATGTGCAGCGGCACCCGCGGCGCGGAGGGAGGGTGGGTGGCTCAGCATGCCGCACTCCGGCCCGCATGGCGAGCAGCGATGCCTGACTAGGGCTCCAGTTGCGGCCAGAGCGGAACTGGTTGGGAATGGGCACTTTGCCCGTAGCCCCTTCTCTGTCCATGCCTGGAGGCAGATCGGCCGGCAGGGAGAAGAGCAAGGTGCTGCCCAGGAAGCTGCTGGGCGCGGGAAGGGGAGGCTCGCGGAGGGACGCCAGGGCTGCCCCAGGGGTCCGGCACGCCTCCTTCTCGCCGTCAGACAAAGAAGCTACTGTCGGCGCTCTGGAACCAGTCGCGGGAGTGAATCACCAGCGTGAATTGGCAGTGCGGAGCCGGCTGCAGGGTTGCCATGGCAGCGGAGATGGGAGATCAGGGAGCAGCCTGGGGGCAAGGCATGCGCACGCGGGTCCTCCACCGAGCCCAGCCCAGCCGAGGCCTGGCCACCGCCCGGCCGCGGCGTCGGCGTCGGCGGGGCAGGCCACGCGTGTTAGCCGGGTGCCGGTGCGGGAGCCTCGTGCCGGCACGGAAGCGGCGTCCCGGGTGGAGGAAGGCGGGCACTGGCCAGAGTGCAGAACGGCTGCACCCGTCCCGGCCTCACGCCGCCGCTGAGCAGAGGAGGGGCATCCGTCCGTCCCCGCAGAGGACGGATGGACCCAGCGCCTCTCGCTTTGATTTGGCCGTGCTGACCGAGGGACGGATGCGCCAGGCCCGAAACTGAACTGTGGCTCCGGCAGCCCCTGTGAATCTGGCTGATTGCATTTATCACATTGCTGGGTCGAGTGGGCGATTCCCATCCCTCCATCCCTCCATCCATCCCAGGAATCCTGTCGCCTGAGCTGAACCCCCTGCAGCTTTTTCCAGGAGCTCACCCCCCAGTCTGGCAACAGTGCATTTTTTATTCTGTTTTGCTGGCATTCACAAAAACAAAAACAGAGCGAGTCAGAAGGGGCCTCCCAGGCCCCCCGGCTCCAGCCGGCTCCGCTCACGACACGCCCGCCATGTGCACATCCAGCCAGTCCTTGAACACCCTCATGATGGGGCCTCAGCCGCCCCCGTGGAGGCCCGTTCCACATGCTGCGGGGCCTGACCACGAGGAAAACTTTCTGGTATCCACCTCGGATCTTGGTTCCCGGAGCTTTGCTCCATTGGAGCGCATCCTGCCCTCCACCGCAGGGGAAAAAGGTCATGATCCGCCTCTGCGTGGCACTAGCAGGTCCCCCCTGAGTCTCCTCTCAAGGCTGAAAAGAGCCAGCTCCCTCCGGCTCGGTCTGCGCACCCCCTTCCCCACGCACAGCCCCAACCCCCTGGAGCTCCTGCTAGAGAGCCCCACGGAAGCCCACAAGTGGGCTGGGCAGGGCAGGGCAGGGCAGGGCCCACAGGTATTTGTGGAGGGGGGTGTGGTGCCCCCCCCCACGGCAGCAAAGCAGTCATTCCAACATGAAGGTGAATTAAGTGTATCTGATTAAAATGCACTGTTTGTTTTACTTAAGCACAGCAGTCAGGGAGAGTTACAGGGCAGTGAGCTAGAAAATAACATTTACAGAACAACACGGCTGCCGCCGAGTTCCCTGACCTTTCCCAACCTCATTATTTCACACTTTGCACAGAGCGCTGGCGGGCGGAAGGGGGTGCCGGGAGAAGGGCGAGGGGGGCAGGCGATCCGGCGCAGGCTCCGCGTGTGCTCCGAGCTTCCGACGGGCGTTTGCGCCGGCCTCTGCCCTCCCCAGCCGGCTCATGCCGGGTGCTCGTCACAGCCGCAGGCCGTGCACACGGCTTTGCTGCGCGGCCAGCTGGCCTCCGGCAACGGCCGTGCTGCCCGAGTGGGCGGTGGGAGGGGCGCAGAAGGGCCCCAGGGTAGCGAGCCGGGCCCCGGGAGCGCCAGGGCCCCGCACCTCCGGCAGCTCCTGGCCAAAGTCACGGCGCAGCGGGAGGCGGCAGTGGAGGCGCAGGCGGGCCGTGTTCTTAGGAGACCGCCGCAAGGTCTCGCCCAGACACCCGCCTCCCCACTCCATCCCCACTGCTTTCCCTCCAGCCCTGACAGCGGCTCCTGCGGCACACATGTCCCGTCTCGCGTGCCCTCGTCCCAGATAAGGCCCCCAGCGGGGGCAGGGACCCATCCCAATCCGGGAAGGGGAGTCAGATGCTTTAACTGTCAACCACGGGGTACGGGAGGGGAGCTTCCGGGGCGGTGCTGAAGAGGCAGAGGGCAGGGCCAGCCAGCTGTGGCCCCATGGAGGGGCGGCCTGCGGGAGAGCCTGGGCCTGCCCGCTTTGCAGGACGACGCCTGGCGTGCTGGGGACCCGATCGGCTGGGGCCCCCCAGCTCCTCTCCCTCGGCGTGCTCTGCCGCACCCTCATGCCGGGGCTGCGAGGGCTCGGCTCGGCTTGGCTTGGCTGTCTGCAAACCCTTCGTTTGCACTGTTCCACTGGGGAATTCCATGGCAACATTCTGAGAAGTGTGGATTTGGAAGGATCACGGAGTTTCAGGCTGCGTAATAGTTTGAAATGCAGAATTGTATGCATGAGCTGAAGATGCAAACTAACGCAAACTAATTTCTCCCGCATGGCCTAGTAGCGGGGGTGGCCACACAGGGGCTCTTCATAGGCTACCTTGTTTGGGGTACTGACCAGGTTCAGTCCCTGCCCCCGGCAGGCTGGAGGAGCCCTGACTTCACAGGCTGAGCACCAAGAAAGATGCAGCTCTGCATGGAAGCAATGGCTCCGTTGACTGGAGCTGCTCCGCATGTGCCTCCCCAGCCTTTGCGATCTATGCAGGGGGTCCTCCTGTGTGAGCCTCCCTTAGGCGGGCGAGAGGGGCAGCCGCCAGGAGAAGGGCCTTTTCTGCAGCTGCTCCCGTATCTGGAACGCCCACCCCAAGGAGATCCACCTGGTGCCTTCCTTACTTTCTTTTCAGCGCCAGGCGAAGGCCATCCTTTAAAAAAAATTAATAAGTAATGCCATGGATCTTTGCTTTGTAATGCTTGCTTGTGTTTTATTCTTATTTTTTAATGTGTCACTGGTTTTTATTGTACTCTCATCTTATGGCTGTGAGCCACCCAGAGGTGCTGTTGCACAATTGGGCACCATATAAATGCTGTCAATAAATAGGCAACCAAGCGAGCGAGTGGCACGCGATGCGCGTGGAAGGCCAGGCCCAGGGCTGCAGTGCTTCCAATGCTCCCCAGCTCTCCCAAAACTGCTTAATGGCGGGCAGTGGTGGAGGGAACCCGAGGGGCACGCAGACGGCCAAGCGTGGAGATGGCCCAGGTCTGGCGCTCCTTGTCCTGCTCCTATGGGGCATCGCCTCCATCAGCCGGAAGGAGGCCTCACCCGGCCTTGGGACGGCCATGCGCTCCGATGCGCCTCTCCCTGCCCGCCTGCATGTTGCCTTGTGCTGCCCGGGCCATTTCCGCCCTCCTCCTCCCCACCTGCAACCGGGAAGCGGAGGAGCAGCGCTGGGACATCTCGCTGGGCCACGGCGGCTTGGTTGGAGACGATCGGGATGCGCGTCGCAGGACGGGGCCCCGGCAGCCCCACGCAGCCTGCCCACGTACTTCACCCCCCGCGTGACTCCAGCCCTTGCAGCGCGGGATCCTGCACCAGCCGCAGCGCAAACCTGGCCGCGTGCGGACCCACTGCGGGTCCCGGAAGGGCGAAGCCGGAGCGCGAAGGGCTCGCCGGGGGGCGCCTTCGGCTCCCGCTTGGCGAAGGGCGCGCTTGGCCCCGCGGGGCGCCGCCGGTCCCGTGGCGCAGAAGCGGGCCTGGCCTTCTGGGAGGCGGGGGCGAGGGAGGCGCAGCCCGGGAGGGCTCGCCGGCGGAAGAGGCCGGCGGGAGGCGAGCGCGCCCCGCCTTCACGCCCGGGGAATGCGCGCCTGGTCCCGCCGAGGGGCTTCCTTCGGGGCCCAGCTGCCGCCCCGGGCCAGGCGGGGAGACTCCCGGGGCAGAGCCGCTGAACCCGCGCGACGCCCCTCTGGCCAGCGGGCGATGGCGCGCACCTTGCCAGATACCTGCGCGGCCGCGCCGGGCAGAAGACGGTCCCCGGGGAGTGCTGCTGAGCCGCGCTTCCCTTCCCTAACCTTCTTGCTTCGTCTTGGCATGTACAATACGCGGCCAGTAATCCCGACATCAAACGCGCCGCGCGCTCTTCCGAGCTGCACCGGCATCGGAGGGCGCGGGCGCGGGCGCGGGCGGGCGGGCCGTCTCGCTGGGGGCCGGATGCGCGCCCCCGCCCCTCGCGAGCAGCCGGGAGGCGAGGCGGGAGGCGCCGCCTGCGGGCCACGCGCGGGCGCCCGTGCCGCGGCGCGCTCTCGCCCGAGCCCTTCCCGGGAGGGCCGCGCTCTGCCTTCCCGCCGCCGCCACGTCCGGGGCGCGGGAGGCTTCCAAGGATGGTCGGGGCGACACACCTGCCCGGGCAGGCACGCCGATGAGGTGCAGCCCACGGTCTGGCCCCGGGAAGCCGCCTCGGCATCGGCAGGAGGTCCCCTTGTTAGAATTCTGTCCGGTTAGTCCCCCCCCCCCCCCCGCCCCGCCGTGGTCGGCCAGGGAAGGGGCGGCTGAAGTGTGGAGAGAGCGCGAAGGCGTGGACGCCCCTGAGCGAAACGGTGCTTGCTGGAAGCCAGGGACAGAAATGACACCCGGGAGTTCAGGGGTGTCATGTGGCTCCAGGGGCCACCAAAGCCCAAGGACAAGCCCATGTGACCGGGAAGCTGCAGGATTGGCCGGCAGGCAGGCAGGGTGGAGACTGGAGAGACAGCGGAGGAGAGTGGCCCCCGAGACGGAGAAAACGGAGAGTCCTCCGGGGGTGCACAAGCTGAGGAACACATGCAGTTTGTTCAGACATGCGAGAAATGCGGCTGCGTCTGGGCGCCCCCGAAGGGACTGCCAAGATGGAGTCAGTACAAGATGTTTTCAGGACCTGTCGGTTGCGTGCGCAGTTTGGGGGAGGGTTGGGGGATCAGGCTGGTAGTTTGCCAGAGGAATCCAGGGTGACGCAGCGGCGCTGAGAGGACTGAGGCAGCACAAGAGGGAAAACCTTCTGGGCAGGTTTTCGAGCCTCCCCATGCCCAAGGTGCGCACCCAAAGGAAGACCTTTCAGGACAGGCAGGTGAGCTTTTCTAAGGAGTACGTGGGGTGGGGAGCCAGACTTGCACCATGGAGCCATGGATTCCCAATCAGATCAGGTGTCCCACCTTGGTCTGACGCTGCTCTTGCAGAATCAGGCTTTTAACAGCCACGGTATGGCAGAGCTTTCACCCACGGAATCCTAGAATAGTGGAGTTGGAGGGGGCCCTGAAGGCCATCGAGTCCACCCCCTGTTGTTGCAGGACACCAGGTCACACCCTCCCACTCAGAGGGCTGCCCAGTTTCTTTTTGAGTGTCTCCAGCCCGCCACCTCTCCAGGCTGCCGGTCCCACTGCCGTATTGCTCTGACCGTGAGGAAGCTTTTCCTGAAGTCCAGCCTGAATCTGGGTTGTTGCAAATCAAATCAATTATTCCCTGTCCTACAATCTGGTATCAGCAGGACGAGATCTTGGCCTTCCTCTTTGTGCCAGCCTTTGAGGTCCTTGTAGCTCATTTTGCCCTGCCGTATGCAAGGCTAATTCACACGTGACGCAGTCCACCCATGGCACCCACCAGAACCCGTGCAAGATCCGCCTGGGAAAATTCCTCTGCATCTCCTTGACACCCTTGTCTTGGCATCAGACCAAAGGTCCATGTTGTTTCTGCCAGAGGCTGCGAGGAAGCCCAAAGCCAGGACACAGAGCCAAGAGCCGGCCCCTGGTTTTCCCCCCCAGAACAGCTGTGTTATGGCTGGCCTCCAAAAGTGAAGGTTTCACGGGTCCCCTGGTGAAGAGGGGGCAATGCAGCCGCGCTTCACGAGCTTCCCACACGACTCCTTCAAGCCACGCGCAGGGCGCCAGTGGCTCTTCTCGTCTCCCGGCCTCCTGTTGCCTGGCTCTGGGTGCTGCACGCAGACTCCCCATCCAGGCTCCGGCCGTGGCCACAGGCTGCCGGGACCGTGGAAGCAGCGCAGGCCGTGGGGCCGAAATGCCTGCTGTGCCGACACGCAGCTCCATGCTGCGATGCCCGGGCAAAGTGACTCAGAGGAGCGCCGTGGGAGGAGAACTCCCTGGTGCTTGCAAAATCGCAAACAAAGGAAGCGAAATTGTGGTGCTGGAAGCAGTTCTGTAACAGCGGCCCCTCTGCAGAAATAAAGCCAGGGGCTCTGAGCCTGAGGGGAGTCATTCCTGTGGCAGCGGGAAAAAGGGCGCACTAGAAACCCTCAGGAGCCTGGAAGTGGGACAGGTCCGCCGGGGTTTGCAGCCTGATTGGCCTCGGGCTCTGGGGTGGTCTGGAGTCATTCCCGCCGCCCACTCTTTCTGGGCTTGGGCATTAGGACGACCGACAGCCGGGAGAGAAATTGCGCTAGTTGGGCAGCATGCACCCGGCAAGCGTGGGGGGGGGGGGCAGCCCCTGCGCTTGCGAGGATCCTGGGGCTGGCACTGGCGGCCTGCTTGCGAGCTTCCCGTGGCAGCTGGCTGGCTGTGCGGCGGGCGGATTCAGCTCGGCTCTCTGCGTGGGCGTCTGCCTGTGCAGCTCTCTCCACGCCACTCTTGCGTGGCTCCAGCGGAAGCCGCAAGGGAAGCTGCCCCTGTCGCCCACTGGCTTGCGCAGACTGCCTCACGACAGTCCCTGCATTGCGAACGGTGCTGCAGCACGTGGAGCTCGCTTGTGGGTCCTGCCCCGTGGAAGCAGCCCTGACGGGGGCCTGCGGGCAGAGAGGGTGCTCCCCACGGACGGTGCTTGGGAGGGCTCTGGCAGCGCACGCACTTCCGCGGCGCTCTTTTGCAGCGTGAGGGGACAATGGCCCCCTCACAATGGGGCCTCACAATGAGGGGACAATGGTGTGTGACCTGGCATGTTGGATCAGTGGCGGATATTGAGATGCTTATTAACACATCTGTGCTGCCTTATCTGCTAGAAAGCCATCAGGGCCGCTAGAACAACTTCCACTGCTCTCGGCTCGATCGTGGACGTGCAGGAGGACTCTTGGATCCAGGCTTCCGCTGCACGGCTGCTTTCGCTCACGGTGGCCGAGAGGCCGCGTCCCAGGTCGAGGTGACGGCCGAGCCCCAGATGCGGAATCGTTTGCTCCCACAAAACACAGTGCGAGACGCTTGTAAGGGGGAGCCAGCTGGCGATGCCCAGATGGACAGTGACACCCATCTGCCCCACACATCCCCTCCAAGAAAGCTTCCCAGCAACACACACACACACACACACACACACACACACAAGGCAAAACTCGCCCTGTTCTGAGCCAGGCAAACAGGCCACTCCAAAACGCAGAGACCAGCCAGCCAGCCAGCCAGCTGGCCAACTCTCCCTCCCTCTTCCTCACATGCCCACACGTGGGCGCAGGGCTGGCAAAGCTCCTCCGTGTTCCCACCCCCCTGTAGCTCCCCCACCCCGGGGAACTTTCTTTCCCGGCAGCTTGGCTGCAGCCCTCACTGCTTTGTTTTCTAACGCCCCTTGCATGGTCCATGTGGGCCCAGCGGCCCTCTTGGAAGTTAAGACGGAAAAACAGAGAGCAGAGGAGGTTACTGTGTGCTTCCTGTTAGGCATGGAGACGTGTGTAGATTTCTGGCGGACTGTCAGGTGGGCACCCTTCTCGAGTCCTGCCACACACGTGTGTTTCTGTAGTGCCATTCTAATAAAACCGTTGCCTTTTCTTTCACTTTCAGTCATCTCCGCATCCCCAACACTCATCAACCCATAACACAGAAAGAGAAGACTGAGGTGTGGAACATGCAAGGAAGGCTACACGCTCCTTTTTTAGTGACGACTTTGATTCTTGATTGTAAAGGAAGCAAAAGCCAAACACATACTCTGGATTTTAGGAAACCCACATTTAATAAACTCAGAGCAGTGATAAACAACATTCCATGGCAAGTAACTCTAATGAGAAAAGGCGTCCAAGGTGGGTGGAAGTTTTTAAAAACAGAAATTCTAGAGGCACAATTCAAAACAATTGTTCTTATATGGTTTTCATTCCTGTAACCTGCCCAGGGAGTGGTATGGCCAATGGGCAGGTTAGAAATCAAATAATAATAATAGAAGAAGAACAATTCCAAGAAGCAAAAAAGAGTAGAAGACAACAGAAAATGTCCTTGTGGATTCACAAAAAAAAAAAAAAACCTTAAAGATGATCTGGAAATAAAAAAGGGCTTGTCCAGGAAAGGGAAGGAGGGACAGGTTGCAAGGGAAAAGTGCAAGCAAGAAGCATGGAATTGCAGGGAAGGTGTGGGGAGGCTGAGCAAGAGGTGCTACAAAGCCGCCTTCAGATACATGCAGAATAAGAGGGTTCAGCTACTCGGTGTGGCTGGCAAAATGATGACGGGCGACAAAGACGAGGCAGCAGTGCCCGGTTCCTGCCTTGGCTCAGTCTTCTCCAAAGAAGGAGCCATGACCTTCCTGGCGAAGGGGAAGCACAGGCGGAAGGAGCAGGATGGCGGCTCAGGATTGGGATGCAAGTGGTCAAGGATCATGCACTTGGGCTGAACGAGTTCAGAACTCCAGGCCCGAGGGATCCATCCTGCAGTCATAAAGGAGCTGGTGGAAGAACGCTCAGAAGAACTGGCTATTATGCGATTTGCAGATGACACAAACCTGGTGAGATGGCTAGTACCCTGGAAGACCGAAAGACGATTTGAGGTGCTCCTGGTAGCTTGGAGCGCCAGGCTGAAAGCCACAGAATGAATTTCAAAGGGACAAATGCCAAGTTCGGCACACAGGAAGACGACACCAGATACATCGCTGCTGCAAGGGGGAGAATCCTCCACTCGACAGTGCGGCAAGCGAGAAGGATCCTGGAACCGGCCGCAGGCTGGATATGAGCCAGCCCAGTGGCATGGCTGCAGCAAGAGCGAGTGCTCTTCAAGGCCGCGTGAACAGAGCTTCGCTTCCAATGACGTGACGTGCTGACTCCCCTTTATGCAACACCGGCTCATCCTCATCTGGAATCCTGGCCACCGAAACCCCTGTTCCACGTCCCCTCCTCCTTCACAGCTGCCCATTCCTAGGTCGCCCTTTCTGGCTGGGCCACCAGCCTTCTTCTGCCTGTCCCCGTGACCTGGGAGTGGCCCCTTGGGTTTAATCCACTGCCTGGCCAGCTGAGCTTTGCCTCCTTGGATTCGGCCCGAGGGAAGGCTGCCCTGTGCGAGCTGGCATCGCAACTGGGCAAGCCGGCCGTGGGAGGCGAGGCGAGGCGAGGCGAGGCGAGGCCTGCCATGCCCTGCCCGGGTGGAGCAGCTTCCTCGGGCGGGTGCTGGGCCTCCTCCGAAAGAGCGTTTTCTTGCTAATCCCCTGCTGCCATTTGGGATTTTTGCAGGCACTGGGATAAGCAGCTTTCCCTAAAGCGGAGCCGAGCTGGGGCTCAACAGGAATTAATTTGCCTAATTATTATCTTTGGAAAAGATTGCCGAGCGCCCAGGGGTCACCAAAAAGGGATCTCTGCGAAGGCTCGCTTGGCCCCTGCACCCAGAGAAGGCCACGGGGCCGGCATTGTGCCACACACCCACCAAGTGCGGGCCAGAGTAGCATCACAGAATAGTCGAGCTGGGAGGGGCCAGAAGGCCATCAAGTCCCCCCCCCCCCCACTGTTGCAGGACACCTCCCTACACTGTCCTGCTGTGAGGCTGCCAGGTCCCGGAAGCCGGAGCAGCCGCTGGGCGTAGTTCCTCTTAAAAAGCAGTGCGGATAACCGGGAAGGATGTCCGGCTCTGGCGGTGGCCCCCCGGCTCCCAGGAGCGAGCTTTGCAGCGTCTCGTGTCCGCCGGAGCGGTGTCGAGGTGGGCCTCGGTCCCCTGCCCCCTCCCCAGGGCAGAGCCCCGGGGGCCGGGCCGGCCCCTGCCCGGGAGGCCTCTGCGCGGAGCCCGGAGTGGGTGGCTGGTGGCAGAGACGAATGGGTTTAATCAGGCCGCTTACAGGGCAGCATCTGAAGTTTCGTGTAAGTTATGATAGCGACAGTTTGCACGAAAATTGTATTTCCAGGCTTCATTGACTGGCTTAATGAGAATCTTTACGTGTCAGATATTAAATTAAGAAATTAAGGAGCTGTTTCAGTGTGTATAGACTCTGTCGCTCGCATTGGCCGGCGTGGCAATCTGCGCATCCATCAGGAGCAGGCTGCAGACGGATGGGAGAAGCCTTTGATTTTCTGTCACAGGAGAAGTGACTCTGATGTGCACTGGCACCTAATTCATGTTTTATTAAAAGGCACGGAGAGGAGGCCGCTCGCCTGGCCCTTGCCCACTGCCTTCCCCTCGGCAAACGTGTCAAGAAGGACAGGGTCACTCTCTCCTCTCTCGCTTTCCCTTTTTCTTCCCCATCCCTTCAGTTTTTGAAACAGGTGAGCAGCAACCGTTGTGGCCCGAACATCCTGTTTTCCAGAAGTGCCCAAGTGAGGTCGAGCAATCAATGAGGCCAAAACCCATCATGTGCTGAACACACTAAGCCATGGCGGGTTTGCACCTCCAGGTCCCCAGTAGGATTGTCAGGGGGCTTAACGTTGGCTTTTGAGCCGTGCTGACAACCCGTGGCTTGTCAGTGGGTCTGTCTGACCCATGATGAGTCGCCGTGTTGTTCGGACCAGACTGAGAAGTGCCACTGTGGGTCGGGCTGCACGGCTGCCGAGCTGCTTGGCCAGAGAGGGAAAGGCTGTCCCTGCTGTGGGGCTGCCCTCGCCAGAAGCCCCAAACTGGCCACGCAGCACTGGATGGCGACGGGTAGTGCCTCCCCAGCCTGGCCACTGCTGCCCACTGCGCCAGGCTCCCTGCGGCTTGGCTTCTGCTGTCAGGACGCTTCACAGGGAGCTCTTGGAAGCTGGCTGTGGAGGAGGTTCCACAGTCCTTGTTTAGAGAGCGGTGAGCTGCCTCCCACCAGGTCCTGGTGTACGTAGGAAGGGTGCAAAGGGTCGTTTGGGTGCATTAGAAGCATCACTTGCAAACCCCGTGGAGTGCTGGTGCCCCTCTGCTCGGCACTGCTGAGGCCTCACCTGGAGCCCTGTGTCCAGCTCTGGGCACCACAGTTGAGGAAGGATGCAGAGAAAGGCAGCAAGGATGACGTGCGGATGGGAACAAGCCCCAGTGAGGAAGGAGGGAAGGAGCTGGCCTCAGGAAGGGGCTGCGGGGAGATGCGATGGTGCCCTTCAAGCACTGGAGAGGCTGTCACGAGACGAAGGCCAGAAGCATCGCAGAACGCAGGAGTGGTAGGCTCAAGGTGCAGGAAGCCAACTTCTGGAGGAGCTTCCTGGCTGTGAGAGCAGTAGGACTGGAGCCAGTGACCTGGGCGAGCCAGGAGCTCTCCCGCCACACTAGGTCCTGCTTCTCTCTCCTCTACCTTTGGCACCAGGCATGGAGAACAAGTGCAGAAGCCTTGCCACGAAGCAATTTGAATAAATCCCCCTCTTTTTTAAAAAGCGGGCATCTTTACATTCCTATGACATATAATAGACTGGGGCTTTAAGGAGATTAAACACAATGCTAAAATAGTTAAAAATAGATTGCAAATGCTTTACCTGCGGTCAACCTGAATCCTTTCCAAGCTGAGCAATCCGCATCCCAGAAGCCAACTTGTCACAAACTCACTGGCTGGCCCATGCAGCCCGCTGGTTCATTTCCCCAGTCAGTAAGCGGGAATAATGATTGTTCTGAAGGCAGCCAAGGCGCACTATTAATATCAAGATGTATTGCTTAACCAAGATACGTTGTTAAAGCGGCTATGTAAGAATGGATGCAGAATTATTTTTTCTTCAGAGAAGGAAACCTCCCCTCCCCTCCCCTGCCCTCCCCTCCCCACCACCGAGCTAGTCATGATCACCAGGCATACCTACAATGCCTCAAGGCTGTTTTTCTACATTCTCTCTTCTATTATGACACAAGCACTTTTGAATAAAGTCTGCTGTGAAATATGCAAATGCTACCACGAAATAAGCAATTGCCTACTGTTTTAAAATGGCAGCTCTGACTACAGGAATAAATTTCATAGGTCAATCTTGTGCAGTAGAAAATGCTTTTTTTCTTTCATCCATTATATACCTTCTGCAGTTAATTAATCCAGGTGTTCTCCATTTGCTACATTTTGGAAAAGAGTAAACGACAGCTCCTTAATGGCTTTCTTCTCACCCTAATTTACCATTTCACATCCCAGCTCAGCCCTCTCCTTCCTCAACTGGAGGGCCCTCGTCGTTCAAGGACCCGTTACTCTTGACACGGGTGGAACAATCCCAGTTCACGCGTGTGGTGGGGTGCCCCTGATCCCACTCCCAAGCCCCCGGATGATGGGGGCCCGGCCGGGCCAGGGACAGTGGGCGGGAAGTGGACGCCCCTCTGTGGCTCTTCTGGGTGGGCTTCGCTTTTGGGGTTGCCCAGGAAGGAAAATGCGTGTGGTACCCTTGGAGCATCGGCGCTGGGTTCCCGCCTGTGTGTGAGCTTGTCAGCCCTGTGCCCCCTCTCGCACCACCTCCAGCTCCAGCGTTGGCCACGGGAGGCTCTGCTCCGGCACTGGAGTCAGACAGGAGCACGGAGGAGCTGCGGGCCCCAGCCAGCCCACGATTTGCAGGAGGCCCCCAGCCACAAGGAGCCCTGGGCCGGCGGGCTTCCCCTGCTCCCAGAGACTCCAGATCCGTGGTGAAGAGCCACGCCTCCCTTTGGAAAAAGTCTCTGTCACAGTTAGAAAAATTGCCCGCAAAGGGCCCTGGGTGGATCATCCATCTCCCCATCCCGCTATAGATCAGGCTTCTCTTTGGGTGAGAAAAGTTTCAGTAAACAGCTTAATTTGGCACTAATACGAGCAGAGACATTGTTCAGTGTGTCACCTATTGATTGGCATCATTACAGCGCCATCATTCATCCCGGGTGCTCTGTCCTTGCGTTATTATTATCATTTCAAAAACAATGCATTGCCGAGTGCGCCGGCTGCTGTGGAAGATGGTGGAGTGAGTGAACGGGGTGGCGGAAGGCGCAGCGGGACTCGTGCTTGCCGGGGACAAAAAGCCAGGCCGGGCCAGGCCCAGCCACGTGCGGCCATGGTGGGTGCAGGCTGCCGGGTGGAGAGGCAGTCCGAGGCCTCTCCCCTTGTCCACAGGCCTGCCTGAGGCGCTTCCCCACTGCTGCATGAGGGGCTTCTCTCTACACCTGAGGCCACGAACTTTATGCCCGGCCCCCTATTCCAGATTTCGCCCATGCAAAGTATTTTGCGCTAGCAGAAGCACCGTCCAGCACAAGGGCAGGCATGCCACTGTTGCCGGCGGGGTGAATGGGCCCCCCTTCCTTCCTCAGCACGATTCCTGTCTCCTCTTGCCCCTGTTCGGGGCTGCTCCATACGCCTCCCCACACACCTTGCACCGGTTCGTGCGACTCCATCGAGCCAAGCCTCCCCGTCTGTGGGCATCGCAGCCTGGCAGGCTGTGCTCCGCTCGCCATGCCTCAGTTCCTCTAGCCTCAGAGTGCTCCCCAAAGAGCTCCTCTCAGAGGGTGGGGGGAGTGGGTCTCCTCGTCCCTGGTGGGAAGACCTGGACTTCCAGAAAACTCTGGGCCAGGCCGGGGCAGTGCGTGGAGCTGCCTGCCCAGCTGTTCTGCTCTGCGAGAAGGACCGGCCTGTGGGGTGCGACGGGCCCTGGGACGGCAGCTGACGCCTGCGTCCTTCTGTGGGGCAGCATGTCCGCCCACCCTGCCCCACAAGGCCAGCTCCCCACATGCTGGGGGCGGTGTCGCGCTCCAGGCCTCTAAGTCCTTGACCTCCGGGGACCCACACCCTCGCCCTCAGAATAGCCTTCGGAGTTAACGGGGGAAGAACTGGCCTCGAAAGGCACTTCCATCTTGCTCACCGGAAAATCAACAACCCAGGAGCCCACGGGGCAAGCCCCTGCGCCCCTGCCCCTGAGGACGCCAGCGAGCCGCGGGGCTCCCCTTCGCCCCGCGCCGGCTCTGGTGCGGGCCAGCCGCGCTCGGAGCTCTCCGTGGTGCTGCCTCGCCCTGCCCGGATGCCGGGCGTTTCTGCTGCCGGACACGGCAAGGCGAGGCGCCCCGGCGCAGATCCGGCCGCGCGGGCTCACCTGCGCGCCCACCCGGCGGGGACGCACGCCGGGCGCACGGCGCGCATCGGCCAACGGCAGCCGCCGGCTAGCCTGGCGCTCGGGTGGGGGAGCGCGATGGCCTGGGGCAAGACTGAGGGGCGCAGCAGGGCGGGCTGGCTTCTGGGCAGCCTCCCGGTGGGCGCCCGGGGGAGACGCAGCCCTGCTCCCAGCACTGCCCCTCGTGGGCGCCGTGTCGGTGCTGAGGGCGAGTCGGCACAGTGCCGGTTCGATGTGCGGGCCGACGGCTCCCTGCAGGAGGCCGAAAGGGGCCACCAACCCACGATGGCGCCCTCTCTTCTCACCGCTCAGACGTCTGGGAAAGCTTGCTCTGTTTTAATGGCGCGCGGCGCGCGGCAAGAGGAGACTTGGACAAAAAAGGAGCAGTCCTGTCCTTGAATAATGAGCGTGGTGTCTGCCCGCAGGGCTTCTAGTCAATCAAGCACCAGCCTCCCAGCTCACTGGCCTGAAGTCCGGCCCGTCTCTTCCTGTCTGCGATGCCAGCCAGGCACCTTGGAGATGGCTGCCCAGGGGACGCTGCCAGGCCGAGGAAAGGCAGGGAAGGGGCCGTCCGCAGCCCCCTCCCGGGGCCTCGGACAGATTCCCTCCGCGCAGGCACTCGCTAATTAAACCCCGGCCTGTCAGTGTTGCTCTGCAGCAACGACAAGAAGAGACAGCTGTCAGCAGGAGGCCAGGAGAGCGGCGGGGTGACCGAGAGTGAGGAGGTAATGAGTCGGAGGCCGAGCTGGCGGCCGGCTGCAGGCCGAGCATCGCGACTTGCTCCTGCAGATTTAGGGACGGGATCTTGTGGGGTCTGGGCAGGCGGGGGACTCGCCGGGAGGTGTCTCTTCTGGAGTTTGGTGTATTACTATATGTCTTTCCTATCTTTCTTCCTGATCAAGTGGAACATCCACTTTTTCCAGAGGCACCTGCCTGGCTGTTGCGTCACGAAGACAGCCCTGGTCCAGTGAAATTTTGCAGATGGAGAAGGGGCTTAGCAGAATTATGCGCAACCAGAAATGGACGCGCCAAGAGGGTCCCACACCCCAAAGGGCTCTTTGCCCCCTCCTCTCATGAGCAGAGGCAGAAAGAAATAATAAACAGATCTCTGCACATCTCTCACGCACTGCGCCAGTCAACTGGCTGCGGCATGTCACCCTGGTCTGCTTTCGCGCAAAAGCACCTGATACTCCTGCCAGTGAAGCACACAGACTCTTTCGCCTCAGGAGCTGTGCAGGGGCTGCCGGCATGGCTTGATAGCAGTGCCATGGCAACCGGCATGGGTGCAACCCACCTCGGAAGGGGCATCGCTGCTTGAAGAAGAGCGAGAGGTGGAGCGAGCTAGCGAGTGAGCGGGCAGTAGCTTCTCTGCAGGTCTGGACAGTTTCCTCCTGGGGGTTTCCCGCCTGTCCCGCCGTGTGCCCGCTGGCAGTGAGCAGGTGCCGGAGAGCAAGCGCATGGCTTTTGGAGCGGAGGCACATTTTGCCGGGGTGGCGGAAGGGTGTGGCTCTTGCATGGCCGGTGGCTCCAAAGAGACTGGGGAGGGAACCCGAGCCTTCGGCACGTGATGGCAGCCGCCTGTTGCTGGCCATGCCCCTTGACGTGGTGGCAGCCCCGCCACTGGCAGGCAGCAGCAGATGAGCCCCCGGGGCAGTGGACAGCCAGGGGCTGCTTCTCAAAGGGGGCCCCGGGGGCTGCTGGCTGTTCGCGCAGGAGGTCCCCACCGGGCCAAGCCCGCCGCCAGAGCCATGTCCAGCCGGCCTCCCTCTGATCCGCAGAAGCTGCTGGTCACGTGCCCAGTCCCTTGCACCGTTGCCCGTTCCCAGTGGCAGTGAATGGGGTGGAACGAGGGCATGTGGTCTCACTTGGAGAGCAGGCGCCTGCGTGGATGAGTGGCCGGGAAGGACCTCCTTCCGCAGAGGGAGCTGCTGCTTGTGCAGGTCACAGTGGTCCTCCTTCCCAGTAAGGTGGGTGGAAGTATACTGGGATGCCGGCCTTTTCCACTGTGGCACCCAAGTTGGACCCCCCCCATCCTCAGCTCCCCTCAGGCCAAATGCCTGGTCATTTGAGTCTCAGATAAGGGCGATTTGACTGATTTCCCAGGCTTTTAGTTTTAATGGCTCCTAAGACAGTGCCTGCATTTGCGATTTGCCGATTGTTTGAAAGTGCCACTGCTTATCTGGCTTATCGTGTTTATTCCTGCTATATGATTGTTGTTTTGAAATCTAGGCAGCAAGCTGCTCAGCAAATATTTTACTGAAATACAAATCGAAATGTTTTAAGTCAATGAGGACGTAAATCACCGCCCTGCATCCCACCCTTCCGCAGGATTCTTTCCGCAAGCCTGGCTCCAGGACCTGGAACGACCCCGGCCGGCAGAACGAGCACCGGAAGCAAGAGCGAGCGAGGCACAGGGGAATCCGGCCTTCCTGCTGCATGTGAAGTGAGGCAGCTTTTGGACGGGATACAAGTGCCGTGGCCCATCACACCTTGGCCTGTGGGGGCTGTTTTGTCCCGGTGTGGGGGTGCAGCAGGGAAAGAAACACGCTCTTGATGGACCGCAGAAGCCGGGTCGCTGGCCAGCCTTTGCAAAGGTCTCGAGCAGGAGGCCAGGAGCGCCCGCTGGCGGCAGAGTGTTCATGCCAAGGTTGTTTTCTATGAAGTCCTGGTGCTCTTATTGGAAAACAGATGCTGAGCACCAGCCCACAAGCCTCCAAGTTCAGCACTCTGTAGGAAGGGATTACCATTTCCAAAACCTTTCCAAACAGCTGTGCCTCTCAGCGCAGAAGGGGAAAAAGCACACGGCACTGAAAACATGATTGTTCTTCTTGGTGTCATTATCCCAAAGAAATGAGGAACCATTTCACGCACGCCCCTCTTTGATCCTTCCGAAGAAGGCCTCTGAAGCAGCAGCAGTTCCTGCAAACCCATCTGTGCCATTGATTTCTTTCTCCTAAAACAATATTGGATTTTTCCTCAATTAAAAAACCCGGGTAGGAAAGAGATGGCTTCGGATTAAAAACGTGCCAGATTCAGGCCATGCGCTGGAACGCCGTACTGCTGTAGCAGCCCCATTGCTGCGATGGGGCCCAGGATCTTTTCCCTCCCCTCCGCGAGCTCCCGCTGTGGGTCACCCACCCTGCACCCCCTGCACCCTGACCCTGCGGCCCGCTGGACAAGTGGCAGCCCTCCTTCTGTTGGGCCAGCTTGGATGAGTCACCTGCCGCATTCCCGGGAGCCTCAGACCGAGCGCCATGTTGCTGTTCCTTGCAGTTCCTTGCAGATGGAGCAAGACGCCTGCCACGGAAAAGGGCACCGTGGCACCGCAGCCTCCATGAGCCGCCCGCCTCGCTCATCCCGTGCCCCAGTCAGGATCAGGCTGGGCAGAGGGCCTCCTGCCCCACGTCCCGGAACGGCGCCAGAGGAAGGGACCGCCTGGGAGAGGGCAAAGGATGGGTCGCAGGATTCATGCCATGCCTCCCCAAGCCTGCGGATCAAGAGGCTGAGCTGCATCCCCTGATCCCTCCATGCACGCGAGGGGGACGCCCGGCCCGGGGCCAGTCGCTGGCGTCGCATCCTGAGGTTCCACGCAGGTGCGGAGTGATGGAAAGCAGCTGCCTGGTGCAGCGTCCTCGCTGTGGGACGCGGCTGCTTCGCCACACCTGCCTTGGCACATGCAGCTGTTGCCGGAGTGAGAGATTATCCTCACGACTCCCTTCTCGTTCCATTATTATTATTACTACTACTACTAATGGAACACGCTGGCTTTCTTTTTTAGCCTTTGCCCTTCTCAAGCATTTGTGTGGCGCCTCATTTCTTCACTGCAGCTTTTTTAAGCAGTTGAAAACTACTTGGGGCAGCGCTCGCCTCTCCGGAACGGCAGCCACCGACCCACACACCGCCTTTCCCCAAAAGCGAGACGTTGTTCTGCGGTCGCTGCCAGGGTTGGCCAACCCAGATGCCAAGGGCAGTGCAAAGCAGATGCTCTTGGGCACCAGCTCACACGGCGAGCTTGGAAGCACCCATGGTTTTGATTGCCGCCGTTCCAATGACGGATTTATGACCGATGGAACAAAAGGATCCCAGGAATTCATGGACGCCCAGGAACCCGCGCGGGGCTGCTTCACACTGGAACCAGCCCATATGCCACAGAGCGCTTTTTTGGAAGCAAGCCAGTTTATTTGTGCCCCGAAATCATAGTGTGATGTTGCGATGGTGTCAGAAATGCACACCCAAATTTCCAGAGTCCTTCTGAGGGAGCCAGAGCAGTGCAGTGACCTTACAGGGGCCGTGCAGGCATTCCTCGTGGAAAATCCGCAGGGAAGGAGAGGTTCGCAGAGCGATGCTCTTGCTTGTGTTGATGGGAACCCTCTGCCAACTGTTACGCAAAGCAGAGGAGCGAGCAGGGAAGGGGCAGGGAAAGCCGGTAAACCTCAGGCGGGCGCTTGGCCTCATGCATGAATGCAAAGGAGGCTTGTGGGGCACCCCCGAGATGCAGACGCACCTGCAGCCCCCGGACTGCCTCCCGCTGCATCTTGCTTACTGGTTTGTCCCAGACGATTCTTGGTCTGCATGGCAAGAGGACGATGCTGGCATTATTCATAATGAACTATATCAATGAGGAATAATAATAATTGCATCTGAACTGGACTTGGCAGCTCGGTTGTGGTGGAAGGAGGCAACATGCAGCATGCTGCCAGGCCCACAGGACTGCCCCAAGGAAGCCGGCAGCACCGGAGGGTGGCAGCCGGGAGAGAGCACTCACCTGGCCCAGTGCGAGGAGAGGAGGAGGAGGAGGAGGAGGAGGAGGAGGAGTGGGAGGAGTGGGAGGAGGGGGAGCAGGGCACACGGGATCCGCGCTCATTAATGGCAGGCCGCTGGATAAGGGGCTCATTAAGGCTCTTCTGGAGGGAACGGCCGGGGAGCGCCTCCACAATGCAGCCCCACAACGAGCGGGGTCAGGCAGGGCTTGCCGGCTCCAGCTAGCACGGCCTTTTCCAACCGATTAAAATCAACGCTAAGTGGATTCCCTCCTGGCCCTCGGCGCCGTCAGTCAGCCTGATGGCTTGTCACTCACGATTCCCCTTCTCCTGCGCGGGGTGGGCCTTCCACCCCTTTGCCTTCGTGGAGGAGGGACAGTTTGTAGGACTCTGAGCGGCCTGGGGATGTCGCTCTGCTGCCTGAGCGCAGTCTGTGGGGGGATGTCTCGGCATCTCGCCCTTCCCCGTGTCTGCTCCACACCTGTCCGGGTTTGCCTCCTGTGATTCCGGGCTCTGTCTCTGCGCCCAGAAAGGCCATCTTTGGCGATGAGCCGAGTCTTTGCCAGGAAACACGGAGATCAGAGGCGACCATTGGCAGGGCATTGGGGTCAGCCCCTGAAGGGGCAAGCACAAAGGGCCTCGCAGCCGCCTTGTTGGAATTTGGCGCACACAGATAAACACCGATTGCAGCCCCTCCAACGGTCTTGGGTGGAATGGAGCACATGATTCACACCTGAGTGCTACCCCAACCCAACTCGCATGCACACTTCCTCCTATCTCCCACACTGTGCTATGCGACTATCCGTGACGGCTGAAAGAAATAGCAACAGGACAGCATTGGGATGCTCACTGTCACACTGCTCATGACCAAGGGCCAGGGCTCTGCCGCCAGGGTGAGGGGCCAGGTCAGCTCCTGGGCACTGGTGCCCCTCCTGGCCTACAGTCCCGCCAGGCTGAGACCTGCTCGCCTGGAGCCATGGAAGGGGGCACAGAAGCGCAGAGGCGTGCGTCGGGGGGGGGGGGGCTTGCTGCACATGCGCGCCCGGCCTTCCCCGTCCTGCAGCCCAGCACAGAAGGAGGCTTCCCCGGCATGCTCCCCCTGCCGAAGCTGGCCGTGCGCATTCTTCCCAGGAAGCCACACATGTGTCCCTCTTCACACCACTCGGCACCACTGACTCGCTGGCGGTATCCCGCCGCTGTGCACACGGGCCGCTTTGATTGTTGACAGCTGTGCAAGCCCCCGGCGGAGCATCCTCCGAAGGCCCCTGCAGCGGGCCAGCGGGCCTGGGCTGAGCCTCGTCCTGCCTCCGCACGAGCATCCCTTGCCCGCCCTTCCGCATCTGTCCTTGTGCCTAGGCAGGGGCTTAGGAGAGCGCGGTGCTTCGGGACTCTGGAGCCTTCCATCTCCCTTCCCTCTGTACATTCGTTGTGCTCGGGGTGTTCGCAGGTGCCTGCCTTCCCTGCATCCCGAACTGAATCCATCTGTCAGTCCCGAAGTGCTCCAGATGCAAGCCCAGCAGCCCGTCACTCCTCACGCACGGGCTGGTTGGGTCCATGATGCTTGCCCACCAGCTCGCAGACGTGCAGCATCGTGGGGCCTCGGGCTCACCCAAGGCTCTTCCCGCAGGCGTTCCCTGCAGGGCTCCTGGAACCGGAGACGTGGGCCAGCCCAGCAACCTTCGCCCGCTCAGCATGCGGGTGTCCACCCCAGCCGAGACTGCTCTTCCAGGGGAGCGGTTCCCTCCGCAGTCCCTCGCTGGCAGCACCTCCCCACCTCTGCCTGCATGGCAAGCTCCCCCGTCTCCCAGTTCCTGGCTGCGGGGGCAAAGCAGCGGGGCGGGTGGGGCAGAGGGTGGGAAGCAGCACCATCCGGCACTCCTCCTGCCCCCTCCCCACGCAGGCACGGAGCGAGCTGCCGCACGGCCGGGTCCTACGCCCGCTGGTGGTTGATCAGCCCCCCTCCACTGATTCGCGACCAGCGCTCAGGCTGCAGTGCTCAGGCACCTGCATCGGGCTCACGACAGAGCTCCTTCCAACAGAAACATCGGGAGACGTGAGCGCTGCAGTCCTGTTTACCGTGTGACCACGAGTGGGCTGGAATTCCTGGCCGCTGTGCGATGGAGGCCGTGAACAGCTGGGATTCCCTATGGGACATGTTTTAAATTGTAGCGTTCCTGTTCCTGTTCCGCAGAAGCTCCCTCTTTCCTCTTCTAAATGCTAGGCATGTTCTGCTTCTGACTTAATGCTGTCAGATAACAGGCAGCCATGGAGGAGAGCAGATGCCTCACATCGCTCTGGCGTTGGGTTCCAGTCTTGCTGCAGTCAGCTGTCTCTGCGTTCCGCTTCGGCACACTCCTCTATCTCTTGCTTTGATAAAGTACAAAGGCATGCAAGCTGCGTCCAAATCATCTTGCGGGTGGGACGTGCCTCACTGGGAAGGAGCGGGTGGCCCCGGTACTCGGAGCAAGGCCTGTCGGGGCCCCGTGGGCCGCTGCAGAGCGGGCAGGCTGGCCCAGCTCGCCACAAGAGAAGATTCCCTGGAACGCGGAAAGGGGGCAGGAACACGCAGGGGCTTTGCTCTTGCACAGCCGAGAAGGGAGGCTGAGTCATGTGAGCCGGAAGAGACCCAGTGGGGAAAGGAAGGGGCTTAGCTCCGCTGCGGGACTGGGGCATTCGGCTCGGTGCAGCTTGGATTCTGCTCCTGCGCATCCTTCGTTTCTTGGTCTCCTTCCACCCTCACAAAGAGCACGGATGCCACGGCAGGGAGGAACGGCTCTGAAGTGTGCGAACATCCAGTTCGGCTCCTGCACAAGGGCCCTGGGGGAATGACCCCTGCAGTTGTGGGGTGCAGGAGCAGGTGGGTGGGCAGGATGGGTCCCTCAGGAGGCGTCTTCCTGGGGCAGCGGAGACGGTGCGGTGCTCTTCCACAAGAACGCTGGTGGGGCACCCATCTCATCCCCTGCCCTTCCTGCAATGCTGCAAAGAAGTTAACACCCACCCTCATGTGGGGGGGCACCCCGCAAAAGCAGAGTAACTCTCCAAAGGGAAGACAGAGGGTGTGACTGCAGAGCGACCTCACCGAGGGGCAGATCGGCCACCATGTTCCCCCAAGGGAGTGCCCCGTGGCGCGCGGCCCCGACCCGCCAAGGAAGGCGCACCCCCAGGGGCCCAAGACAGCGCGCCTGCCCGGAAGGGGGCGCCGTTCCCGGGCCAGCCACCCGCCTAGCGGAAGCGCGCACGGCGCTTGGGAGCGCGGCCAGCGCCCGCTTGGACCGGGCGCTTCGGGCCCAGGGTGCCTGAGCTGCGTGCTGGGCGCTAGCCAAGCCCCGCTCGCCCTTGCCCTGCCTGCCCCGGGCATGCGGCCGCGCCACGGCACGGCACGGGGGCAGGGACGAGGGCAGAGGCGGGGGCCCGTCATCACCTCGCCGGAATTGCCGCGACCCTCCGGGAGGCCAGACCGGGTTCGGCTGGGGCAGCCGTCGGGCGGCGGCGTGGGCGGGCGTGGCCGGCAAGGGCGCCCCTTGGAGTAAGGGCGGCGGCGGTGTCTCCAGCGGGGGCCGCCTCGCCACACTCCTCGGGGGAGGGGAAGCACTCCGGCAGGGCTCGGGGGCGCGGCTGCGGGGCTCGGAGGAGCGGGGAGGGGGCGCTCCTCCCCGGGGAGGGGGCGGCGGCTGCACAATCGGCGCCGGGGCCTCTGCGGGCGCGCGGAAAAACCGGAGCAGCGGGCGGGGCGCAGCGTCCCCCGAGACGGGGCGCCCCAGAAGCGCAGCCCCCTGGCCGGGGCGCCCGCTGCGCCTGGCCAGTCCCTCCTGCGGGTGCTCAGCTGCGCCTTCCCCCGGGCGCCGACTGCATGCGCGGCGCGGAGAAACGTAAACTATGCAAGGAGGGCGGCGTGGCGGCAAAGGAAGCGATGTCATTGCTAAGTGGAAGCCCGAGCAGGCTCTGCGATATGCGAGAGCCTGGATTTAAAAGGCTAAAAACGCGATTGCTTTTTTTTTTTTAAAGGGAAAGCACAGGAAGCTGCAAAGGGCGGGTTTGCATCCACAGAGCAGAAGCCCTGAAGCAGGACAATCGCTCGTCGCTTCCCCCGAATCCCTCCCTCGTGCTACCGTTAAAAGTTTGTGCATGGAACAGACCGATCCGCTCACTGTGCACTTTGACTAAAACCGAAGAAAACTGATTTGAACGGATGACGAGAGCGCGCGGGCGTTCCCCCCTTGCTCGCTCCCCTGTACCCATCACTGGGCCCGGATACTGCCGGCTAGGGAGGGTAAACACCTGATGAGGGACGCCAAGGGGGCAGAAGCGCGGCTCCCTCGATGGGGCAGAAGTGCAGCTCCTTCTGTCTTTGGCTTCGCGGCCAGAGGCACAAAGGGCCCGATTCATGGCCTTCCTCTCCCTTCTCCTCCGCCCTCCGCATGCTTGGACAACGTTCCCTTCTTTCACTGGAACTGCCCGGGAACCTCCTGGGGGTGTTTGGGTGTTCGGAGTTTGGCTGATGTTTGAAAGGGCCACGATCCAGTCCGGGCAAGCGAGGCCGGGCGCCACACCTGCTTCGCTCTGCTCGTGAGCAGCGGCTGGGGGGCCGCGGCAGGGCTGGCCCTGTGGGGCTGCGGGGAGGGGTTCAGTGCGCCCTTCCTGCCCGGCCCTGGTGGAAAACTGCCTGAAGCTGCGCTTTCCGCACGGCGCCCCGGCGCGTCGCGGAGCTCACGAGGGCCTCCCCGCGGGAGGGCCTGGCGCACCAGCCCTCCAGGAGCCCGGCTTCGCGCGAAGGCGCTCCCCGCGTCTCCCGTGCGCCCTGGGCCGGCCTACTGGCCGCCCGGCCCATCCGTGACGCAGACCCTGAGACGCAGAGAGCGGCGCGCAAGGCCGGCGGTTCACGGGCAGCCGGTTGGGCGCATGTCGCCCCCGCGCCGCAGCACCTGATTCCCGGGAAAGCAGCCGCTGACTCGATACCCCGGATTAGTCATCGCGGAAGCCACAGACAGCTCGTGGGGCGACAGGCCCCGGCACGCTGCCTCGCCTCGCCGGCATCTTCTGGAAGAGGAACAAAAACTGTCCGTGTGCGCGCGCGCCCAACGAGCGAGCGAGCGAGAGAGCGAGGGAGATGTTATCACAATTTGACAAGGCAGCCCCCATCCCTGCAGCTGTCATCTCCTTGCTAAATTTCACTTTGTTGTTTTAAGCGCCTTGGCAACCTGGCCAAGAGGGATGGTCCCTCGTCAGGTTTTTGCAGTAATAAGTGGAAATGAAGGCTGAGCCGTCCCGGCATGAGAAGCGCTGGCATCAAACGCAATTCCAGCTCAATCTCTTTAGTGCGAGAAGGATCAAATTCCTCCCCTGGGAGGCAGCGAGGGAGGGGGCGCCAGGCAGCCAGCGAGGAGGGCGGGAGCGCGCGCGCGCGCGTGATGGAAATGTGCAATATAATGTGGAAGAGCTTGGTGCTCATTTAAAGTGCTTGTAATCAGATGGAAACATCCCCGAGGGGAAGCAGAGAAGAGCCTATGAAAAAATATTCTGGGAAGGGAGAGGAGGGGAAAACAAGAGGGATGGGAAGCAAAATTAATTTTTCATTCTGTGGTGTGAAGGGCACTTCCACTTTTATTAGCACAGTTCTCAAAGCTGCAGGAAAAATGCGCTCATATCCTGCTGTCGAGCTGAAACGGGAAGGAAGGCGCTTGCACCGGGAGTGTAATTAACAATCGCGCTTTCTGCTGCGGAGCTCAAGGGCTCTCTCCGGCTCGAGACTCGGCGCAGCGAGGCGGAGGGCGGGCGGCTGTGCTCGCTCCTGCGCCCCCTGCCCCCGCAGACCCGCGCTTGGGGCCTTCCGTGCTGCTGCCTAGAGGGAAAGGCGGCGGTCCCAGCGACGACGCCGGGGATCTGGGGGCTGTTCAGCCCGGTCTGCCGCCGCCGCAGCCCCTTCGCCTTGGCTCATTTGCATCCTCCAGCGCATCACGGCAGTGCGCCGGCTGCCTAAGTCAAGGCTGTGCAAGCGGCAGCTGCTTCCCCGATTCCGCAAAGGGCTCCGGGGCGGGCGATACGGATGACGAGGCACCAGCTCCGTGCCTGGCGTGCCTGCAGCCCGGAGCAATGGCGGTCTCTCCCGCTGTGCAGGCTCCGCTGGGAGCTGCGTCCCCTGAGCGCTGCCTGGCACAGCCGTGCTGTTACACGGGGGGGGGGGGGGGGCGCGCTGCCAAGGCCAGCATGCGGGGCGAGGCAGGCCCGGCACGGGCCGCCCGCTCCGACCCAGCCAGCCAGCCAGCCAGCTCTCTTTGCACCACTGGCCCTTCCGCAGGAAGACTCTGCTCCTGCCTTCTCCCGGAGCTCTCTCCAGGGCGCGCCGCTCCTTTCGCTTGCGCAGCTGCAGGCCGGGCCAGTCTTGCTTAGCAGGTTGTGCGGAAGCCACTCTAGGCCCGTTTGGCTGGGGAGCACCACAGACAGGCCTCAGAGAACAAATGAACGCATAGGTCGGTGGCACGGAGGGAGGAGTCGTTTCTCACCAACACCGGCTCCTCCTGAGCTGGAGGAAGGATCTGCGGGCGGTCCCTGCCATCCCAGGAGGAAGGTGGTGGACTGAGGAAGAGCGAGCTGGGGGAGCTGAGGAGGCTTCATGCTATGCACACACATATGCGTAGCTCAGCCCCTGCTGGGGTGGAAACCGAGAGCTGGAGCTTCCCCACTCAGCCTCCTCTGGGAGGCATCAGGAATGGAGCCCCACTCCACTGGGCGACGGGCGCCATCACCAACAGCCCCTGCCATGCAGGGCCTCTCCTCTGCTCACCCTCAAGTATTTGGCGCCTTCTTTGTGAAGGCAGCCGACAGGGCTGCTGAGGCCTGCTCAGCAGTCTTCTGCTGGCCAAATAGTCCCGCCCACGGCTTACATCCCCCGCCTCCCGGTCGTCCTGCTGCAGTCCTCCGAGCCACTCTGTCGGGATCTTCTCCGTGCACAATACCTGGAACGAGGCCCAGGCACCCAGGAGGGGGCTGGCCGGGGCGGCAGAAAGTTCTGCCACCGCTTCCCAGGGCTTGGGGGACCTTTCTGCCGGCGTCACCTAAAATCACAGCAGTTCTGCTTGAGGCCACTTCATGCTGCCGACTCATATTCAGCTGCTCAGTCACCAGGAAGCCAAGATCCTTCCCACAAGTTCTTCTGTCAAGGCAGATTTGCCACATCCCATACCTGTGCATGTTCATTTATTAGTTATATAGCAATATATAAATATATTTTCAACTCAACAGTCTGCATTTGTCCCTGTTGAGTTTTTGCTGTTTGCTGCAGCACGAGTCAGAAGGGGCCTCCTGGGCCATCTAGTCTGACCCCCTCGGCTCCAGCTGGCTCCGCTCATGACATGCCCACCATGTGGACATCCAGCCTATCCTTGGGCACCTGCACTGATGGGGCCTCAACCACCTCTCGTGGAAGCCCATTCCACGCCCTCGGGGTCCCAACTGTCAGGAAGTGCTTCCTGGCATCCAAATGGGACCTTGGCTCCCTGAGCTTGGCTCCCTTGGAGCGCGTCCTGCCTTCCTCTGCAGGGGAGAACAGGTCCCTACCCACCTCCGTGTGACACCCCCTCACGTACCTGCATGTGCCAACAGATCCATTCTTTCAGGGTCATTTTTAATGTTGTTCTTGTATTTTGAGGTCTTAGCTATCCCTCAGAGGATTGTGGCATCCACACATGTGATAAGGACCCTTTCCACCTGTTCATGTAAGGCTAAGGCTGAGTTCACACATGACATCAAGCAACCATGCGGTCAGAACTGAATTGCTCAAGGCAATGGACGCCACGTGTTTCGGGGGATGCCTCGGTTCCAGGAAGTCTGTTCCCGCCCTTTCCCGGTCTTCATGGGATGCACATGGACTTCACCGCAGCAGCAGCAGCGTGTCTTCCAGAATCCAGGACGACCACACTTGTCGAGACAGCCTCCAAGCACTTCTGGCAGCATGCGGTGACAGTTTCTCACTCAGCAGCTTCTCAGGCTCGTGGTGGCAACTGTCTCAGTAGCTCCTCTGGCCGGGCGCCAGATGTCACCGCTTCAGCTTTGGTCCATGCACACGTTGGCCGTTCAAGGAGGCGCCTCCAGATGCCTCCTGCTGCCTGTTCCAGCAGGAATGCGGCGTGAAACTGAAGCCTGCTGGCACATAAGGTATCTCGAGCTGCCTGCTGTGGTGAAGGCTCTTGTGGCACTCCGCATCTCTTGCCCAGTCACCTTGGACAGGTGGCCAGGGACAATGCCGCAGTGGTGCTCCACATCCACAAGCACAGACACCTGGCCAACTCCACTGACACAGCTGGTTGCCTGAATCTGGGACTGGCGGGTCAACAGGTGACTCACCGTGGCTGCCATTCTTGTCACCAGAACTGACAACATCCTAATGGGCGTGTTACATAGAAACATAGAAACAGAGCAAGTCAGAAGGGGCCTCCTGGGCCATCTAGTCTGACCTCCGGCTCCAGCCGGCTCCGCTCACGACATGCCCACCATGTGCATGTCCAGCCTATCCTTGAACACCCGCACCAATGGGGCCTCTACGACCTCTCGTGGAAGCCCATTCCACGCCCCTGTTGAGCTGGAGTTGGGGAGTCGCAACAGCCAGGAGTGGCGGACAGACTCCGAGACCTGAATGGAGTCTTCAAGACTGGGGGCTCCATCCACAGCTCTCCTCGTCACACAGGACCCTGCTCTTCGCAACAGCTTCCGCTCTCAGGCAGGAGAGAGCAAGGGCTTCTCGGGAGACGCATCACCACTATGCTGGGCGGGGATTCATTTTCGCCCTTTCCTCCATTTCCCCTGGTGACGAGCGTGTTGGCAAAGCTTCAGCGGGATGCCATGGATTGCACCATCATCTCCTTGGTTTGCTCAGATCCGACAAAGGTCAGTCCAGCCCCCGTGGATCCCAGACCTGACCGCTCAGGATCAGGGGAGCAGTCCCCACCCCAGCATCACTCCGCTCTGTCTGGCGTGGGCGCATGCGTGCACTTCTCCATGCTGAGCTGATGGTCCCAGTGGAGGCAGCTTTGAAACCAGTGGTGAGGAAGACCTGTGCCTTGAGGGGGAGCGCCTGCCGCCTCTTCATCACGCTCAGCGCCTTGACCCACCTCAGCCCCAGGGCCACCTGGTGGTCTTGTCTGGGACTGAGGGGAGGGAGGGAACGCCTCCCCTTCCATTATACATGCTGGGGGAGCGATTCCTGGCAGAGTTCTTAGCTGCTAAATCTTCCCCAGCAACGGGCTCCATGCATGGTCATGGCCCATACGTGTGAATGCACAGGCGGCCACTTACAGCTATAGGTAAGCAGCCCGCCTTTCCTCTTGCTTGAAATACACCTGGAAAAGACCTTCTTGTTCTTTGCATCCCTCACTACCCTAAGCTCATTCGGAGACTTCATTTTCTGTACGCTGTCTTTATCGTTCTGGGCTGCTCACCGGTGCCCATCCCTGGCTCGCTGACCCCCCTCCTATTCCTGATGCACTCCCTTCCTTTAAATGTAGAATTCTTTTCTTGTGCTCTTTGCATAGCCGCCCTGGCTTCTGTTGGTTCCGCTCTTCTTTCTCACTGGAATTATTGTGAAGGTGTCCATAGTAACTCTGCCGGCTTTTCTTCAGTAGCATATCAAGCCTCTGAGCCCTCTCCAGTGCTCCTCTCACTGAGATCTGCCTTCCTGCAATCTCAAGCACGCACCGTCATCTTCGGTTTCTGTGAGGTCATGCATTCCAGCACCTTTCCCCAAAGGTCCTGCAACTTTCATCTTGCTCAGGTCGCCAACCGAGCAGTGATTCATCCCCGTTTCCTCTGGGCTGCAGCTCAGAGGGATTCAGCGCCGTCACAGACACAAGCGGTGAGGGCAAAAGTTGTGGCTCAGCAGCGAGCCTTGCGGGGTGAGGCGGGGACAGGTGACCACATGGCCCACCCCGCACTCCAGCCGCCTCTTGCTTCCTGAGGAACGGTTCCGCGCGGGACCGTTTTGCACGCCTTCCCTCCCAGCCACACGACATGCCTTGCACTGCAGACAAAATGCTCACGTGCCGCACACCCTCCTGGCTCGTGCTTTCGGACGGGATTACTCCATGCGGCTGGTGAATTACCGGATCTCGCAAGCAGGCAGGCAGGCAGGCAGGCAGCGCACAGGTGTGTGCGGACGGACGGCGCTCCCTTGCTGCGAGGCCTGTGCTGAACGGGGAAGGGGCACTGCAGCTCAGGGAACCATTGTGTGGACGCACGTGGGGGTCGCGGGTTTTCTCCACACATCACCTGCAGAGCGGAGTGTGGCGCCTGCCCCTCCTGGGCCCCTCTGGCTCCGTCCCTCACAGCTCCCCCTCTGGAGCGCGAACCGTGAAGGCCCGTTCACAAATGCAGGAGGGCACTTGATGACTGCGGCATCAGGGGGAACAGCCTCCCTTGGGCCGGGCCACTCGGTGCTCCTCTCCTTGCCACGGGGATCGTGGCGACGTGGCTGGCACGTGCCGTGTGGACTGGCCCTGGGCACGGCCGATGGCCTGCCCACACCCTTCGCGGGTGGCGTCCCTGCTGGGCACAAGCAAACCGGCAGACCGCCAGGATCCACCCTGACACCCTTCCCAGCTCAGGTCCTTCTCCGATTGTGAGCGTAGCTTAGTTCTGCCTTTCATTTGCATAAAGATTTGTGCAAATGTTTGTATGCATTTCCCCAAATGTGTGCATCAATTATGCACAGTTTGGAAATTATGCATGTTCTCCCATCGCTTAGCGTGCGCTTGTGTGTGTTTTTCTGAAAACAGACATTTGTGTGCATTTCCCCAACGTGTTCATTCCTCAAACTCGTTTTCGCCGTTGCTGTTGCTGCGCGAATCGCGTGGCGAGCTGACGAAGGTGGGGACCTCAGTCACCGATTGTGCTCGTCGCGGGGAGGCGTGACCCGGGCAGATTCCTGTCCGAACGAGCGGGAGCGAATTCCGTGCCCGCCCGCCAGCCGCGCAGATGCAGCCGCGCTCCGCTTCCAGCCCCCGGTGCTGCAGCCCCGCCTTCCCCATTAAGCGGCTCCTCCCGACGCTTTCCTTCCCCTTCCCTCTTGGCCCTCCCGCTCCCCCCTCCCCTCGCCGCCGCTCCCCACCCGTCTGCCTGCCTATCTGCCTCTCCTCCCCCGCCTCCTTTATCTTCCTCACACACATGGCTTCTCGGCGCTTCTCCCCCGCCCCTCCGCTGCTCTTCCTCATGGCTCCATCTCTTCTCGCTGGCAGCTGGCATCCCTCCCTCCCTCGCGCTGGTACGTCGCCACTGCTGCTTCGCATTCATGGCGCGCCCTCTCCCATCCCTCGCAGGCCCGAAACCTCCCGTGGGCTTCGCCAAGCGCCCTGATGGTGGCAGTCAAGCAACGAGGCTGCGGCAGCCGGGAGAACGAATGGCCGCGGCGAAGGGGCGGCTGCGGCCGGCGCCGGGGCAGCGCTCGCAAATCCGTGGGTTGGCGGCGTGCTGGCGTGTGTGTTCTGCAGCACGTGTGTCACTGGGAGCGGTCCCGGTGGAGACCCAACGCAGCCTTCGGGACCGAAAGATTGCAAGCCCCTGACTTGCACCCAGAGCCACGGCTGCTAGACAGGCCTCCTGGCTCAGCATCTGTCATCCCGAGTCCGTGCGGCGACACTGGAGCGAGCCAGGCCGCTTGGCTTTCCCCTCGGCTACTGCCTCCGCGTAAAACTGGAGAAAGAGCGGTCTTTCCAAACAGGCAGGCCTGTGCTGGGCCCCGGGGCTTCGGTCGCTGCCACAGCACTGGGCGGAGGCTTGGCATGGCGGGTGGCTCGCAGTGGTAAAAACCGGGCCATGTTATTCCACGTGGTGGCCCCTTGCATCCTCTGCACGTGAAGGCCAAGCACGCCAGCCGCCGGCCAGGATCCCGCTAGGCAGCAGGGTGGAAATAAATTCTGCCTTGCAGGCAGCCGGGATTCTGCACGCTGCCAACAAACCTCAACCGAAGCCCGAAAAGCTACTAGACTGCAGCATCTTGGGGGAAGAACACAGGCCTGGCCTAGAGCCACATGCATGGGTTGAACTGAACGGCCACCGAGAATCATGCCCAGAAGCAGCTGCCCTGTGCGGCCCGACCGCAGGTCATGGGATGGCCAGGCGGCCCCGAGCGCATGCAATTCTGGCAGGAGCCAACCTCCTTCTGCAGCTGACTGGCGTCCTTCGCGCTCTTCCTCGGCTCTCCCACAATCCCTGCATCTCCTTCTGATGTCCCCAGGTCGCAGTGGTTTGCTCTGCAGATGTTGGGAAGGGCCCTTTCCACCAAGGGCCGGAGGTTCGCAGAGCTGGATGCCTCTGCCAGCCTCACAAAATGGCAGCTGCCAAGGATGCGTTCCGGTTCCGGCCTTTGCACCGCGGCAGGTTGCGTCTGGATGGTGCAGCAAGCCATGACGGTTTGGAGAGGCCATCGAACAGGCGATTTTGTGAAAAGATGCGCGTTCCAATGAGAGCAAGTGGACCCGGTTTTCCAGATCTTGCCTTGTATCAATAAGATATAAGGGTCGGTCGAGATCCTATTGCATGTTGGCCTTTCCTGCCTGCAATGGCTCCTCCACTTCGGTCATTTTTGCGGTCGTCTCTGATTTCTCGCTCCAAGTGGAGGGCGTCAGAGAGCAGACATGCCTGGGGTTCAACCCACAGCCAAAGAGGTGTGGTCCAGAACATCGTATCAATTGCGCTTTGGCTCGTTTTCTCAAGCTAAATTGACTTTATGGGGCAATCCAGATCTAGGTCTAAAACCTGGTCCCAGGGGCTTTTCTGGCGGATGTGGGCCGATAAGAGAATGGTTTGGTTTGGTCGTTTTTCCTGCGGATCAGCTGGCGATGGCATGTCATTTTCTAGCCAATATGATTTACCAGTGAATGAGAATTTCATTCCAGTTTGCAGATTGTTTGAAAAGGCTCCTGTTGCAATCCCAAGCAGAAACAGACACGTCTTCTAAAAAATGCCCATACATTCCCCAAATAGGCCACTTTCTCAAAAAACATACATCTTGGTCTGCTGAGGAAATTTGCAAAATTTTGGAAAATGGCAGAAATGTGAGAATTCCTGATGCAAGTTTTTTACTCGAGTCCTGCTTATTTTGCAGTTTCCCCACTGGCACAAAAGAGACAGTAAAGGCTGCTCAAGATTCTTGGCTGCTCAAGCATCGCCATTCACCTACCTCCAGCCATGGCTGAATGACTGGCCACTGCAGCATCCGCTCGTCTCCAGGCCCCCCCCCCCCCCGGCCGCTGCCAGTGCGCTGTTGCCTCGGTCATGGTGCAAGGCCTTTACTGGGGTCGGCCTGGCAGAGTGACCCACGGTCCACGCCCACAGAAACCTCGGGCTGGTAAACTAATGCGATACATGAGCAAGAATATTGAACTAGGTTGTCTCATTTGACTTATCCAGGGGTTCACTGCTCTGGTGAATTGGCCTTCAGATCTTTGATTCTTAAGCTAACGTTTTTGGGGGTAGTGGTGCCTGAATACTACAGTATCTTTTTAACAAGGGACTGCATAATTTGACTAATTGTGGGTGGTGCAATGAAGCTATTCCTTATTTAAAACATACGTTTTGACAATGTCCAGTAGAGCAGCTGCTTCTTTTGGGGAGGAGATCATTATTATTTTCTTATCAGTCCAGGGATTTGGGCCAGGCAGGCACAGGAGGGCCTCTGAGGTGAACGACTGGCTCAGGGTGTGGTGCCAGAAGGAACGTTTGGGTTCCTTGACCATGGCACCCGGTTTCTTGCCAATGGATTTCTGGTAAGGGATGGGTTACACCTCACGAGGATGGGGAAAAGGTCCGTTGGAGGTGCTCTAGCAAGCTTCATTTGGAAGAGTTTAAACTGAGCTGGGGGGGGGGGTTCAGGCCCCCCAGAAACGTGTCTGCACTGGGTAAGTGTGGGGAGAGGATCAGGGCTCTGGGAGCAGGGCTTTAGAGGTACTGCAGGGACTGACAGACTCCTACAGGGAGGGGCCAGGTACCAGGGAGGATGGGAGGAAGGAGGAGGCTGAGGACTCCAAAGAAAGGAAGCGGTGGGAAGGAGTTGAGGTGCATGTACACCAATGCTAGGAGCATGGGTAACGAGCAGGAAGAGCTTGAAGCTCTCCTGGGAATAGGAGGGTATGACCTGTGGGGATCACAGAAACTTGGTGGGATGAAAGGCAAGACTGGAATGTAAACATAGAGGGGTATCACCTGTTTAGAAAGGACAGGAAGGGAAAGAGGGCTGGGGGTATAGGTTTATATGTCAGGGAAGGGTTAGGATGCAGTGAGATAGAATGCAGCACAGATGGGGATTCGGGAGAGGCAGTCTGGGTGAAACTAAGGGGTTTTGACAGGGAAAGGGACCTGACAGTGGGGGTATGTTATCACCCTCCAGCTCAACTTGAGACCCTGGATGATGTCCTGACAGGCCAGATTCTAAGGATATCTCGGGGGAGAGACACAGTAATTATGGGAGATTTCAGTCTCCCAGATATTAGGTGGGAGACTCACTCGGCGGTGACAGCCAGTTCACGTTGTTTCCTAGAAGCTATAGAGGGAGGGTTTTTCACATGAGGGTCCGAGAGGCAACAAGGGGGGGGGGGACATCCTTGACTTGATCTTGACCAATAGGGAGGAGCTGATAGATGAAGTACAGATGAGGGGAGCTCTGGATGCGAGTGATCACTCCATCCTTTGCTTTGAGATCAGAGGACTGGGGCCGTGCAGCAGGGCGAGCACTAGAAGCTGGGACTTCAAGAGGGCCAACTTTGGCCAACTGCAGGCCAGGCTGGGGAAAGTCTCCTGGGATAGGTTACTGGAAGGTAAGCGAGTTGAGGAGGGGTGGATGGCACTCAAAAGGGAGGTTTTGGAGGCGCAAGCCCTGACGATACCTCTAGTCAGTAAGGTGGGGAGGCGGAGGAGAGTGCCGCCATGGATGCGAAAGGAGGTGGTTAGGGGGATTAGACGAAAGAGGAGCCTCCGTAGGAAATGGGTACCGGGGGAAATAGACAAAAGGGTATACCGGGAGGAGGAGGCCCGTTGCAGAAGGATTCTTCGCAAGGCTAAGGCTGATTACGAGCTGAGACTTGCAAAGAATATCAAGAGCAACAGAAAGGGCTTCTATCAGCATGCAAATAGGAAGAGGAAGGGGAGACAAGTGGTGGGACCACTAAATAAGGAGGAAGAAGATCCAGTGACTGATACGAGGGAACAGGCACAGATGCTAAATGACTATTTTGCCTCTGTGTTCTCCCCAGAACAGGACGGCGGGGGAGATCCGCATGGGAGATTAGATGAGGCCAGGGACTTAGGGGCACAGATTAGAGTCACCCCCTGGAAGCTGAGGGGCTCCTTGGGGCATTGGACATTACAAAGACACCAGGCCCTGAGGGGTTATACCCGAGAGTACTTAGAGAGTTGGCAGGGGTTCTCTCACGCCCGCTGGCCTCCATTTTTGAGGCCTCGTGGAGAACGGGTGAAGTTCCAGAGGACTGGAGGGTGGCATCAGTGGTCCCAATTTTCAAAAAGGGTAGTAGAAGGGACATGGACAATTACAGACCAGTTAGCCTTACGTCCATTGTAGGAAAAACAGTGGAAAGTCTCATAATAGAGAGAGATCTAGTGATGCTCAATAGGGAAGGGAGGCTGACAGCCACACAACATGGCTTCCGTGAAAACAGGTCCTGCCAGACAAACCTTGTGGGATTCTATGACAAGGTTTCGAGATGGCTAGATGGAGGGGATGCAGTGGATGTGGTATACCTGGATTTCAGCAAGGCCTTTGACAAAGTGCCCCATGATATCCTGGTGGAGAAACTGAGGAGTTTTGGGATACACCAAAGCACTGTCCGGTGGATTAGGGCATGGTTGACTGACCGAAAGCAGAAGGTAACCATTAGCGGGGAATCGTCGGGATGGCAGCCAGTGACAAGCGGGGTCCCCCAGGGCTCTGTCCTTTTCATCAATGACATTGAAGGAGGGGTTAACAGTCTGCTGGTCAAATTTGCAGATGATACTAAAACTGGGGCAGTGGCCACAACTGAGGAGCAGGTACTCCAGATCCAAAAGGATTTGGACAAACTATGGAAGTGGGCAGGAGACAACAGGATGGCGTTCAATGTGGATAAGTGCAAGGTCTTGCACTTGGGGCATAGGGATGGGTGTCATGAGTACAGGTTAGGTGACAAGTGGCTGGAGAGCAGCACTTGTGAAAGGGACCTCGGGGTGCTGGTTGATTGCAGGCTAAACATGAGCCAGCAGTGTGATGCGGTGGTCAAGAGGGCGAATGCCACCCTTGGTTGCATAGCCAGAAGTGTGGCTTCTAGATCGAGAGAGGTATTACTACCCACTCTATATGACTCTGGTGCGCCCGCAACTGGAGTATTGTGTTCAGTTTTGGGCCCCTCATTACAGGAAGGATATAGCCAGGTTGGAGTCAGTGCAGCGAAGGGCCACAAGGTTGGTGGCTGGTTTGCAGGGGATGGGGTATGAGGCGAAACTGAGGGAACTGGGTCCCTTCAGCCAGGAGGAGACTCAGAGGGGATCTGTTGGCAACATACAGGTATGTGAGGGGATGTCACACGGAGCTGGGTAGGGACCTGTTCTCCCCTGCAGAGGAAGGCAGGACGCGCTCCAACGGAGCAAAGCTCAGGGAGCCAAGGTCCCATTTGGATGCCAGGAAGCACTTCCTGACAGTCAGGACCCCAAGGGTGTGGAATGGGCTTCCACGAGAGGTGGTTGAGGCCCCATAGGTGAGGGTGTTCAACGATAGGCTGGACACACACATGGTGGGCATGTCATGAGCAGAGCCGGCTGGAGCCAGGGGGTCAGACTAGATGGCCCAGGAGACTCCTTCTGACTTTCTCTGTTTCCATGTTTCTATATGGGTAAAGTTTGCCCTCTAGGTCTTTAATATTCACTGCTATACACACTCTTAAATTATTTACCTGCTTCATGGCAAGTAAAGACTGGTCAGCATAAAACGATTATCTGAGCCTTCTTGACTGCTAAAAGACTAACATTCCTTACAATAGCTGAGAGTCACTTCCCTCCTAGAGTGCAGTGGATCGGGGACTGCGTGACGTTTCCAGCATTTGAATGGGTGGCACATAAGTCACTATCTTCAAATTAAGACTTACTTGTGTATCTGGTCCCCTTTTGTTGAAGCCCAAGAGTAAGAAAATTAGCATGTAAGAAGGGCCCTCCTGGATCAGAACAAGGGTCCATGGTCCGACATTTGGTTCACACGGTGTCCAGCTGCGAGCAGGGCATGAATCATTTCTCATGTTCCCCACCGGCTGGTGCGCATCGGCAGATTGCCCCGGCACAGGAAGTGGCACGCCGCATGTCCAGCTGCACCAGGCCACTGGTAGCCCTCCTGTCCACAGATTCGCCCAAGCTTTTAAAGCCACCCAAATCGGTGGCTATCACTTTTTGTAGCCATGAATCGCAGAGTTTAGCCATGCTATTTTGTGAAGGGTTTCTTTTCATCAGTCCTGAATCTCCCACCAGTCAACGTGATGGCTGACCTTGGGTTCAAACGTGAGGAGAGAAGGAGAGAAACGTCTTCCTCGCCACTCCTGTATATGAGGCATAATTCCGTGCATCTCTGTGACGTCCCCTTACTCCCCTTCTTCTTGGTTAAACACTCCCAGATGTTGCGGTCCTTCCACATGGGGAGTTGTTCTAGCCCTTTGGCCATTTTAGCTGCCATTTTCTGCATTTTTCCAACTCTACAACATTTTTCAGGTGCCCTGAGCAGAACAGTGCGCGGCCTTCGAAGTGGGGTCATGCCACAGATTTGTATAAAGGGCAAACGGTCGTGGCAGGTTTGTTTTCAGTTCCTTTGCGAATTATGCCTCACCTGGGAGTCTGCTTTGCACAGCAGTGGCGTGGCAAGGTCACCTCTTCATCAAGGGGGCCAGCCCAGGGCCACGTCTCTTGGTCAGTCACCGGTAGCGCAGACCTCGTCGCCTTGCAGTCGAAGCTGCGAGTCTTTGGCTTGATGTGCATCCCTTCACACTGGCTCACGCGGAGTCACATTTGCTTTTTCGGTGCTCGGTCTTCCAGTTTGGAGGGATTCTTTTGACCTCTCTTTGCTGTAACCACCCTAAATAATTGGGCACGTTTAGCAAATCTGGCCAGTTCACGAAACAGCCCTAATTACAGATAACATGTGAATAAATTGAAAATGTTGGTCCCACCTTGGGCGAACGTTGCAGTTCTTGCAGGAAGCTGCATATAAGTTCACAGATATTTCGGACGCATTCATTGCATGGAAATATACAAATTTATAAAAACAAGCAAGCGAGCAAGCAAACATCATCCTTCTGACATGTGCCAGCATCGTTATTTTAATAATACGGCTGAGTGGCTCAATTTGAGAAACCGAAAAGAATAAACCAGTTGAATAGCTCTGTGGCTGAGGAGCTGCTGGGACAGAGACAGATGGCCCGCTTTCACATCGCTGCTTGGCCACAAACCTATTTCATGCAGGTGTGGGCAACCAAACGCCCACCTGCCGGTCCCATGCTCAACCCAAACATGGTGGCCTTTCCGGTCTGAGCAAAGCCTCTAAGGGCACGGGAGAGATGCTGGCTGTGCTGGCACCCGGGACTGCAGCCAGAGCTCCCAGACAGGCGATGGCCCGGCCGCAGCCAGGGTGCCAAGCTGAGCCAGCCCCAGGCCCAAACAAGGTCCCACTTGGCTAACCGTGCCCCACTTGTCTGAGGGTCATTTCGCTTGCTTCTCCCTCGCCTCTGCCACTGGATTTTTCCCCAACGTGCGCCTGCCAGAAGCAGGGTGCCCGGGGTGACCCCACAGGGCTCTCTGGGTGCTCCGCAGCCTCATCTCTTCTCCCCCGCCCTCCCCGCCCGGCGTGTTCACAGGCCTTGCCTGCGCCACACATGACGTCCCTGCTCGCGCCCCCGCTCCTCCCACCCCTGCCAGTGAGGCAGACTGTCACTGGCACACAGAGCCTGTCGCTCAGGTGGGAGCGTCGCTCTCATCTTGCCAGCGCCGGAGCCCACCCCTCCGCCTCCCGCTTTCATGTTTCCATCACCCTCCTGCTCGCACGGTGCGCCAGGCACGGCTTCCCCACCCTGCCAAATCCGCCTGCCATTCCCAGCTTCCCTTCCTTATGAATTTTGCATTATTATCCACTTTAAAGTATATAAAATAACTCATCATCAATTATTGAGTAGAAATTTAAAATACTACAAATGTTTATAAATGTTTATCAAGAGGGCTTCAGAAGCGAGCTGGAAACAACTTAAATGGCAAAGCGCTCCCTGCCTGGGCCCGGCTGTTTGACGGCGATTTTCAAGGGAGCAGCAGGGAGGAATCGGCGTGGGAGCCCAACCCTGGGCCATCCGTGGCCGCCGAGAACGACGGGCGTGAAGCTGCAGCTGCCCCTGCCCCATTGTTTTCTCCCGGCCGGCCGCACCGGCGACCCACCAGTGCCCCGCTTCCTCTGGCATGCCCCGATGCAAGGAAGGGGCCACGAACGGGAAGAGCCTGCGCATCTCTGACCAGGGAAGCCTGCCTGGGGCCGTACTGAAGAGTGGGGGGGGCTTCTCAGCTCTGCGTCAAGAAAAATAACAGCATGGCAAAGGATCCGCACTTCTGACACTTCTGAGCGCCTGTCTTCACGGAGCCCGGAGGGTGTGCCGAATGGACCTGTGCTTCCATCCCCTCATTGCACAATGTGACCACTGCCTTCCTCCGCCTTCCAAACTCGCGGCACGACACTCCGTTTAATGCCGATGGAGGTGCCGACGGAAGCTTTGCTGGGCGGGCCCTTTTTCTCCTGCAGCTCTGGTGACCCCCAAGCCCCCTTTCGAGGCGAGCTCTACTTCTGTAGCACGGTGCTCGCTCCACACAGCAATACACCCCCAGGCATAATCAGCATTCCTCACTTGGAAAACACTCTGAACGTCTGAATGGGTGTAGGGCCCACTTCTCCTAGTGTCTGGGGTTGCCTGTGCCAAGTGGGCACAGACAAACGCAGGAGAGCTGCTGCAAGCCTTCTTCTTGACCCCGCACCCTGTATTGTCATCTTGGCTTTGTTTTCTGAGCCTTTGACGTTTCCCGCACAAGTTGAAAGGCCAGAAAGGAAGATGCATATATAGACTCTCTGGCTTTCCTTGCAAATCCAGTGCCTGAGAGTTTGGTGACTGGGCTTCATGATTTCCACGGAAAGCCGCAGATGGCCTGCATCCTTCGTGTTTTCCTACTATGTCCAGTGACAGGCGCACAGCTTGCTTTCCCAACAGTTAAGGGGAGAGGCATTTTCCAGTGGTGCGACCCACATGCTACAAAATCTGCAAGACCTCCATTAGCAGTTCTCACAGACTTTGTGGTTCATGAGAGGCAGTTCATTTCAGATCTACACTGCCCACGGCTCTCTCTGGGCAACTCAGGAAAACTGCAACCTGAAAATGGGAAATAGAAATATACCCTATATAGAAATAGAATATGCAATACCTCAGCACACGTTTAACCAGCTGAGAGACAGTTGCAACAAAAAGCAACACCTGCTAAACAGAGACATTAAAATGGCTTAGTTGCCATCCGATGCCTGCAAGCCCAAAGGCCACCTTGGGCCCAAACAGAGAGAAGCCCTGCTGCCGACCGGGACCGGCCTCAGAGGTCTCCCCGATGCTGCGGGGCCCCGGGCTGACGGCCCTGGAGGTGGCACCGTTCGTGCGAGGGGCCCTGGCCCGGGTGCCTCTCCAAGGCCCCGTCGCATCGCTGGTCCGCGCAGGGGCTCGGGCGCACCCTGGCCTCGGGTGCAGGGATGGGGATGCGCAGGCGGCGGCCACGATCCGGACCGGATCACCCGCTGCTGCGGCTCGCCTCCGCGAGGGCCAAAGGTGCGCCGTTCCCAGCTGTTTCCAGCTGACGAAACTTCCCGCTGCGGCAGCGCGGCCGGGCTCTTCCGCGCCGCCTCGGAAGGGGCAGGGGGCGCTGTTCCCCGCTGCGGAGGCCGGGCGGGCGGCGGGCGGCGGGGCTGCCCGAGGAGCGGCCTCGGCGGCGGCGGCGGGGGAAGGCGTGGCTCGGGGGCGCGCATCGCCCCGCGGGTGGCGGGCGGGAGGGCGCGCCTGGCCTGCGGCTGCGGACGGGCCGGGCCGGCGGCGGGGCTGCGCGGGGAGGCAGGGCCGGGCGCGACGTGGGGCGTGCGGGCCCCTGCGCTCGCTGTGGCCCGAGCCCGGCGGGGCCTTTTGCTTGGCGGGCCCTGCCGATGGCGGTCGCCGGCCGTGCTGCGCGCTCCCCGGGAAAGGGAGGCCGGGCGGCGGCGCCCTGCCTCTGCTTTGCTCTGAGCGCGGCTTGCCCGCTGCCGCGGGCCCGAGCGCGGTTCGCGGCGGGCCCGAGCGAGCTGCCCCGCCAGGGCCGGGCAGCAGGCGGCGCTGCCGTGGCCGGTGGGACGGGCACCCGGCCCTCGCCATGCCGGCCAGGCCGGCTTACCTGCGGGGCCCCGATGCCTCGGCGCGGGAGCCGCTCCAGCGCTCCAGGCAGGGGAAGTGCGGGAAGAGCGGAGGGCGTCAGAGCCGCGGGGGAAAGGAATCAAATCCAATCCTGCGCTGTCTTGCGCGTTCGAGCATTTGCATGACAGATGCGGCATTTCGGGGTGAACACTCATCCGGTGATGAGGTACCAGTGGCCGAGGCAGCGGCTGGCACTGGGCGGCGCTGGGAGGGCTCTGGCCCCCCCCCCGCTGCCACCGCCACACAAGCGGGGCTGGGCCTGGCCGAGGCTGCAGGCCCCACGGGTTCGCTCGGGCCGGCCGTGGTGGCCGCCTCCCCCGCGAAGGGCGCTCCTCCGGCGCCGGGCAGGCGCTTGGCCCGGTGCGCAGGTGGCCCGGCCGGCCGGCCGGCCCCTGGCGTCGCCGGTGGTTGCACTGCACGCCCGGAGTGTGCAGGGGGTGCTGCGCGGGCAGCGTGTGCCGCGGAGCGTGTGTGGCTGGCTCGCCAGTGTGCCGGCCCGGCCCCGGCACCGCAGCCACGACGTGGTGGCGCGGCCAGAGGGGGCACAGCCGTGCGAGGCGCGGACTGCCCGCCGTTTCCCGGCCTAGCCGGAGCAGGCACAGGGCCGCTGACAGAGACATTTGTCTCACGGGTAATTAGGTGGGGCACGCGGATCCGCTTGTGCGAAGCCCTGCCCTTGCGCAATGTCGCACACCATTTCCGTGCGACAACAGCTCATCCGTCTCCCGTGCATGTGACAGGCCCGGGCCTCCTGGCAGCGTGTGCCACGTATCCGAGAGATAGGCCCTGTGGGAGGAAGGCGACCCATGCCCCCCGGGCTCTCGCCTCCCCGGGCGGGCGGCCTGCAGGGGGCACGGGTGCGGCGAGGCTGGAATCTGCGGAGAAGCACCCGGGGGGGGGGGGGAGCCATGGCGAGCTGCACATGGCTCATGCCAGGGGGGCACTTGTGGGCATGGTCGAGGGGAGGGGCGGGGTCTTTGCTGCCTTTGCCAGGCAGTGGGATGGAGTAGCTGGCCGGGGTTCAGGTCAGCCCCTCGGTGGCAGAGAGGCCGGATCGGGTGCCTGGGTGGCTTGCTGCCCTCTGCAACCGCCCTGGACAATCAGCCCAGGTTTGTATACACAGATCCCTGTCATGGGTAGCGTCCTGCAACGGGTGCCATGCCATGGAAAACCGGCCTGGACAGCCGATGCCGGGAGACCTCGTTGATGCCCAGCAATGGCAGGCTGCATGCTGAACACCTCAGGATCCCCACACGTGGGCTTCCGTGCACGTGGCTGCAGGAAAGGTGCCTCCCCCCCACCCAGATATTCGACTTCCCTCCCTCCCTTCTTCCTACTGCGAGAATCCAGTCCATACAAAGCGAATTCCATGTGGAAAAAGCCACTGCAGCCTTGGAGTTGACGAGAAGGCCGCCGCGTCATTGTTTGAATTCATTTAGGGAGGGCCCCACAACCAAAAGCTCTTACCAGTGGCTACCAGCAATTCAACCCTGTAAATCTGGTTTTTAACCAATTTAGAAGGCTTGAAAGTTTTGAAAGTTGCCCCTCCATCAATTCTTGCTCCAAAGGAGAACCCACGAGGCCATTGATCCGATATAACAGCTCAATAATGATTTGGAAGAGCAGCCCGGTTACGAACAGGGCGGGAAATACCAGTGAACATGTTAGCAAAGTTGGCTGTTCTAATGGGGAGTATTTTGGGCTGGACCTGGAGGTGCCCCAGCTCAAAAGGACCCAGAAGACGAGCTCATTCATGGATGCAGGGCACAGGGAGCTGACCTGAACCAGCACCGGAGCGAGCGGAGGCAGCGTGGAGAAGTCGGCCAGGCTTCTGCAGCGCAGAGCAGCGTTTGGCTCCTCGTGCGCGGCCAGCTTCTCCTCTGGCAGGGCGGCTGGTGTCAGGCTCGGGAACAGATGGACTGCGACACAGAGCCCCGGCTGCATTACCCACCAATATGGAAGCTGTCACTTGCAGCGAAATGTCGGCCAGGAGCATGTGTGGGCTCCCCGGCGACTGGTTGATTTCACGCCTTGCTCGTGCCACTCTGCAAAGGGGCTCTGCAGGGCAGAGCAGATGGGCTTCCTCAGCCCCCCAGACAGAGGCGTGGAGCGTGCACACACAAGCCCCCAATCTGGCCCCTCCAAGCCAGTCAGATCCTGGAATTACAGCATATGGAGCTCGCCGTCTTTGTGATCGGCTTTCTTCTGCTCAGAGCCCTACGCAGGTTTGCTCGGAAGGAAGCCTCCATGTGCAAAACCTCCAGGGGTTTACCCTGGCACCCCCACCCTCCACAGCGCCCAAGTCCTGGCTTTCCCCTGGGCTCTGGCTTTGCAGATGTGGGCCAGCACAGTGCCGTCACAAGAAGAGGAAACTGGCCACAAGGAGAGAGCCGTCTCACACCCAGGTGAGCGTGCATGACGGAGACGCCTTGGTCAGCTTGCAAGCTCACGAGCTGTCTTCTCAGAGGGCTTCAGGTGCCTTTTCTGCACGAGCATCGTGCAACACCTCCGCACGAGTCTCACTGTGCAGGTGGCATGCCCCGTTCTCACCCAGGAGCTCTGCAGATCTGCACCCACATCCAGGCCTTTAAAGACGATAAACATACCTTGGATGCACACCCTTTAACAATCACAGGTTCCTGTGACAGAACCTGGTGAACTCCAGCCTGGCCCAACACTGAAGGTCCCACACATCCACCCAAAACAGCTCCTCATTTCCCTGAGAGCAAGGAGTGACGTGAAGCATCGAGTCATGGATGTGCCCTAAATGATTCTAATGTTATTGCATTGATTATATCTGACCTCCTTTCTTTCAAGGGACTCAGGGCTACTCTGCAATCCTCTTCTCCACTCAGCAACAACGCTGGTCCAGAGTCACCTGGGAGCGAGTGTGGAACATGGGTCTCCCAGACCCTGGCCCAGCCCTCGGAGCACTCCACCCCCAGGACCGCAAATGGCTCTCGGGCATCGCTGCATCAGGAGGCCACACCCAGCCCGGCCTTCCACAGCCCTTGGCATCCCACAGGTCATGTTGAAGACGGCCGTCTTGCGCGTCAGTGGCTTGCCCTGGCGCACATGAAGGTCTTGCCCTTGCTGCAAAAAACACCCATCAAGAGTAATTCAAAATGTGGGTTATGGACACTGCACGTTTCCCGATTCCCACACCCATATGGTGAAAAAGCAGAAGCTGCAGTGCCACAGCATGCAAGAGGAATCGGTGACGCAAGCAGAGCTTTCTGAACCAGAGGAACACGGAACTGATGTGGCTTTTTACAGGCAACGCACCCGGTGGAAGTGGATGCACAGGTGGGAGGCGGGTGGGAGGGGTCGATGCAACAGAACCTTCAGCCGGGTGTAACGGGCAGCGGTTCTAGTCTGTAAACAACTTTTTCTTCAGTTCAACAAATCTTTATTGATCGTGGCTGTTTTTGATTCTGGGTGGAAAGCACAATGAGAAAGCAGTGGCTTCAGATGCAGCATAAGCAGTGGTGAGTATAGGGGAATCAGAAGTGATACTCCTGTTCATGCAGCCTAAATAGTGCTGGCCCTTGTGCAGCCCCATCGCCTGGTCGACTCTCTTCCGCTTGTGACCTGCGACAATTCCAGGATCCTTCTCAGTTGCGGGGCTGCTGAGCCACGTGTTCCCCGTCTTGTAAGGACGCGCCTGGTTTCTTTTTCCTGGGTGGAGCACTTGGCATTTGTCCGTGCTGAATGTCGTCCTTCTGTTTTGAAAAAGATACTCTCCTGGTCGCTCTCTCTTTGCCCACTCAGAAAATGACTGCAGATTTGGACCTCCTATGGCAGCCATTCTATGGTGAAGAACCTCTGGGGCTGGCACAATGAGGAATTAGAGGGGTGTGACAAAGGGCAGTCTTCCTTAGAGTAGACCCACTGAAATAAATATGACTGAAGTGAACCAACTGGAGAAGAGAGGCACAGCGTATAATGTGGCTGCAGAGTAAAGGGATTTTCCTCAAAGCCATCCATGCGAAAGTGCGCCTTTGAGATAACTTTATGTGGGATTACCTCCCAAATACTTTCTAGCTACCCTGCCGTACTCATAATGAGGCTGGTAACAGGCTAGATGGTTTGGCCCTTTAATGTACACATTGCTTGAAGCATCACATTCCCTTCGGAACCCTTCCAGGAACGAGCAACTTTTTCTAAGCTTTGATGATAGCTAGCACCAATTCTTGTTTTAAACTTTGGCTCAACTCTGCTCGCCAGAGTCAGAGCACGCGTCGTCCTTTCAGACGACACGGACCAGCATCTTCCGCTCCTGTCATCCCATCCCATCCCATCCCGAGGTTGTTTCGTGCACCACCTGAGCCTGGAGGATTTTTCCCTGTCATGGAAACCTTGCAAAGACACTCGCAGCCGGCTTGTTCAGGTGTCCCTTTCTCAGGTGTGCTTCCAAACCCCAACGGTGTATTTTTGTGGCTTGTCAGGAAGAGCCGGAGAGCTGGCTGGCAGGAGCAGTAGAAATCCTGGCTGCTCTGCAGTTCCTTGCCGGACATTTTTAGCTGCTTCTATAGGGTTCTTGGAGAAAGGACACTTGGGAGAGCCCTGAATGGATCAGCAAATAAAATTTCCTTTTAAAAATTTATCTCCTATGAAAGTGCACGGAAGTAAATGGCCACTGCTACGAATTTCGCATAATTTCCCCTCTGACTGCAGTGACGTGCACTATTTTCGCCTTGGTTTTAGTGCTTTGCTATGAGATTTGTACAGTTTCTCCCCGTTGTACTGCCCTGCCATGAAATTTGCTTATGTTTAGTGACCCCAGTCACATGCACCTGGCAATCGGTGCTGGAGACAGCGGAGGGAAGCAACGAGCACAAAGGGAAGCCAAAAACAGCGCAGGGACCGTTCTTGCCATTTTTTCTGAGCGTACCAGAATTGCTTTCCTAAAATTGAAGGTGCATGTTTGGCTACACCTTTCGCTCCCTTTGGAATAAAGAATTCAAGACTGGCATGGTCACCTTTCCACAGAGCTCCTTTAACTGCTATTTTATGTACTAGGACTCAAGCCAAAGATAGTTTCTTTCTCTGCCTTTTGCAGGAGGAAGTTATGAGCAACACACGCCTGGAGCTTCTTGGAGGGGCCGGCCTGGCAGAACTTGTCTCCCGAGAGAGGTTGTGGAAACGGAAGTCGTCACGCCATCAAGACCTTCGCCATTTGCTTTGCAAAACATTCATCCCAGGCTTCTCATGGACTTGGTGGCTGGTAGTAGCCCCTGACCACCACAGTCCTTTTATCCCTTGCCCCATTTACAGTAATCCAGATGCTCCGGGTGGGGCTACTAAGCGTACCTGGTAGGCGTCTTTAACACAGAGCAGGGTTCCGTCTCCCTTTCTGCTCCTCCTCCTCTTCTTGTCCCACCAGGTTTCAGTTCTGCCTGCCAGGTCATGCTGGAAGCCAGCCCGCCACGAATGCAGAGCCGAGAGGAGTCCCCCCTCCCCTCCCCTCCCCTCCCAGGCCTGGAATGAGTGCTGCTGCCACTGCTGCTGCCAGCACAGGCCCAGGGCATGTCAGGAAAGGGTCCTTGGGGACTCGGGACCTGGGTGATTGCAGTGGAGAGGGCGAGTGGGGCTAGTCATGGGAGTTCAGTTCAGATGGGCCTGGACACGGGCAGAGCCACTGGCTGTCTGCGGCCAACTCTGTTTCCAAGACTTCAGCATCGTACCAGCACCAGCGTTCTCCAGATCCCAGGTTCCCCTCGGGCAGCAACCCTTGTTCTGGGAGCCAGAGGACACCCCGGCCCAGCTGAGGGCCAGGGGCTGTTGCGGGGCCTGGCCTGGCCATGGGGTCCTTCCCTGCCCAGACCAGTATCCACCCAGATGTGCTGATGGAGAAAGGCACGGAGTGCCGCACCTTCTTCCGGATGGAGACAGGGCCCAGTCCAAAGATGGTTGGGTGGCGCATCCAGCAAGCCCTGGCCAAGCTGGGCCACCCAGCCATGCTGAGCGCATCCCTACAGATGGGGCAGGGACCGTGTTCTGGTCCCCATGCATGCAGTGGTTGGCTTTTGGGGCAGGAGGCCGCAGGTAGGCCTGGGCCGACAGCCGACGCTCGGCACTCAGCACCTGCCCCAGAGAGGACCCATGTGGGCATGTGATCCAGGGCTGCCTCCCGAGACAGAGGAAGATCCAGGCAAGATGCCCGTCTGCTGAGCAGACACAGCTGCTGCCAATCAGATCGCCCTGTCTAGGATTTTTTCCTGAATTTAGGACACCAGAAAAAAACAACAACTGTTCCTATGAAGAAAAGCAGAGCATTTGACAGCTTCTGCCTACAGGTTTTGTAGAAAGCTAGGAGATAATTTATGGTATAAATAAATAATAAATACATTTCATCTCTGTCCAAGAATCCATCATGGCTTCTAGAAATGTTTAATGAGTTCCCAAACTGAATGCTGGCATGAATTGAAGCTCAGAGAGAGTGCGCACCATGGGTGAGAAACGCCCGGCCCGAGTGCGCCCGATTAGCAAGCAGCACCGAGGAAGGTAAAGGAGGCCGGCATGGAGAGTGGAAGCTTCGCCTGAAGGAGGAGAGCAAACGGAGCACAGATGTGCACGAGGGAGAGCGAGCAGAGAGGAAGCACGAAAGCGCCAAGGCTGGGAGAGATCCCTTTCCTGCGGCACATCCCCGTGGCTGAGCACGGCGGCCTCTGCTTCCCACAGGGCGTGGGCAGGGGAAGAGGCTGGGGAACCTGCTGCAATCGGCGTCACTGTGGCTCCACTGGCAACCAGCGTGGGAGCGTGGCTCCAGCCCCGCGCCGCCTGGCCCAGTGGATGGGAAGCTACTTTTCCGCCTTCCAATGCTGGCACTCCAACCCATTCCATGAAGCGACCGGGTGGGGGACTCGGGACGGAGACGAGGGAGCACGCCGGCACACCACGTGTAGCTGGACAATGCAAATGGAATGACGACGATCGGCTTGGAAGGGGGTAGACAGGAACCTGAAGGGGGAGGCTGTGGAGGACCACAAGTCTGGACAGCTCTGTGCCCTTCCCGGCATCAAGGGTCGCTTGCCTGTGTCCGCCACTTGCTGGGGGAACGTGCAGAGGGCTCCACGGTGCCCATGCCGACCCATGGTTATGCTCTGGGCCACTGCCCAGAGAACGGAAGGCTGGACTAGAGGCGCCTGTGTCTCCATCCAGGAGCGGGTCTCCTCGTTAAAGGGGCGTAGCAGTACCCCTTCCATTAAGACAAGACCCCAAGAAAGGCCTGCCGTTATGGGCCTCATAATTCTACCACTTAGAGCTCAGCACTTGAGAGCTGGCATCCATGATGCAGCTCCAGAGCTGTGCCAAACTTCAAAGTCATCTCCCGTAAATTGCTAGAGGTAGACGCTCAGTTGCTGAAAATCTACACATCGACAGATCCCCAGACTGCAGCTTGGCATATCGTATATTTCTTTCAAACTTGCACGGAACTTCTGACATAGCACGGGCTTGTTGAGGAAACAGGATCTTCGTTGGCTTGGTCCAGTTTGGAGCAGCAGGTCCAACGTTCGTCGTTTCTCCAGCCCACGCCGCCCTGTGGCAGGCACGCCCGGCCAGTTGCACTGGGCACACACATCGCACCTGCTCTTGCTCGCAACTCGCCTTTCCTACTCCACGCTTTGCCTTGGCCCGTGAAGATGCTCCCGGTCTTGTCCGTGTGGTGCTGCTGTCCTGACCGGCTCCCAGAAGAAACCCTCTCCCAGAACAGTAACCCTGGCCCACGAGACCATGCAGGACAACCTGGGATGTCTCTGCAGGCCCAAGCACTCTCTGGATGCTGGAAAGGCCGAGAAAAAAGCTGGTGACCGGAGGCTCCATTGCAAGCGAGCTCCGCTAGCAACAGCGCATGGTGCGCATTGCTCATGGGGCGCATCCACCGATATTGGCCTGAGCCTCCAGCTACCTGGATGTGTGCAGCCAGAGCCAACATAAGAGAGCCTCAGCCCTGCTCTGAAACATACGGGTGTTTCTTTAATCGCTGAGTTATGTATCGACCGGGAGGAGTGACCGCAGAGGCTGCTCTTTTGCCCTGCCCTCTTCTTGAGAGAGATCAAGCGGCAGAGCGATATCCTGGGCACTGCCTGAACGGGACCCAGCCCTTGCCTGCAAAGCCAGGGGCTTGAAGCGCGGCCCGGGCCATCATGGAGGACGCAGCAGGGGTTCTGTGCTGTGGATTCTGGGGGCACAGCTCCAGCGCTGGAGGCAAAATCCGACGGCCCCCCAGCCCTGTCTTGTTTCACTTCTATCCCGCCCGTAGCCGAAGCTAAGATAAGCACCCATTTAATGGTGGGAGGGGTGGCTGGGAGCAGGCTGCGCAATCCAAAATGGGGTGCCCCCTTGAACCCCGCTCTCCCCCTTTGGTCCCTCCACGGGGTGAGGGGACCAGCGCTTGACCTGCCGCTTGCAGGGGCAAATTCTGCAATTGGAGCTGGGCAGCTGGCCTCAGCGCTCGCCCAGCAGAGGAAGGCTGCGCAAGCCAAAGCAGATTGATCGGCTTGGGAAATAATATTGCTGGCCACACCTCGGGGTCGGAAAACAGCCTATAAATTATCTATACAATGAATGGAACAGAAATCACGAGCAAAACGTGCTGTTTCTCCACTCCTGCTCACAAAACATGAGGGGAAGAGCCTTGCAAATGCTGCTTCCTTCCAGAGTGATGTGAAACCGGCTGGCTTGACCATCTTCCCCGCATGGCAGCCCTTGCCACCAGCTGTGCCTGAGCGTGTTTGCTCCTCTTTGCCTCCGCCTTTTAAAAAACCTTCCGAAATATTCCGGCATTCAGGAATACCTGCTTGGAGAATAAAGCAGATGCGGCTCCCCAGCACCATCCAGTGAAAAGGGGCGCACACACAATGGCATTGGCGTCTATTTGCACAGAGCCAAGCCAGCCGGCACAGCAGCGTCATGGGTGGCGCTCGGGCAACGGTTCCCTCTGCTGCTGCCTGCAGATATTTCTGCGAGGGCCCAGGTGGCCTTGTGTCTGTCGGCTCGTCGGTTTCCAGGATGGGCCGGTGGCCAGTGGTCCAAAACGCAAGGCAGGACCCATCCCTGGCCAAGCAAGGGTTGGATGACTGGGCCCCCGAGCTGTTGTGGCACCTTTGCATGCGCTCCATCGGGAAGCAGAGCGCATGATTCGGGCTCAGTGTCAGCGTGGGCCTCTTCCTATTGGTCCCGCTCTCTTGTCTGCCCGACTTTTCCATTCAGGGGCCCTCAAACTTTTCCACCAGGGGGCCAGTTGAAAGCTGCCGGTGCTGGACGTGGGCCGGAAAGGCGGTGCCAGCGTGGGGCGGGGCGAGGGGAGGGGAGGTGAGGGGCGGGCAGGGGCGGGCAGGCACCGCAAGGCGGGCGCACGAGGCAGCGGCTTGCTCGCTTGGAGATCGTTTTCTCCAAGATAGCAAACCGCTCTCTCCCTGTGCGTGGGGCGAGGTGGGCTGGGGTGGGCGCAGGCACGCGGCGGGTCCAAATGGATGAGGCGGGCCGGATCCGGTCCCCGGGCCATAATTTGAGGACCCGTGCATTAATCCAAAGGACAGAAGTTGGTCACTCCTTGCTCCAGTTCTGCCTGCCCCCTGCTGGAGGGGACCTGCAGAGCCTTTTTGGCGGCTCGAGCGGAAAGCCGAGGCAGGCCCTGCTGGAGCATGCGCGATTCAGGATCTCTCTGAGACCTCTGTATGGTTTGGAATCAGTGCAGGAAGTGCATGATTCAGAGAAAAGATGAAGTGGCAACCTGGACGGTATTCCTCGTGTGCAATTGTCGCCGCCCTCAACATTCCATTGCCCAAAACGGTGTTCAAATCGGTGCGGAGCCAAAGTACGTGCCCAGGACTTCTGATGCGTTTGAGGGCTTGCCAGGCGGGCTTCAGTTTGGCTTCTCAGCCACCCTTGCAAGCCGGGGCTTCTTTGAGCCTGTTTGCCCCACTGGGGCTTGCTGTGCCACCTCAGCACAGACCCATCGGGGCAAAGCCCACAAGGATGTCCTGGCGAGGGAGCAGGACCCCTCGCTGCTCTTGCCAGGTGGCCCCGGCAAGTGCTGGTGGCATGTGGAGCGCCCTCCTCGACTCCCCAGCAATCTGTGCTGGCCCCGCTCAGGAGTGGGGGCACGGCGCAGGGGGGCCACTGGGGTCTGGCACTCGAGGCCCACGCTCAGCGGATGCTGGCGGTGCAGTCCGGCTCCTGCCGTTGCGGGAAGCGTGCATGGCCTTGCTCTGCTGGAACGGGCCCGTGGGGCGGTGGAGAGGAGTTGGGGCCCGCACCCTGCTCATGAAGGCCGCACCCCTGTGCCAGCCACCAGCGGATGTGGAGGGAGCAGGCGGGCCTGGCTGGGCGCATCAGGAGTGCCTTTCTGTGCCGCGTGGCCCGCCAGGACGAGTGGGACCCCCGCTGTCAGGTCATGCCACCCTGGCACCGAGAGTTTCCATGCTGGAGAAACTGCAGGGCGGGAACAGGGGGATTTCCTTGTCCCTGCATGCCACGAGCAGCTTTCCAGTCCCCTGGAACTAGCGTGATTTCTAAATCTGTTTTCTGTGCGCACAGACCAGTGAAGGGCAGCTCTGAGCTCCTCCGGTTCATTTGCATCTTATCTCCCACACAGGAGCCCCTGATTAGCCTAATTTCTTTATCATCTCCTGCTCTGCTCACTCATTGATAAGGAAATCTGATGCTGCTAATTCGGGGCTCGATGGGGACAGAGGCTTGCGCGCATCTTCACAGACCCCTGCCGTCTGCCGCTTTTGCACCCGTCTCCTTGCACGGATGGGCTGCCTGCTGCACATCTCCTAGCACTAGCCTCTGTCCCGAGCCAGAGAGCAGGCTGGCCAGTGCTCTTGCTCACCTGGACCCTGAAGGGCCTCCACTTCAGACCGTGATGCAGGGCAACCAACGTGGAGCGCAGCCAGAGGGCAGTGGCTCTTCGTGCCCTTTCCGCGTCCCAGAGCTTGCAAAAGGCCGGCGTGCGCCTGATGAGGAGGGCTTCGGTCTACAGAAGCTCATGCAAATTTATTAAAACATAAGCAGTGCAGGAACAGCCAGTCTGCATGTGGACCACACGTAATCTTCACAGTTGTAAACCGGGGCAAACACAGTTTTGCTGTAATATTACCTCCATAAAGACACCTCGATTTCCAGCTGCGTTTCAAATCACATGCCCCCAAATTTTAGACAGCAATTTGGAGAACATAGAGAACTTTATGGAAGACTATAACCTTCACGAGGTGAAGAAACCCTCATGGGCTGGACTTGCGCTCCTCGCTTCCAGCGTGGCAGAGGCGCCTGCAGAGGCTCTTGGCTTTTGTGCACATTTAATTCAGACCCTGGAGCTGGGAGAGACCCCCGCCCGTGACCCACGAGCGGATGCTGCAGACACACGTGCACCAACGCATGCGTGAGGCACGAGATCTCGGATGAAAGTGCGACAGCAGGTACCTGGGCCATTGGTCAATTTAAAGCAAGGGATGCTGGCAAAAAACCGAACACCCGCAGTGCCGGAGTGTAAATTAAACGGGATCAACTGTGGAACGAAACCGTGAACACTGGCGGCAGGTCACTGGAGAACATGAGCCCCTCGTGACACGCAAAACACGCACCCTGGGGGACACTGGCAACTAGTTAAGAAACGGGTGGAAAAGCAAAGGAACAGTCATGGTAATATGTGTGGGGCTCCCACACTGGGAATGTTACGTGGAGTTGTGCATCTCAAAATGCGTTTCGAAGGCCTGGCGAAGGCGCTGAGAGGGAGGGCAGGAGAAATGAGCCGTGGGACAGCTGCCCCTCAAAAACCACTCAAACTGAGAAGCCTGGTGCTACAGAGGAAGGGGCGCGAGTCCGGCAAGAGTCCCAGTGCTACCAAGAAAGCCATCGGGTCACCCTGGTCTGCCGCTTCTCATCGGGTCAGGGGATGGACGCAGTCTGAGCGAGCAGGAAGGCATGCTCCAACCTCGTTCTCCACCTCTGCGCAGGCTGCTGGAAACGGCAGGTGTCTCGGTCCACACAGCCCACCAAGATACGGAATACAAAGTGAAATCGACGGCTTGCAAAGTGGAAAACACGAGCTGCAGAGCGAGAAGAGGCGCTGCAGTGAGTCGCCGATGGGTCCAGATGTTCCAGAGGACGCCGCGGCATCTGCTGGGGTTTTCTGGTCACCCACACAAGGTCCCCCTCACCTCTTAAACCGCCATTGGAGGCAGCAGTGCCGCTTCGCCTGCTTCCTCTCCCGGGATGCCTCCGTTTGCTCCCTCCCACAGTGGCCTCCTTGAGTGAGGCGCCAGGGTGCAGCTTGTGGGGAGGCCAGAGAGGAAGCAGCCATGGGCCAGAAAAGGCTGTGAGGCCACTACTGCCGGGTCTCCTGCCCGAACGGTGAGCAGAGGTCGCGCCAGGAGCCTTGGCGTCCCGATCCCCTGAGCGCGTCGATCCTGCTGCTGCTGCTGTGAGGATCAGACAGAGGGGAGAGGAGAGGAGGGGGCTCCCGTCAGCAGCTGTGCAAAAGGAGGAAAGGGCTGGTCTGAATGCAGCATCGTGACCCCCACCTCATTTTCCTGTCTATCCTTTCTATCGTCCGTCTTTCATTCCCCCTTAATTTCTTCAATTGTGCTCATTTATTCTTCCCGCCTTCCTTTTTCCCCTCCTGGAGCATTTTTCAGAGGTGCCCGTGCATTCGGGGACCGGCTGCGCCTGCTTCTTGTGTGGTGGGAAAAGATGGCTTGGATGTGGAATTCCTGAGCAGCCCATTGAGGCAGTCTGGGGATGAACGAGGGTGCGGCGCGTGAGGCTTAATTTAGAAAAGATGGAGCTGCTGCCGGTGGGGGGGGGGGGGAGGGGGCGGCAGCTGCTCCAGGTAGAGGGTTTGGCTGATACTGGAGAGGCCTGCACTCCACGTGAAGGACTGTCTGCACAGGCTGGGAGCCCTTCCGGGTGCATCGCAGCGCAAGGATGCCCAGGAGCATAATCGGGTTGAGTTGGAGCATCAGCCACAGTCCTACCAGCCCTTCAGGTGTTGGAAGGCTGCCGCCATCCTCCCCTCAGCCTCTCTTCCTTTCCTCCCTCCTGCTCCAGTTTTCCATCTTTTATTTTCCAGCTGACCCAGACTGCTTTCCACTTGCTTTCCAGCTCTGGCTTTCAGGCCCGGCTTCCCTCGTGCACTCATCCTGCATGGAATCCGGAGCAGTTGTCTTTCGTGCGTTACCTTCCCACGCTTTCCCACTGCTTCTTCCGCCTTTTCCATGTCGCACAAAATCCATTAAGAGGCAGCGCCAGAACAGCCATGCAGTGCCTCTTGGCAGTGCTGCGAGACCGCCATCTGGAAGCACCTGGGAGTTTCTCGGGAAAGGGCAAACTTGTTTCCATGAAAAATACATGCCCTTCCCTCTGCTCAGCCCCCGCCCCGCAGATCTGTCCCCTGCTGCCCAGCCGAGCCCAGACAGCTCCTCGCATGGCTCTGCCCGATTCTCAGAACAGGGAAAGGAGCTTGGGCTCTCACGGCTGTATCACTGGGGGTCCGTGCGAAGGGGCAGCACTGCGCCTCAGTCCAGCAAAGAGGTGAAGCTGGCGCCATTCCAGAACTGGTATGCTGATTTCCTGGCCACTTCCTTCGTCCAGGAAAGATGCCTCCACCTTCTGGGCTCCATCTCATTTCAAAAGTTACGTGTGCGTCGTTTCCCAACCCTATCCGAATCCCTGTGAGGCGCTTGAGGCCGCAGTGTCCGTTGTATATCGCTGTTGAGCCTTCTCCCATCGCTCCGCAGGTTCCCAGGTTTGCTATGGGAAGGAGCGCGGAGTGCAGCCCGTCCCTGGGGCCCCTGCGCAAACTCTGCACCTCTCGGGGGCTGTCCGCTGCCCGTCCAAAGGGCCCCAGTCCCCAGTAACTGGGTCCAGAACGTGCTCCAGTTATGGGCTGGGAAGGTGTGTTCGCGAGGAAGGATGCTTCTGGCCCCGGCTTGGTGCCCATCGCCGGCACGGGGTGCCCTTCAGCCTGAATGCCGCGACGGGGAAACAGCCGCTGCACCGGCATCGCCGCACCTGCACCCTTGACGCACATGCAGCAGGTTGCGTCCTGCTCATCGTTTGGCTGGATTAAACATCCCTCAGCATTTTGCTTCAGCCTCTTCTGCCCTCCCGGGCTCATTTGCTGTCCTTTTTGGTGCCTGTTCCAGTTCCATCACCGTGTTTTGAAATGGGATGCCCTGACGTTAGTCGCAGCATTTGTATAATGGCAAAAGGGTTTCCTGCCAACAGAGGCGCAGTCCCAAGCATCCCCTTCGCACAACCGAGAACGTGGGCTAAGCAACAGCGTTCCCTGGGAAGGGACGGGGCAGCCTAATTTGCTGGAGTCCTTAAAGCGTTGAACAGATGGGCTGACGAGTCTAATGAAGGGCTTGAAGTGCTGCCGCCGTCAGCAGAACCTGTGAGCAAGGAAAGGCTTACGGAACGGTTTCCCTCCCGTGCCTCCCACTCGGCTCCACAGGGGTCTCCAGTGCTCCGCCGTCCCACGGTTCACCGGCTCAGCCCCACACGGCCGGGAGCGGCTTGTCTGACGGATGCAAGTGGCCGTGGCCCTCGGCAAGCCCCTTCCAGCTGCAGCTTATCCCTCTTTCAGAGCCAGCGGCATGTCCGTCCTCTGCAGGCACCACAAAGGGGGACTGTGGGGAAGGCAGGGGTGAGCTGAGTGGTCCCCTGAACCACGGCAGGCTTCCCCGGGAAGCTCAGTACCACGCAAGCGGGAGAACCTCTTGCCTTCCCGCCTCCCTTTGAGCCTGGTCTTGGCGAGCCATCTGTAGGAAATGATGTGAAGGCCCTTACAGGCGCCACCAACCCCAAGGCCAAGGCCAGCATCCATGCAGGCAGCAAGGTGGGCGCCGGAATGCTCCAGAAGGAAGCCATGTGCCTCGGATTCTTGGGTCCTCCACGCGATGGCCAGTGGGCAAGGCACCCCTGACGGGCAGGGCCTTCCCCGGCAGTCCCTCCTCTCCGGTGGCAACGTTCAGTCCGCCCTGCCCAGATGAGGCTGTGATGCTCGCAGCAGGGTCCGGGCCCTGGCGACCGTCCACATGCATGCTCCGCCGTGTGAGCCCCGCCAACATGCACGGCAGTGTCCTTCGCATTTGATCACCGCGGCCTTACAGCGCCCCACACATTCTGGCACATTCCGGCCCCGGTGCATTTTCCTCCCTCGTGCATATTCATGCTACAAAGGCATGCACTAAATAATTAAGCTAAACGTATTTCTTAAAAGAGGAATACAGGCAGGCGCGAAGGACGGGCAGAATAACATGCGGCTGAAGTGACGCGTGTTGGAGACGTCAGGCGAAGACTGCTTTGATGGGCAGCTCCTTTGATCCGTGCTCCCAATATAGCCCTCACGTTTCCCTGTGTTCAGCCGCTCCCTAATTACCAAGCAGCAGGGCCGCAGTGAGCGCACTCAGCACGTTGCTGCAGCAATAGATTTGCAGGCTTGGAAAGATGTCGATTTTCCTGCTGCCAGTGACACTGACAGAACATTACCTCTCCCATCGATTGAATTTGGCAAGAATCTTACTTTATTTTTCATTAAATTGTTGATAAGGGAGCCCTCCCGCACTCCCGCTGCCTCTCCCCACCCCTCTGAGGTGTTATAATTGTGGTCTGAAGAGCAGGAGTGGAAGCTCCATCGCCATAGAAACAGCTTTGTAGCATTTCCAGGCCTGGATCGGTCCCTCTCCAGCGCTTTCTCATCAAAAGACCTAATTGTTGGCCCTGATCTCCACTGCTCATTTAGTGCTGATATCTCCCTTCAAGTTAATTGCCAGCGATGGGAGGAAGTAGGACAAATGCAACCTTTTAGATGAAAGATTTCTTTCCCTGCCTCGCCTGCTCTGCTTGGAAGTGCTCCGGGGCTCTCGGCGGCCTGCTCCGCTCCGGGGGAGCCCTGAGCAGCGGGCAGCAGGGGGGCGGCAAAGGGGAAGGGGCTGCTGGCTCTTGCAGGCCCCGCTGCCTTGAGCAGGCATGCCCTCCGGCCCACCGTGAGATATTTTGTCATCTCGCCCTGCAAGGATTCACGGGACGCTGCAGAAACCTGCTCCCCGACACCACAAATTAATCAGTTTACCCTGACGTGCCAGGAGTACTTGCCAGACTCAGCCAGGAAGAAACCACAACTTAGGAATACGAAATACATGAATGGAAGTAATAATGTAGGCAGCCCGCCTTGCATGCGTTGGTTTTCTTTCAATCAGACCATCGTCTGTCCTTTTGACCAAAAGGAACGTCATTTGCATACCTGGCAGCGCAGTGCTCTGAAGCAGGGATGGGCGACCTTTGAGCCTCCAGGTGTTTCAGCCTACAACTCCCATCAGCCCTCACCATTCGCTGTGCTGGCTAGGGCTGATGGAAGGGGAAGGCCAACGCATCTAGAGGTCCACCAGTTGTAAAGGCTGTGTGACATTTTGAATCATTCTTCATTGAGACAGTGGAAGCGCTGCGCTTGAGGGCCTGGGCTGGCTTCTCCTAAAATGTGGCTTGTTGCCCCAGAATCTGACTCAGAAGCAGAGCAGGAGGCCCAGCTCGGAAACCGTTTCATCGCACGGGCGTCTTTCCCTAAGAGCCAGTATTCCGGCTCTTCCCCGTGGTGATAGCCCTTTGTTTCTCAAAGACTGCAGTCAGAAGCCTTTTGCCCTGGCCTGGGGTGGGAAGGCACGGAGGATCCTCAGCGATGGAAAGCCAACATGCAATACTTCAAATTAAAGATATTGAGAGAGGCTGGCGGGTTGCAGAGGCAACCGGTGCTCTCCAGAGCCGAAGGGGTGGCATACCAGAGTTTGCCCTTAGGATTGCAGTGAGAGTGTCAAATCTTCATTCCCGTGCTTTGTTTAAAAGAAAGAAGTCTTCACATGTCTTTGTTTAAAAGAAAGAAGCCTGTGACAAGGTCTTCATTCATTCTGAGGCAGAGCTGCTACACACAGACCTTTAAAAAACAGAATAATCTGTTTTAAAGCCAAAGTGCTTCCATGTGAGCAGACTGAGATTAAAAGGAATAAGGACCATGCAGCCATCACTTCCAGAATCCTCTGTTTAGGTCACTCCGTGGGGATCGGAGCATCCAGACGCTTGGGAGCCTGACGTTCCGGGCGGCCATCTTTCTCCCTCCTTAGTCCTTGGTGACTTGCATTCCCCTTTTCGGATAAGCCCTCCCCACCAGACGACACCTGCTGAGACAAACGTTTTCTCTTGCTTGCTGTGGCAGGTATTTTTTTAAAAAGCTCACTTGCTCATGGTGATCCGCAGAAGGTGGAAAGAGAAGCCTTTGCACGCGGGCTTCGGATCCTCTCTGCGCCAGGATTTGGTTGATGGAGCTGTGAGCAAATCGGACACCGGCTCTTCGGGGCTCCTTGACTGGTCCCAGCCACAGAGCAAACCCCAGCCAAGCTTAACCAGGAAGAAAAAGCCTTGCTGTTTAAACACAGCTAGCCATTCATTTCAAATCACCTAGTTTGCATTTTTAAAAGCATGTTTGAAAAGGCTCCCATTTCATGCAATGGAATAGATTTTGTGATTGATGATAACTGAAAAACTAAAGAATTTTAATTCAATAGATATTTCTTCATTATAGAAATTTGGTTCAAAATGAAACACTTTTTTTAAAAAAAGCTGAACAAACAGAAGAAAAACAAAACCAGAAAATCTTCAGCAAGATCTGCAAATATTTCACCATCTACTTCCAAAACCTTGACATGTGAAACTGCCATTTCAGAAACTCTTGAAGCACCTATTAAAAAACAGAAATTGCATGAAGGTGGTTCACAGCATGTGTCGAATACAAAAAAGCTGCAAGCAATAGTGGTCGAAATCCCCCCAAATTAAGAAGACATATGGAGAATAAATTTGATAGGCAAAAACATCGAATATTTTAAGCATGAAGATGAAGTTATCAAAAGCAAGAACAATATTTTTCAAAATTTATGTACAATGATAATGAAAAATCATTTGCGGCTTCCGAGGTCATTAGTTATAGTATAGTATTGCTAAAGCAGGGGAGGGACATACATTTGGCAAAAAATTAATAAAACCTTGCACCAAAGATTTAATTACATGTAATATTGCTAAGAAATCTGCCAAAGAAATTGCTAGCATACTGCTCTGATACAATGGTTTCTTGATGCATTAGCAATATGGCATTTTTTGTGAGAATGAATTAATATCTCATTTAAAATCTCCCCCTGGTTTCATAATGCAATTAGATGAATCTCTGGATATTGCTGGTTTGCCTATTTTAATTGTTCTGGTATGCTATATTTTTAATTTAATTGTCCAAAAGGATATTCTTAAGGATCGAGCTGCTGGGGAAAATGCTGCTTTCTCTCTATAAATATTTATTTATTTAAAATATTTCTATGCTGCTCCCATCACAACAAAGCCTCGGGGCAGCTCACAACATAATTAAAACATATAAATAACACTAAATACAATAAAGATTAAAAAGCCCAGTAACATCTCGGCTAAAAATTTAAAATCCTATAAATACATAATAAATTAACAATTAAAATATTGATTAAATAAAAAGGTCTTAGCCTGGCGCTGAAAAACAAATGACGATGGTGCCAGGCGGACCTCTCTGGGGAATGCATTCCATAGGTGGGGCACCACTGCAGAGAAGGCCCTCCTCTGGGTGCTCATCCTCCTAATCTCATTCACGGAGGATTCCTGGAGAAGGGCATCTGTTGCCAATCTCAAGGGGCGGGAGGGCATATAAGGGCGCAGACGTTCCTTTAGATAACCAGGTCCCAAGCCTTTGAGGGCTTTATAAATATATATTTATTCATGTAGAAACAAGGGTTAACTTGGGATTTATGCATTTTCATTTGTAGTGATGGAGCAAATGCTTTACTGGGTGCAAATTCCAGAAAAATTAAGACATTTTAGAAGATGTTCTGAAAATCATTAATTTTCTCAAATCCAGAAAGCCAAATTCAAGATTGTTCTTATTACTCTGGGAGAAGATATCCAGTTCTCACAAAATATTTCCTTTGCATGCAGAGGTGCATTGGCTGTCCTGAGGAGAATTTTCAAGCACATTTTATGATCTGAAAGAAGAGGCAAATTAAAAAAAAGCAAAAAAAACACCCACACACACAAAAAAAACACCAAACTCGGTTGAAACATGATTCTTGCACAAAATTACACAACAACGTATGCATTCAGATTACGCTGCAGATACCTTGCAAATATATTTTCAACTTTAAATGAAATAAATATGTCCCTCCCAGGAGCTACAACTCATATTTTTAAAGTTAAGGATAACAGAAATGCCTTAATCTTAAAATTTGATTTACAGATTTCATTCATACAAAAATGTAAACCGTTCTGAAAAAAATGATCAGAATCTCCGTAAAATTGCACCAGATGCCTAACAGAGATCTGTCGACTCCATGCAAAACTATCCGAGTGCATTTACCAGTGCAAGTACAATCGTATGATTGGTTTAAAACCCTATTTAATCAATGTCAAAGTGAGAAGTTATCAATGAAAGAGGAACAATTAATTGATAATCTAAAAAATAAGTATTAACAGGAAGGACTGCTTGATTTTTGGTTGCAAATTTACAGTTGTCTGATCATGCAGTAAAGATTCTTTTGCTTTTGGTTACAATTTATTTTTGCAGAAAGTCTTTTTTTACATATTGAGTGACAAAAACAAAATGGATGCTGAACCGAAAGTGTGCTTGCAACTGTCGTCAATAATAGCAAATTTTGCTTTTCTTTGTGGCAAAAAACAAACACGTCCAAGTCATTAAAAAGAAATATAATTTTTTATATTATTTGTCAGGTGATGTTACACTAAAATCTAGTAAGCAGTAAATTTAATACTATTTAGTTACTAAGTAATAAATGGCTTCATTAACACATTTATAAATAGTTCCTGTTTACATTGCATGAAATGTATTATTGCAACATTAATTGGAACATTTTGCTCAAATGTGTCAAACAAAAATGTCTTTCATGAAACCTATTTTATGGAACCTGAGACTGTTATTCCACGTCCCGCACTCTGAGATGATTGAGAAGAGATCATCTTCCCAGCCTGTGTAACAGCCTTCCAAGCACTTGTTTGCTTAATTAATCAAATTATTCAAAGCGTTTATATCCCTCCTGTCACAGCGCCCCCTCCCTCTTCTCCAGGCTGAGCAAGCCCAGCCCTTCCTCTCTCTCCTCATGGGCCTCGTTTCCAGTCCCTGGATCATCCTTGCTCTCTCCTATGAACCCTTCCCAGCTCATACGCATCTTTCCGAAACTGCGCTGTCCAGACGGGATGCGGGGCTCCGGGCGAGGCCTGGCCAGCGCTGAGAGAAGGTCACAAGAGGCAGGGCAGCAAGGGAAGCATTGGCCGTGGAGCGGCAGGGCGCCTGCTCGTCGGAGCCACACCTGGCGCTTGTGTGCGCCGCAGTACACGCTTGGCCAGCCACATGGTGCAGCATCACCCACCGTCTTGGATGGAAGGCAGCCCCGGCTGAGCCTGCTTTCCGTGCGCAGATCACTGCTGTGGCCGGGCCCCGCTGGCTTGCCTTCATTTGCCGCCCGCACCCACAACCCACTGTCCCCGGCCCCGTGGTTTGGCTGCATGCTGCCTCGGGTGCTTGGCTTCTGTGTGTGCAGCCAGCCCGCAGCCTCCCGCTGTCCAGCTGAGCAGGAGCGCCTGCTGGGCCACAAGCAGGAGACACAGCCTGGCCCTTCCAGCAGGGGGAGGCACCCGCAGTCTGGGCAAGAGCACCCCGCTTCCACCAGAGGGCCGCCAGCCGGTCGCTGCTGCCTGCAGCTCAAAGGCCGCCTGGTGGAAACATCAGGGAAGCGCTTGACTGCTTGGGAGCCCGAAGCGCTCCAGGCAGCGCAGAGGGTGCTGGGGCCGAGGGGCCGATGCCCTGGCGCAATAGAAGGCCGTGTCCCCACACTCCAGCTTCTGATGCCCGGAGGTAAGCGGAGCTGCTTCTGGCAGCGTGGGGCTCATTTGCTGCTCTCTCCACATCCATTTTTCCCTGCACCTCCTGCCGCCCTGCCTCCTACGTCCGATGCATTTTTACCGCAACCTCTTTGAACAACATGAAGCCGCCTATAGAATTCACAAGTGTAATCCGTGCAATAGGGTGGTGTATAACACCAATGAATGATGTGTGTGTGTGTGGGGGCGGGTGTGTGAGTGTGTTTCATTTCCACGCTCTGAAGGGCTGTATTGACAAGCTGCAAAAGGGATTCCCGAGGAAGCCACCTGGCCCCGCAGCTGCCGGGCACACGGGGACTGTGGCAAGCTTGCTCCCCGGGGCCAGAGCGAGGCATGTGCCAGAGGGCTCTCCAACACAGCACTGCAAGGCCCGCCAGCCTCCCTCTCACCAAGGATGCGATCCTTCGCAACAGGAGCTGGCTCCCGCCCAGCGAGTCCTCCACTCGTCTGTCTCGCTGGCAAGCCAAGCGGCAGAGTGACTCATGCTTCCAAGGTACGTTCGCTCAACCCATTTGCTCGTGGCTTGTGCTCCCGGGTGGCCTGTTCACGGATACTCCAGAGGAGAAGCCGCCACCAGCCGTTAGCAGAAAGCAGCTTCTGAATGTGTTTCCCAGGAAAAGTAACATTTTCCATGCACAAATATGTGGAAAGCTATTTCCATTTTCCTTTATTTATTTATTTGCTTATTTACTTATTTTTCTTATGAATGTGATTTATTCATTTTTGCTTATTATTGGTTTAATTTTATGATATTCTATTATTATTGATTGTATTTATTATGATCTATTTATTATTACCTATTGTATTATGGGGGACTGCAGGTGGTGCAGTGGTTTTATTTATTTATTTATTTATTTTATTTTTCAATTTATATCCTGCCTTTTTCCTCAAAGGGCTCAAGGCAGCTTACATCATTCTCCTCCTCCATCTTATCCCCACAACACCCACCCTGTGAGGTAGGTTGGGCTGAGGGTCTGTGGCTGGCCCAAAGTCACCCAGTTGGCTCCATGGCTGAGCGGGGACTAGAACCCAGATCGCCTGAGTTCCAGCCCCATGTTCTTAACCACTACACCACACTACACCACACTGGTTTAAACCGCTGTGCTGCTGGGCTGATTGATTGAAAGGTCGCCGGTTCGAATCTGCACACGGGGAGAGCTCCCGTGCGCCGTCCCAGCTCCTGCCAACCTTGCAGTTCGAAAGTGTGCAAATGCAGGTAGATAAAAAGGTGGGCAGGTAACAGCATTCCTTGCACTTCGGTGTCTAGTCATGCCGGCCACATGCGCACGGAGACTGTCTGCGGACAAGCGCTGGCTCCCTCGGCCAGGAAATGGAGATGAGCACCGCCCCCTAGAGTCAGGCATGACTGGACGTAACATCAAGGGGAAACCTTTACCTTTATTGTATTATGGATTGTATTTTTATCGTTGTTGATTTTATGTTCTGTAAGCCATCTTGAGACATTTAGTGAAAGACGGGATAAAAATGTTTTATTCCATTCCATTCAATTCAATTAAAAATTAAATGTTCAATAGGGACAGCTAGTCAGAAGACGCCCCGATCAAGCATTATGAACTCTGGGATTTGGAGAGAGATGCTGTGCCTCTGCTGGCGACAACGCCCCAATCCTATCTCTCTGGCTAATTGTGCTGTGCAGTTCCCTGCTTGTACACTACAACTTCCATGGGTCAGGGTCTGAGTCTTCTGAAACAATACAAATCCAAAGTACCGTATTTTTTGCTCTATAAGACGCACTTTCCCCCCCTCAAAAGTAAGGGGAAATGTCTGTGTGTCCTATAGAGCAAATGTGTGTGTGCAGTAAGTCTGTCAGATGTGCAGCCCGTGGGGAAGTGATGGGGAATGTGCCTGTGATTTTGTGCCCATTTGATTCAGAATATTTTTTTTCTTGTTCTCCTCCTCTAAAAACTAGGTGCGTCTTATGGTCAGGCGCATCTTATAGAGCGAAAAATACGGTAGTTACACATTTGTTTATTCCATTATCTTCCAGGTGTGAACTTGAGAGGCTCCCAGAAAGAAGGGGTCTGGCAGGTTTCAACTGTGACGGGTGAATGCCAAAGAGGTATCAGTGTGGGAGAGAGCTTTTCTGCCTGATGCTGTTCGTCTCAGGGGTGCGTTTTGCTTTTGTTGCAGAATCGAGATCTGGGCTCCACACAAAGAGCTTCTTTCCTCTTTTGCTGCTACAAAGATGTGCTGCAGCAGAATATCATAATGCACAGATCGGAAAATGCCTTTGCTTTGCTTTCAGGAATAATGCCCCATTTTCCAAAAAGTCAACACCACACGGGGGAAATGCTCTTTAGAAAACAAGGGAAACTGGAGGTCCTTGCCACGCTCCACAGGACCCATCCATGCCCAAGAAAGCCGCCTCGATGCACAGTGGAGACGCTCCCGCTGCTCCGAATCAGGTCGAAAGCCCACACGCTTCGGTATTGCTCATGTACTTCAAAGAGACGCTTTTCTTCTTTGAAAAACCAACACGGTTTGTCTCTGTACTGGGCTCTAGCACGCACGTAGTGCTGTCGAGCTGTCCGTGGCAAGGTGTTCAGTGTTAGGATCCGGGAGTTAGTGAGAAGGGCCCCTTGACAAGCCACGCGAGTTCCCACCTTTATGGGCATTTGCGGCGGAGTCAGCTGACGCTCCCCCCGTTCAGCATTCCTGCCTGAGTCATGGGATGGCCAGCATTACTTGCTCGTTGATATGGAGGCCCTTTATGGACACAGAAGCCATGTCAGGGGGATCTGCCCCTGCAACCGCGAAGAGCTAGTGAAGGGCTTGGAGAGCTCCAGCGCTGGTGAAGCTGCAGATTCCTCTCCACCCTTCCCTGCTAAAACGGCAGAGCGGAGCAGATGCGAGAGACACCGTGGGCCGAGGACAGCTCTCCACAGACACGCCGGCCGCACCGGCTGGAAAGTGGAAGCACCTCCGCCTAGGCCCCTGCGACTCGTTTCCCAAAGAGTTGGGAACGGCTCCATCTTATTGCTGCTATTTTTGGAGTTCAGGTGTTGAGAGCTTTTCCAGAATGCGGCACCAAGAGGAGGCCAGCGGGTGCCCGGCAGAGGGGTCGGGAGGCCGGCAGGCTCCGGGAAGGCTCACACATGGACGCTTTTAATAGCTGCACGTTCTGCTGTCAGCGGCTTCTCATCATTTCACTGGGAATGTTTGCTAATTGTCAAGGAGGTGATGTTTGTGTTGCAATAATCACGCAGCTTCCCCAGCTGGCCCATTCCCCCCCCCCCCCGCAATGAACTGGAAGTGCCTGGTGGAGGCAGCCGCATGGGTGGGTGGCTGGGTGGGCGCAGAGCGAAAGAGCCTGCAGGACGCTTCTTTCAGCCGTGGGCAGCGCTCGGGTCCCTGGCAGCCCGTCTCTTCGGAGCAGTCCCCCGGCTGCCTCGCCGTGCCTGTCCCCACCTGTGGGGAAGGAGAGGGAAGGCCGGGGAGCCCGCATGGCGCTGGCCATGCCCACAGCCTACCCATCCCCGTCTTTTAACATTGCCTTAAAATCCGACCTTCGTAATGTTTAATTATGCATAACTCGTAACAAGCATGACAGAACGCAATGGAAAAATGACGGAAGGCTGCATGTGTGGCAGTTGAGGGGGTGGATCGGGATCCCTCCGGATCACCACAGCGGAAGTCCTGGGAATAAATCCCAAACGAGGCATGATGCAGCTGCTGCGAAGCAGAGCGAAGGGCCTGAGCCGGATTTCTGCATTTGCCCTCCGTCAAGACCCCTTCTGTCGCGCTCAGCATTTGAAGGGTGGAAGCGAAACACGGCGCTGCTCAGAACTTCTCTCAGCAGCTTCAGCCACTGGAACCCGGTTCCCGGCCACGTGCTGGCAGCCTTCTCCCAGTTCTCTCCCGAATTTCCCACCAGCCGGCTCCCTGTGCTGTGGCTGGGAGAAAACTCCCTCGCCAGCTTCTCCGTGCCGCGCACGATGTGGTGCTCCTCTGTTACGTCTCCCACTGACGCGGTTCTCCTCAGAGAAGCCGTCTGAGCGCTGACAGATGGCCTTTTCTGGCAGGGCTGTGCCGTGATCCTGATCTGCACCAAGCGTCCTCAAACTGTGGCCCAGGGGCCGGATCCGGCCCGCCATGCCCATTTGGGACCTCCACGCGTGTGCCCGCACCCACCTCGCCCCGTGTGCAGGGAGGCAGCGGTTGGCTCGCTCGGAGAAAATGATCTCCAAGCGAGCGAGTCGCTGCCTCGTGTGCCTGCCTCGCGGCACGTGCTGGCCCGCGCCTCGCCATGCACCCCTCCGCCCCCTGCCGGCCCGCACACACCACCGGCACCACCTTTCCGGCCCACGCCCGGTGCCGGCACCTTTCAACTGCCCCCTGGTGAAAAAGCTTGAGCACCCTGATCTACACCATCTTTTTTAAAGTGTGGTGACCAGAATTGTGGGCGATATTCTGGGGCCGCCTCTGAGCACGACGGTCGCCTTTCATTGCCACTGGCTTGTTCTCGCTGTACCTTGGCAATATTAGCCCGTTTCAAGGAATTTCTTTTCTTCTTATGTATTAGCTTCACATGTTAATTTTCACCAGTCTTTATGTACCAGGACAGTTTTAACTGGCCAAGGAAGCTCGCTCTGCTTTGCCATGGTCTTAGGACTCGGGTCAGAAACAGCAAACTGTAAAATGGCAAAAACTGGGCAGGTGTCTGGAGAAGGGACGTGGTTTGGGGTGGCCGAGGTCCTGAGCAGGCATGTGGGTTTACACTGAAAGCCAGACTCTTAAACTCAGGATGGCTCCTGGGATGGCATTTAATATGGGAATTTCTATATAAGCCCTAAAACCTGAGCCCACCTGAAGCCGGCTCTCCCTGCATGTTTCTCCCACTAGCTAGGCCTGTGCTGCAGCTCCTGCTCTTCCCAAGTCTAAGCCTGGGTTTAGCGGAGAGGTGGGCTCTCCCTGTGTGCTTGCCCCTCCCCGGGATTTAGCCCCAGACACAGGGAGGGGCCGTGCATCATGCCCAAGCCTCTGGAGAGAGGGCCAGATGAGGTGTAACAAAGGCAGGGCCACAAGAGCGCATATGGGAACGTGGTGGCGGCAGAGTAACTGTGCACGGAAGCATGTTCCTGCTCTCCCCCCCCCCCCCAGTTTCTGGGGCGGCTTTCCAGGAGCTGCAGGGCCCCCGAGGCCCCATTCAGGACTATGGCGCAGCTTGTGTTCCCCCTCCCTGCTGCCCCTCTGAGCGACTGACAGCACCCGGACCTGGCCCCGTTTCCACCCCCACCCCTCCCCTCCCCTCCCCGGCGCCTTCAAACTGACAGCACGAGCGTCTCAGCGAGAGCTATCCGGGCACCCCTTCTTCTCTCGCCTTCCTGCACCAGCACTCACAAAGGGAATCAAACCGATATCAAAGGGAAAATTAAATTACCCCCAAAAAAGACTTTAATGACATCACCATCTCTACCACTAATTGGCCTGGCAGACAGGAAGCCAAATGTTACAGCGTGCTTTCCAGTGCGATGCCACCTCCTCCCACTCGCTGCCGCAGCTGCAGTCCCACATGATGAGGGGCAAGGGGGCACGCCCTCCCCACCGGCTGGCGTGGGGGGGTGCAGGATGATGGGCCCAGCCACCCCGGGCTGGACAGATGGCAGGACCTCTACGGAAGTGGCGTTTTTCGCGCCTGGAACTCTTCCATGGCTCACAGGGGTGCAAGCCGTTGGATCCAGCCGTCCAAGTCGGGGCTGGTCCTTGGCCTAGTCCCCTGAGGCAGCCCTGGGGGCTTGTGGGGCTGCTGGGACTCCACAGCCATGGCCTGCGAGGAGGCCTTCAGAGAAGGACATCGTGGAACTGCCGGCCACGGCGGATAGAAATGCCGTGCCGCATCGCTGGCCCGGATGTCCTTCCAGAAGGATGGAACACATGAGATCAGCACCAGCATCCGGCCCCCGCAGGCCGCCCAAAAGATGGACCGTTTTCACAGGTTGTGCGGGGAGTGCAACTCGTTGCGATGTAAATTGGCTCCTGGCCAGGATGGTTGCGCGGGGCCCCCGTCCCAGCCAGGCATACGCCAAAGCGAAGGAGAATCGGGGCCTGCTCCATGCCCACTGCTGAGCACCCGGCGCTTCCTTCATTGTGGTAGCACCCCAAAAGGCTTCTGGGAATTTCCTGCTAACCCATCAGCTCTCCTATCCATCAGTCTTGCACTGAGTGGGAAACGGAGATTCCCCACCTTCCGCCCTCGCAGGTTTCCCCACTGTTTCAAATACTGATGGAATCTATACCTACTGGAGACTGTACCACGCATCTGTTGCATTTATATCATGCTTCGTAACCCCGCAAGGAACCCAGGGTGCCTTATATGGCCCCCGTCCCTTTTAGCCTCACAATGACCGGTGAGGCGGGTCGGGCTGAGTGCCGGTGACTGGCACAAAGTCACCCAGGGAGCTCCATGGCTAGATGGGGCCTCAGATCCAGGCGTCTCCGGTCCCAGCCCGACGCGCGAGCCCCTGCACAACCCTGGTCCCAAATGTCTGGGAAAGGAGGTGGCAGCGGGGTGGATGCCGGCGGCCGTGCATGGCAGAACTTCGGGGAGGGGGACGTCCGGCCAAGCAGCACGCAGTCTTCGCATGCTCCCCCACCGGTGTTCCTCAGCACGGCGTGCGCATTGTCCTCGGGCTCCCACCTGTGTGGCCATCTTCTCGGCATCCACGCTGGGCAAGAGCCGAGCATCGTGCAGGCCTCCTGGAACCGCTTCCCGAGGCTGGCGAACTGCCTCCCGCTCCTTGCAGGGCTGCTGCAGCTCCGCCGGCATCACTGTGCCAGGACCCTCCTCCCCGGCACCAGCATCCGGGGAATGCCGGGACCGGAAGTCGCGATGCCTAAGAAGAGCTTCTCTCCCCTGCTGCCGCCCCGCCAGCCTCCTTCCCCGCTTTGTGCTTCCTGCTGGGCGATGGCGAGCTGCTAAGCAGTCTCTGCGGGAACATGGGCCGCTTTTTGGCAGAAATCGGGAGGGGGGGCCACAGGTGCCGCTGAGCTGCAAGGAGCTCCATTCCGGCTGCTTCTCAAGCGGAGCTCTCCAAAAGGGAATGCGGTGACCTGCGTTCAGCGGCTCCTTTCCCAAGGCTGGGATGGCGCCTGGGGAAAAGGCTCTTCCCACAGAGACACGCTGCCTCTGTCTGCCCGCAACCCTCCAGTGAAGAGCTCAAGCAGGGCGGGGGCAGATCAGGCACCCCCCCCCCAGAAGAGCAAGCCCTGGCACAGCCATGCGTGCGCAACTCCGGCGGCTGCCAACGCCCGGAGATCTCCGAAGGGGCTCGGGAACCCTTTGGGGCAGGAATCTGCGGGTCCCTGGCTGGGCCCCCTGGACCTGGTCTGCTCCCAGTGGGTGCAGCCGGCAGTCGTGGCGTGCCTGCCGGGAACGGAGCAGCAGCAGCGGAGAGGAAGTCTGGGGGCCAGGAAGGACCCCGGGCCACCCGCCTTTCGCCTCCGGCAGCCCCTGGCCGAAGCGCCACCCTCCTAGCATGCAAGCACCCCTTGCCTGCATGCATGGCTCTGCCTCGGAAGGCGAGCCGAGGAAGTCCATGAGCGGTCGCGGAGCGAGGCTGGGCAAAAGGTGGCCTTCTGCATCGCGGGCTGTTGCACGTGGCAGGGGAGGGGGCTCTGCTAGCGCAGCACCCCGTGCCTGCTGGGCACACTCGCCGGGAGCTTGGCGTCCGGCTGCCTCGAAGCGGCTGGCGTGCAAGCCAGGGGCCTGATGCGCTCCCTCCCCCTACGCGGATTCCTTGCACAGCCCGGCCTACAACCAGGCCGCGGCTGTTCCAAAATACACGAATCTCGCTGCAGGGAGGAGAAGCCAAGTCCGCCGGGCCGTTCCTGTGGACTCGAAGCTGCTGTAACTAAAACGAAGTTAAAATGCAAACTGGCACGTGCTCAGAGTAGACACACGCATGGGCATTAATACAGCCAGCAAGCAGAGGCTGCTGCTGCTCATACTCCCTAGGAATGAATCCTGGATGCTGGAATGGTGTGGGAGAAGAGAGGAACGCTAGGTGTCGCTTCACAACCGAAGCAGTCCCACGGCCGCCCAAGGCTCACTTAGCCCAGGGTCTAAAATCCGCAGTTGGCACCATGGCTCCGCTTCGTGGGGACGAGAACGGCTGAAAACCGGTTCCTCTGTGGCCCCTCCCTGGCCTCCATCCTCGCGGCCACCGCTCCTCTCTGCCCCGTGTCAGGGATGGCCCTCGAGCAAAGCCCGGGGTTGACCTAATGCAGACATGCTAGACGTCCTGCTTCTGGTCTCAGTGGCTGGGTTCCAACATCCTGACAAGCAACTCCATGTGGTCTCCATGGAGCAAGCGGTTTCCATGCAACGGTGCTTCCCACCCTCCTCGACCGGTTCTCCCGCTGCTGAGACGTCTGCTCTCTGCCAAGGCGCTGGCAATTGACTCCCACGCTGGGTGGCCAGAGCACCCCCTGCAGTTGCCCCGCTTTCCAGGGGACTCTGCGGTGCCTGTATCCTGGGACCACGGGAACCACAAGGCTGAGTTCGGACAACCAGAGAAACCGTGGTGAAGTGTGGAAACCATAGCCGAGATCGGGGTCTCTTTTTGTGGTTTCTCAAACCCAAATGTGCCACGATTAAAGATTGTGATGGGCTTTGGATGGCACGGCAGACCATCCTGCACAAGAAAGCACTGCAGCCTGTCGTGGTGCGGGAGCCAACCCCACGCGCGTGGGCCTGGCACCGTGTTGCTCGTGCCCCCCTTCCTGCAAACCGCTGCTGAGCGCGGAGCTCGTCCTTGGCCCGGCCTGACGCTCAGCTTGCTCCGCGTGAAGGGCTCTCGAGGGTTTTCCAGAAGCCCGACGCTGCAGAAAGCGACGCGGGGGGAGCGGGGGGGATTTCCAGTTATCCTTGGCGATGTCGAAAGGACATGGCCCCTGCCATCCCACTCCACCAACGAACCTCCCGGGCAAAAGGCAGCATTCTTCTGGCACCAAGTACGTTGCACTGGGGGGCCTGCAGACACGGGTCTCCAAGGTGGGCTGAAGGGAGAGGTCTGGGCCTGCCGCGTGCCGCGTGCCGTGGCCATGTGTGTGCGTGCGCTGACGGTCCAGGGCGGCCTTCGAAACTCTCGGCAGGGAAACGGCTCGGCCGCGGCTTCCTAGCGCAGAGGCAGTGCCATGCGCTTAAACGCGGTGGCGTAACGGCGCGTTTCTGGAGCGCAGGAGCGCCTGATGACAGCTCACGGCCACGTTCCCGGAAACAGCTCCAGCGTCCCTCAGAGCAAGGCCGCTTGCCTGAACTGGCTTGCTTGGGATCTCCTTCCGAGTAAAGATGGCGGACTGCAAGGTACGAATGCAGCCACGGGACAGCTCTCATCCTTCGCTTTGTCCATCGCGTTTGTAATTTGGCTCACTTCGCTGGGACTGCTTTGCCCATACCTGCTTCTTCTGTGTGGCCCTGCATTTCGGAAAGTGGCGTTCAGTCCGGACAGGCTTTTTGCAATTCGACAGGCACGCGGGGCTGATCCGCAGTGCTTCTTTGCCACCCGCTGCCACGCAAGCGATTCCAAAGGGAGTGGACGGGAGCAACCCGAGCTTCTCCGGTTATGAAACGGTGCCTGCTCTGCAATTGTTCTGTGCGACGCTCGTTGATCCGGAGGCTGCAAGTTTGTGCACATGTTCTTGGGAGCGAGTCCCACCCAAAGTGACACTTGTTTCTGGGTGTTCTGCAGGGCTGGCAAAGCTCTGCCCACGGAGCCTTTGCTGAACGAAAGCCCTTCTGCAGCCCCCTGGAACGCACTCCTTCGAGTGGCATTTGCAAAAATGCAAGCCGTGTTGCAAAGGCGCTTGGCCAGTCGAGAAGGAGGGATGGGCCAAAGAAAATGAGCGCCGTGCAGGCCGACTCGGCAAGGTCTGGTGGGCTGGGCGCCTTTGGAAAGGGAGGGCGTCGCAGTGCTCTCACGAAATGCCTGCCAGGGTGGGGATTCACCAAGCGGCCGCGCTGCGGGGCCTGGCGGTGAGCACCCGTTTTGCAGGAGACAGACTGCCAGGACTGAACAGTAACTTGGCCAGCAAGCCGCGTGCGAGGCAGAGGCGGGTCCCACGTTCCAAAGACGCAGCCGCTCTTGGGCAGAGCTTCCTTTCCCAGCGTCCATGTCACCCGAGGCAAACGGGTCAGACCTAGAGAAGGAACTCGGCCAAGGCAGGTGCAGCCGAGCTTCAATGGCCACATCCCTGATTTGCCTGCACGAAATACCACAAGCACCCATTTCATGAAAAGCACCCCGGTGATGCCCATGGGGGGACGCACGGCCCGAGGGCCGCCTCCCCGGCCAGTCACCCACATGAGGCACACGCAGGCGCCCCCAGCTCTCCTTGCTCTCCCACGAGCCCGTGGGCCCAGCACTGCTCGGCTCTGCTGCCCTGCTTGTTCCACGAGCGCCTTGAGGCTGCCAAGTGGAGCCGGGTGCGAAGGGGACGCGGCCCCACAGGTCCGCAGGGTGGCCACTGAGGCCTGGCTCCGCCAGACCCCGCTTCGCCCACAGCTGCTGCCTCTGGGCTTCTCACTCGCCAGGGAATGCGGACGATCTCATCTCTTCCTGCACCTATTGCTCATTCAAGCTATAATCTAACAACTTCATCTATTCCAATTATTACGGCATTCAAAGGCTGTGGTTACTGGGTTTCCCTGGCTAACCGGCTGAAGGGTTTTTTTAAGGTGATTTTAATCTGCATGGAGATGGGCTGGTTTTCTTTTTTCTTTTTTTGGAAAGCTAATGCTAAATTCATAGGCTTGCTTCCTTCAGTGCCTCCTTAACAAAAAATCTCTTGTTTCCATGGCAACCCTCCTTTGCCTCTTGGTCTCCAGCCTGTGACAGTCTCTCTTTGCCACTCCAGAAGGGAGACGGGGAAGGACTGCAGCCCGGAAGGGGCTCTGGCTCTATGGGGTCTCGCAGAGGCCCGGGCCCAGCAGCCCCCCGCAGCCCCAGGCAGGAAAACCCGAGAGTGCTGAGCGGCGGCCAGTCCGTGGAGGCCACACTGAGCCAGACGGACCAGCGGGTCAAAGTGCTGCCCATAGCAAGCGGCTGCCCCAGTCCTTGCCTCTTTCAGGACCCCCTGCGCCCCCATGGGTGCACCTGAGGAAGCTGGGGCCGGTCCAGGAGCCGGGCTCCGGCTGAGCGGCTCTGGGCTGAAAAGCCAGCCCGCTTTGGCCCCCCGGCACCCACTTGGAGGGACTGCATGGAACAGCCCCTAAAGGCGCCTGCTCCCAGGGAGGGTGACGTGCATCTAAAGGGCACGGAGGAGCTTTGCAGATGAGCTGCTACAGATCCGAACCATCAGTTCAGCACGCAGACCAACGCAAGAAACACCTGGCGGCATTATTCCCCGTGCAGTTGCGGCCGGGTGAGGGAGAGGACGGGGCTTTCCCCGCCAGCCCTGCCCCATCCCCCACCCCACCCGCCGTCCAAGACATGGGGGCCTGTGTGGAGGGAGGGGGGCCCGTCAGGAAGGCAGGGAGTGCAACTGAGCGGGCAGGCGCGGCCCGGGCCGTACCCTCATCTTCCACGCCGTGGCAGCCACCCCGTCCCGGCCGGCCTCCTCCTTTCTTTTCCAGATCAGCTGCAAGGCGCTCCCCTGAGCAGGGGCCAGGCCGACCGTGCACCGTGGTCTCCTAACCGGGGGGCTGGCACCTCTGAGCGGCACCAATGTGGGCCCCTGCGCAGAGCCAACTTGTGCCGTCAGTGAAGAGCTGGGAGCTGGGGCTGAAGGCTGGCGAGGACCTGGCGGGTCGCGAGGCGCAGGGCTGGCACCGGCCTCCAGTGAGCCCTCAGCATCGAGGTCCTGCTTGTTGCATGGTCCGTGGGATGCATGGCCCGCCATTGGCCTCTGGAGGGGCCGGCACTTGGCAGGAGACCCGGGAGGCGGGCAGCGCCCTCTCCTTTTCCGGGCTCAAAAGCCACGAAAGCTCCAGCGCCGTCAGCTTCCCATGGCTTAGTCAGCATCCGTGGACAGGACTGGACTGTCCAGAAAAATGGAGGAGCAGAGCCCTGCTATCACCGTTCCATCAGACCCCCCTGGAGGATGGAGCTTTTTCCCTCCTGGCCCTCCCCTCCTGCAGCCGCCCCTGAATCTTTTGCTCCAGTGGTTTTCCTTAAATCAAATCCCCCGCAGCTCACACCTCCCCGCTTTTTACCTATAGAGGTGTCATTTGGGGAAAGGGCCCTTTAAACTCTCCCCCCCCCCGCCCCCATAGCTCCAGGCAACAGCTCCAGACGGCTGATTTGGGATGTCACGAAAAAGCAGCAAATTATTTATTAGTTAATTCATTAGTCATTGTATTTTCACAAGCAGGGAAGGGAGAGCGCGCCGGTAAGATTTCCTGCCTCGGGGCCACAGCTTCTCGCCCGGTTTTGCCGAGCGCCGGCGGGGCGCGTCTGGAGCGCTTCCGCGCAGGCTCGCGTGGGCCCGGGCAGCCGCTCGCCGCGTCCCCGAGGCCGCCGGGCGCCTCCTCCGCGGCGCGCTCCCGGGCCAGGCGCGCCGCCGAGGCGGGGAGGGCGCGTCAAGCCCGCGGCCCCGCGGCGCGGGCCCGTCCGGCGGCCGGAGCCTTCGCGGCGTCCCTGCTGCGCGGGATCCTGGCGCCTGGCGCTGCCGTCCTCCGGCGCCGCCCGGCCTCCCGCGGTGCTGCGTTTGGAGCAGGGACGGCCGCCGCTCTGCTCTGGGCAACCTGAGTTATTTTCTTGATTGAAAACATTTTTATGCCGCCCCGTCGCAACAAAGCCTCGGGGCGGCTCGCAACATGAGCCGTACCTTCGCCCACTGTGCCGCGTCCTGCACAGTTTTCCTGCCTTTCAGGGAAGGCAAAAAGCAGCTGCTTCAAAAGCCGCGGTCCCTCTCCGGGCTGGACTAGTGCCGGCTCGGTGGTCCAGATGTGGATCCCCCGGAACCTGACGTGGGAACGTGGCTGGGCAGTGCGTGGTGCGCAGGCCCACGGAAGCGCCCGTCACATGCGGAGATATGGAGGAAATGGTGCCACAGGTGGATGTGTGCCATGGAAATGTGACCATGTGCAGACATGCAGCAACAGGTCTCCATTTGCCACAAATACACCCTGCCTGGGGTCACACGCAAACATGGAGACGCGCATCCGTGAACACGCAGGAGCGAGCCACTTGCAAGCACGCGGGGCGGAACGCCACATGTGCAACAAGTGCAGCAGCATGATGCGTGCGAGCCGACATGGCAGTCGATCACATGCGAACACCTGCTGCAACACGGAAACACGTTAAGTAATGCATCATCCCTGTGCATACACAGAGTGCTGTGGTGCTTGCAAAGACAGGCCTTTACCTTCCAAATGTAACAAGGGGATTTGAGAAAGTCATCACTTTCAGAATACATAATCAGCGCAAGATACATTCCCAAAAGGAACTGAGTCGTTGCCATTGTCTGTACTGACAAACAGAAAAAATTAAGGTTTCTTCCGGTGCAGGGTGGGGAAGAGGGAGAAAGAACAATCACAAACAGCTTGAAAGCAACTGTGAAAATTCATCCATGCCTTACAAAGAAGTTTCTGCAATTTTCGAAGGTTATCCCTCACAAGGAAATTTTCCATGCCAGATTTTCCACCGATATGACAGATTGTCTTGATTTTAAGGCAAATGGAAGTTTCAGGCAAGAGGTGCGGAAAAAGCCACGCATCTTAATTAACCGTCTCCTGCAGCTCTGTAATTTTGCGTGCAAATCTGTTTTAATTCGTTACTTTTTGTAAGATTTTAACAATAGCCGAGCAAATGCCAAAGCAGACCCAGCGGGTTGTCCCCCCGCTGCACTGCGGTGGGGGACACGAGGGGCCTGAAAGCGTTGTCCATGGCAGCTGAGCCTGGGTTCAACCCCTCCCCCACTGCCTGACGCTGCCCCCTGTGCCCCAAAGGCAGTGCTGAGCTGCACCCCAAAGCCCGATTCCCGGTCGGGGTGAAGTCGACCAGGCACCAGCATTGGCTTGGCTTCCACCCGATTTCGGCCCTTTAGTCCCGGTGCCACCCCAGGACCAGCCAGCAACTGCCGTCTGGGTGCCACGACGTGCACAGCAGAGCGCGGGCGCCTTCATGTGCAGAAATGGCATGGGCGCCTGCCATGCACCCCGCTTATCCTTGCTGAGGGGAGCCCGCGGGGGGGGGGGGCACTGCGGCAGAAGTGTGACACAGGCACACACCGGACAGGGCCGTGCAGCCTGGATGCCCAGGAACTCACGCGGCAGCTCTGCGGCTCCTGTGGCACATGCGGTGATGTTTCCTCACCGCCCCGCTTCCCCCGCCCCCCCTGCCCCGAACCCTCACACGGCCTTTTGAGCTAGAATGAGTTGCAGCCACATGGCTGACACGCCTATCAAAATCTCCCCCACAGATCTGGCTCTGCCGCCTCCTTTCCTGTCGGGGTGGCCAGAAGATGCCCAGATCAGCGGCCTGGACCCTCCTCTTCCTCGGCAGCCGTGGCCACTTCTGCACCCAGCACTGTGGTTGCAGATGCCTGCTCATGAGCACCGACGTTAAAACCTGTTTGGTCCTCACTGGAGCACCACTGTTACCCTTGGGTGCACTGAAGCAGGGGAATCAAGCTTGTCTTGTCTGAGCTCTCTGGACTTCCCGCCTGTTTGAAATATGATTGCCAGCTTTCTGAGCCAGTCCCCCCCACCCCCCCGGTCACTGTCTCTCTCTAAGCTAAGCACGGCTTGTACATTAAAAAAAAAAACAATAATGAAATTTGTGCAAAAAAGCCCCTGGAAACTATGTGGCTGCAATGCGACTC
>JAIXND010000773.1:14924170-14959183 GCA_023646645.1 Varanus salvator macromaculatus
GGCCTGGAGGAATGTTGTCCATGGGGTCGCGATGGGTCGGACTCGACTTCGCGACTAACAACAACAACAACATTATGCATCTAACATCTCTTTAGATTTCAGCTGCTTCATAAGGCTGATGCTCCAGTTAAACTCCTATCCTATTCTCTGCTCATTACACGGTGTTGGGAATTTGCATTGTAATTGTAAAAACTCTCCGTCTGGGTAAGCCAAAGCCAGTTGGACTCCGCTTGCTTGGGAAACAGGAGCCTTGCAAGGCGGGGAAGACGGCAACATTGGACCCTGACCGCTGTGGAATGATTCTGGGCCCTGCCATTTATGTCTGCAGTTTGCAGCAGAAGCCTTTCAAAAAGAAATGTTTTCCGCAAGCTAGATGTGGAGGATGGGGCCACCTCTGAAAGACTGGGCAAGTTTAAGAGCAGGGAGCAACAGGAGGAAAAGGAGCCGCTTTCAGAGTGCCAAAATAGGGAAACTAGCCCCCCACAAGCGAGGCTTGTCTAGGGAAGCCATCTGAGAAGGGCAAGGCTCCATCGGCAGGCCAGGTGCAGTCTCTCCCCCCCCCCCCCACCCGCGGTGTGTGTGTGTGTGTGTGTTAAGCCTGGAAAATCCATCTAGTTGTCTGGCAAATCCGGAAGTGACTGAGCCCCCGAACACCCATTCAGCTTGTGGCACGATAAACTTTACGTGCACAGACACGTTCTGGTTTCGTGCAGAAGCACCTCCCCAAAGCAAAGACTGAAGGAGAAATCTCATCCTTTCCAGTTTTGGCTCGATTGGAACTCGGCTGTCTCTGGTTTTGCTTCACAGCAGTCGAGGGTCATGTATATTCCTCTGTATCTTCAGAACAGGCTTCTTATAAGAAAGTAAGTGGGGTCCTCAGGTGAGCTGAATGTACTACTGGGTCGGTCACAGTCATCTCACACAGAGCAGCCTTCCCCGCCATCTTGGGCATGACTAAAATCACAGAACCATAGAATGGTAGAGTTGGGAGGGGCTGGAGGGCCAGAGGGGCCAACCCCCTGCCCAGTGCAGGACTCCCACCAAAAGCAGCCCCCAGGAAGTCCTGTTCGCTGCCGCAACTCTTGCAAAAAGCAACCAATGAACCAACCAAACAAAGCAGTCCAGTGGCAAAACAAAATATTGCTCAGGTAGCATCTCTTAGAAAGAGATTCCAAATCTTGATTCAGTATCAACTGAGAAAGCATCCACCAACTCCCTGGGCAAGTTATTTCAGGGGTTAATTACCCTTGGTTTATTTCCAGCGTGAACTTTCTAGCTTCAGCTTCCAGCTCCGGGTTCTTATCACACCTTCTTTCTTGCTGGAGTAACAAGCTGTCCATCTCCAAATTGTTTTTCCTGAAAGATCATGATCAAGTTCTTCGTTTCTCCTGGCTATAAACCCAGTAGAATTAGCTTCTTAGGCCCGTGATGGAAAAGCAGAGATTTTCAACCATAAGTTCAGTCTTGCTCTTCAAGTTCCCATTTGTCAGTGTCCTTCGCATCGGAACCATGCGCAGGGAGGTGTCCCTCCTGCACCAAGTAACACGTCCTCCCCAGCCCAGGATGCCTTCCTGTGGGTCGTTCGACCATCACATGGACCCTTTCCCCCAACCTCGTAGTGTGAGCTTGGGAAGGTGTGTCCGCGTGTGTCAAAATCCCTTTTCAAACTTTATTCTCTTGGATTGCTTCTATAATTGCTCTATTTTGGGAGTTGCCGTCCTTCATCCATGCTTCACTTTTATGCAGAAGCCGGACAATGTTGTTGCCAAATTGTTGTTGTTCTTCAGTGTTGTTTCTGACTCAGTTTGTTGCAATTACAGTCAGAGAACAATATGATCGCAGAACAGTAGATGTCCTTCCTTTGGAATAATGGATGGGAACATCTTATTCTTCCCACCCCATGGAATGCTTTGACTCTCAGTGGAGGTGCCTGGAGATTTGGAAATGCACTTCGGGAACAGAAAATCTGCTATATATTCTTGTTTGCAGTATTTACATGCATCCCAATAGAAAAGTTCTTGCGATGACTTAACGGTGATAAAAGTAGTAACAGTCAAAGAGCAGCAGAAGGTGAAGAATTTAAAAGCAAGAAGATTCTCTTTCTTTCTTTCTTTCTTTCTTTCTTTCTTTCTTTCTTTCTTTCTTTCTTGCTTGCTTGCTTGCTTGCTTGCTTGCTTGCTTGCTTGCTTGCTTTCTTGCTTTCTTGCTTTCTTTCCTTCCATTTCTATGCCTCCCCGTAACCTGAAGGTTCTCCGGGTGGCTGACAGCGCTAAAACAAAATAAAAACACATGGGCAACATGATAAAACATTCGATAATCTAAGAAAATAGATAAACAATAAATTAATAAATAACAGCACTTAATAAAATATATCCACACATGCCAATACGTGTAACCAATAAATTAAAATAAAATAAATAATCCATAAAGAAATATAACAGAGTAAAATAAAGGCAATCACTGACAACTTGTTCACTCAGAAGGGCGCAGAAGATGCGACTGCCGGGGCGTCCTGAGCAGGGCACCCCCAGCCAAGCCTGCAAGCCCGTGCAGGACTTCCCCGAACCCAGACACGAAGTCTTGGCGTGCTCGGGGGGAGGGCTCCTCTTGCTGCACCAAAAGGGCATTTTGCAGCGCTTCCGCCTTTCCCCCTCACGAGGTGGACGGCCGCATTTTCTGCCCCCGCGTCTTGAATCACAGGAGAAGCGCCCCGCCTGGAAGCCCCCACCTCCAGCGGGTGCAGCCATTCCAGTGGGAACCCCCTCCCTGCAGTCAAGAGGCCCACCGGTCTTGTCATGGGCTGTTTCCTCTTCATTCCCCGTTGCACGTGGTCATGGCTAAGCCCATTCAGGTCTGTTTCTGGTTTAATTTGTGATGTGTTTTCCAGAAAACGACGAGCTAAAAAAGCATTTACAGTGATGTGAAGTGCTCTGAGGGATGCCTTTTTTTAAAAAAAAGATCCTCCTTCTTTGCTTGTAGGTAGCGGCTGGAAAATCAGCACTTGTGCCCAGAAGTGCCCATCACTTCTGGGCACAAGTGCCAAGACAGGAGCGAGGGGGAGCCTGGCCATGGGCACACGGAGCTTTTCGGCAGGCTGCGCCTCTGCGACAGGCAGCGTCCGGCCATGTCCTCTCCCTCCAGGGGTGATTCTGGCCCCTTTTCAGAAGCGGCACCACAGGGAGGCTGGCGGTGGGCTTCCCCAGCAAACAAACTGTGTAGAAATGCCTTTGAAGGCTGCCCTGGGCCCCTTGTTCAAGTGCCCGCTGGGCAAACCTGGGGTTAGGTGGTGGCAGCCGGTCGCCTGGGGAGGCAGGCCAGGCCTGGCTGTCCTGAGAGGGCCTTGTCGGCCCAGAGCGCTCCTCCCTGGGACTCGCCCCACTCTGAGCCGCCAGCGGCTCTTCCCTGCTTGCACCCCAGGGGGCTGCATATTGGGGGGGGGGTTGCCTGCACGGTGTTGCAGTTCTGCACCTTGCCGGCCCCTCGTTTGCTCCCGCCGAGGCCGGGCAGGGCGTCCGGTGAGCTGGGTGGCTGTGCCAGGGCCTGCTGGAGAAACGACTGGGCTCGTGGGCCCCCTTCCTCCTGTCAGAATCCCAGAATCTCAATTTGAGAAGAGGGAATAAAACTCGGGTTCGTGGGAAAGACCAAGCGTCCAGACCATCTAGGCTTTATTGTATTAACCCCAAGGTTCCCGTGGTACTCACGATAATGCATGCATTACCGGGCAGGCAGAGTGAACTCGGCTGCAAAGCTTCAACACCATTGCAGGGCATTTATAGTTACACAGGTACAGGGCAATTGGTGACAGAATGCAGGGATTACAATAAGACTCTGAGGTCATCGCATACAGAACAGACAAAGGAAGGCTAGTCAATCATACAGAGACAATGAGATCACAATTATTTCTAATTGCCTGTGTTGACACTTTAGTTCAGCAGCTTGAACCCATCTCCAGGTCTGCTTGGACATGTAAATTCAAGCCACTGAAACTATGCATGAGCTCAAGACTCCTATCTAGACTCTAGCCATTCTGCATTGGCCGGGGCACACGGAGCCTCTGGGCTATCAAAAGATGCTTCCTTGTAAATGAATTCCAACAATGACTATTTGCAATGTGTTTGGACTGAATGGCCTGTCTGCTGCAGCCCACAGCTGAAGGTGAGAGAAAGGAGTGGGGCAGGAAGGCCATTTGAAACAGTGCCAGCTAGGTTTTGAGAAGGAAGACAGGATTTGACCCCACAATGCAAAGGCACGCGGAAGTAATGCTTTTCAGACAGGATTCATCCACATGTTCCCAACACTCCCCGTGCCACACAGTGCGCGCAATTCCCCGCCTGCAGCATGGGGCCTGCCCTTTCTGCAGAAGCAGCATCTCGGGGGCGAAGGAGCCCGGCCTCGACCCGTGGCCAGCAGCTGCTTGCCAGAGCACGACCCCGCCTGGCCTGGGGCCCTGCCCCTTCGCAGGGTGGCCCCGCCATGGCTGCCAGCCTGTGCCGGCCCAGGCCTCTCCGCCCGCACGGATCCAGCCCAGGGCTGCTGCGCAGAGAAGCGGAGCACAAGGACGGATGGCTGCAATCCAGAGCCGGTTGCCTGGTGACCAGCTCCATCCTGATTGGCTGCTGGGGCAAATGACGGTGACTCCAGGTTTTCACATCCTGGCTAAGTGAATCTGGGATGCGAGTGCCGGCCAGCCGTGGCTACATTTAAAGCAGTCGCTGCAACGCTGCCGCCTGCACATGATCGGCAGGGCGCTTCCGGGGGCTCAGGGGGCCTCGTGCACATCCCTTGCAGCCCTTAGAGCCATGCAACGAGGCCCGTGCTGAAGTGGGGAAGGGGCGCTGCGGCGGAGGCTGCGGCTCGGCTAGCGTCTCCCAGGCCCTCTCGGCCCTCTGCCTTCCTCTGCTTCCTGGCCCTGCCTGAGCTGCAGAGAGTGGCATCCTGTCAGCACCCGTTTCGGGCTCCCAGGTGGCACATGGGCAGCCTCAGCACCACCGATGCTCCGGAACCACACCGCCCTTCCTGTCTCCCAGCATCGCGGCCCCTACCTGGCCCCACCCAGTCCTTGGAAACTCGGATGCCCAAATTCCCCGCCTCTTGCGGAGGATGGCAATGACAGCTGCACCGAAGGTACGTGGTGGGGTGGTGGCAGCTGTTCTGTGCCACCAAGTCCTCTCCAACTTAGGAGACCCCGTGAATGACCCCCCCCCATGCGCCAGCCACAACAGTTCTCATAAAGCCAAGGCTGAGGCATCCTGTCTGGAGCCCATCCAATCCATTCCGGTTTTGGAAGCGGTGCAGGGAGGAGCAGGTACAACGAAGAGTGAGGAGGCCCCTCTCGGCCACCCTCCAGAGCCAGGGAAGGGCAGCCCTCTGAAAGAAAAGGCACGCAGGGTGCTGGGAAGCCGGGCCCCCCGCCTGGAGTGGTGCTCAGGTGGAGGAGTTGCGGGGGACAAGCAGCGAAGCGCTGCCTGGTTTGCTTTGTGGCTGCGCAGCAGTGCGCGCCTGCCCCATTTATGCCCCACCCTGCCCTCCTGCACAGCCCTGAAGAGTCACAGGCAGCACCCGATTCTCCTCTGTGCAAAGAAGCAGCTTGACACGGCGGCACGAGCGTCCCACGTTCGTGGCACTCTGCCGTGGCGTGTGGCTCCTAACCCCAGTGGAAAAGGCCTACGTGATCTCTCCAGCTCCTCCGCTTTCTTGCCACGCACCACACCGAGTGGCACGTGGCACTTGGTGGCATGAACCGGCCCAAGAGACGTCCTCCCCTCTGAACAACAAAGTCCAAGCAAGCAAGTGCTGTGGAGCAGCGGACGGCAGAGCCCTCCCGTTCCGCGCATTATTGAAGCAGTGCAATGCACATTACGTGTACATTACGCCTGGCCCTGCCTTCCTTCCCGATGGAACATACTCGTAGGGCAAACTCCCGCGCCTTCGCTGCATTCCTCGGGCGCTGTGTGAAGGCGGGCGGGTGCGCCAGCCCAACCGCGCCTGGTTAAGGGCTCCGGTGCCGGTTTTGCCGCTCCTCCCGGCTGCACTGGGGCCAGCCACGCGCCGGCGTCGCCTCGCTCTGGTGGCCTTCGGGGATGGAGGCGCCAGGCTGCGGCTGGGGTGGCTGGGGGCCGCCGCGCACAGCCTCATGCGCTGCTGGGCATGCTCAGCGGGGAGCTCACTCGCTGCTCCAGGTGGCTGTCACAGGCTCGCATCCTGGGGCTCCCCAGAGGCCCGGCCTCGATCCGCACGGGGTGAAGCATGCGTACTCTGCACATGGCCCAGCGGCTGCTTGCATGGATTGCTTGCTGCCGAATATTGATCTCAGCACCATCAATGCCATTTCTGCTGCGCCGCTTCCTGGAGGTTTGCCTCCACCGTGCCACTGCGACCGGGCTGAGATCTGGGCTCCCTCGTCCCGTGTGACCCGGCGACCGAGGCAGCTGGCCCAGCCGTGCTGGGCTTGGATTTTCGGGTTTCTGTGCCTCACTGGTGCCAGCCATCCTCATTCTTTGGTGCTGAAAGGAGAAAGGGCGCCTCCGAAGCCGGGAAGGCACGCGTCTTCTCTTGCCCGAAACGCCACGCAGCAGCCCTGGTTCTGCTCGAACTCCCTGGCCTTTTGACCCACTTCTGAGCAGACGGCCAGCACTGGCTCTTTTGCAGTTTCTGCAATATTTGTGCAATTTGGGAGCCGAGAACTGGGCATTTATGCTGCACTTCACACAGACGGCATAAATGGCGCTAAATCAGGGCTGACGTTGTTGCCCTTTTTCTTGTTGCAGCCCTGAATTTTGGAAGCACAGCAGGCGTTCATAGATCAAGGGGCTGTTTCTGCCTTCCGGGGCATTCGCTCTCCCTTGCAACTTCGTGCCATCTGCAGATCTGCTCAGCCTTCCCTGCCCTTCCTCATCCAAGCCAGCATTAAAAGTGCCAAAGAGCACTGGGCCCAGGACTGCCGTGCCCCACGGGTGGCCTCTCCCCAGTTTGAAAAGGTGCTGCATTCGGTCGCCAGCTCTGGGTCCGCCTGACACTTATTCCATCTCTCCCACTTTTAGCTCGTTTGTGAATCAGGATATATTGGGGCAGTTTGCCAAAAGCTTTGCTGAAGTCAAGACAGACGACGCTCCCAGTATTCCCACAGTCCACCAGGGAGAGCACCCAGTCAAAAACCGAGATCGGACTAGCCTGGCAAATTCACGCCGGCTTCTAGTAGTCACTGCACACTTTTCAAGGGGTTTGCAGACTGACCCTCTTACAATCTGTCCCAGATTTCCCCCAGGGATTCATGTCAGGCTGACTGCTCTGCGCTTCCCAGCCCCTATCCGGTTTTCCCCTTCTTGAAGGTGGGGGCTACATTTGCCCTCAACCAGGCGTCCGGCACAACCCCCTCCTCCGTGTTTCCTCCAAGTTCAAGGACTGGTTCTGGACGTTTGGTGGGTATTTTGCCCCTTTCCGGGGGCAGATGTGGGAACTGCCCATTGCCCAGGCCGCGTGTGCGCGTGTTCATTCCCACTGTGCATGTGGTTCTCCTGGCTCCTGTTCTTTGGGGGGATGCGTTGCTGGGTCCGCGTGAGCTTTTGCTCTTGCTCGGGGGGTGTTGCACGTCACCAGCCTGACGCAGGCCTTCGCGTATGCTGGTGTTCAGCATTACATTCTGCATTACATTCAGGTCTTGGCCAAGTTGCTTTCGTTTGCTCTCCGCAATCCCTCTTGTGCGTTGGCCTGGCTGTGCCCCCCGGCAGCCCTCGTGCGAGTTGCGGGCTCCCCCTCACGGCAGGCGTGTGGTGCCCCTGCTCCCATGCGCCTGGGTCTCCCTGCTGCGACACTGGGACTGGAGGCCTCCGAGACACGCAGCTGTCCCAGGCAGGGAAGCCCAGACGCTCGCGGCTCCTTGCTGGATGTCTGCTTCCCGCTTCTCCGGAGGTCTTGCTTCCAGGGAACCAGAGGAAGGTTTGCGATTTAAGGCACTGTTTTCTGGCACCATAAATTTTGTGTCGCTAGACTGCGAAGGATGCCACGGCCCCATTGCTTAGGGAGCTGGGGGGCCACTTGCAGCCTTGCGGATGGAGGGGAGCGGCTCTGGTGCAGCTGCAGGCGTGGCCAAGGGACTCGAGAGCAGTGGCCACACAATCCCATGCCGGCGTGTAGATCGACGGGAAATTGCCAACACCCCCAACAACCCCCAGATTTAGAGAAGAAAAACAGGACAGTTCCAAGTGCGGAGGCTTGGTAAACAGAAAGCTCCCACTCCAAGAAGCTATGGGGCATGTCAACACCTCTGCAAAAGTGGCCCAATAAAATATGTAGCACCTACTAGAAGTGGCCCTAACGAACCCCAGAGGATGCCAGCGTGGCTGAACAGCAGAGGCTTATGCAATGCAATCTTCTCTCTTGCTGAAGTGAAGAGGACCAAGAGGAGCACGACTGGAGGAGGAACCCCCAAGCGTGAGCTCGTAATGCAGCAGGTCAAGGAAAACTCTGCAGGCACACACATGCGCACGCACGTGCTCCACTGGATCAGAAACAGGGAGCAGGGGAATCCGGGAGCGCTGCCTCCTGTGCAGAAACTCTGGAAAAGTACTGAAGGCAAACAGGAAGACTGCAAAGAAACTGGACTGCGCCTCGCTGCACATTTCCTGTACGCAGAACGTAAGAGATACTTAATGGAGCATCTGAAGACCCACACCAAGTATAGTTATCAAAGGGTGGTTATTTTTTTCAAAAAAAATGGGACCAGATGGCATTCACCAGAGAGTTCTTAACTCAATCATGGAACTGCTGAAAAAAATAGCTACAATATGCATGTTGTCACTAAAACCAGTCTTCTTACCAGAAGCCTGGAAGGTGGCCAACGCGAAATACTTTTTTTTAAGTATCTAGGGAATTACAGGCTTGTCAGCCTGATGTCAGTCCTAGAAAAGATTGGCAGGAAACATCGTCAAGGCTAAAACCGCCCCTGACTTTGGCGAAGGGACGTCTATTCTTAATCTTTCGAAATTGTTGGGGGTGCCAATGGCTATGGGGGGTGGGGGCTTATTGTATGTCTGGATTTGCTGTAAGCCTTTGACAAAATCCTTCGCGACGGTTTCTAAGAACACCGCGCAGCTCTGTAACCAATTAAAGCGCGATCAGTGGGGAGCAGAGCGCTGGGGTACGGGAAGGCTTCGTCGTTTCAGCGCTGCAGATCAATATTCATTCGTGAATGTCCTGGAGACGGAAGTGAACCATCGTGTGATGGTCAAATCCGTGCAAACGCTTCAGGAGCCCTGGGGTTTCTGCCACAGCGGAGGTGATGCTTCCCAGCTGGGAAGGGGCCGGACGGGTGGGGACCGGTCCCCCTTTTCCGGAGGCAGTTGGCTCTTCCACTCGTAGCAGGGCGTGTTTCCCACTGCCGGGTCTGCTGATCAAGAGCAGCCCCTGTTTTCTACATGGCCTAAGCGAGATTTTGCTTTCTGTGGAGAGTTAAGGGATGCCCTTTTTAAAGGTGTGGGAGTTCTCCTGCCCTCACTCTCTGGGAAGGCCTGCCCAGATTGTAAACGCTGCTAAACCGCCGCTGATGAACTGAAGTACATTTCTCATGCATTCCTAATTATCGTGCAACATTATAAAAATACGCAGCAGAGATTTCTGCTGACTGGGAATGGACTTATGAACGAGCCCGAGCTGAAAGAGACGGTCCTGCCGGAATGAAAAATCAGAAATTCAGGAGCTGCTGAGTAAGATTTTTAGCCACCGGAGAACTCTCTGCTCATAAAGCCACAGAATAAAATATGTATACTAGCAAAAAAAACAGGGACTCTTTTTTCCCCTTTTTTTACAAAAATGAGAACACGGTGTACCGCTGCCTGCTTTGCAGCTTGCACATCACAGAGCTCGGTTTTCCTTAGGGTGCGGAGAAACCGGCTGGAAGCCATCCCTCCAGAATCAATGAATCCCTTCCCGTGCTGGGCCCGACCCCACAAAGGGAGCTGAGCCAGGAGCCAAGAGGAAGCCTGCGAGGGCTCAGGGAGCCCGCGAGCCTCCCCAGCTGGCCGCCTCCTTTCTCGCTTGCCGCCACTGCAGGCCCCCCAGGATTGGGGCGAAGTCTCATACAGGATCAGGGGCGGCGTCTCTGGGTGGTTCCTTGGCTTCAGCCACGCAGATTAATGCCCCTTTCCATGCTCTTCTCAGAACGGAAGAGCCGAAAGGGGCTTCGGAGGCCATCCAGCCCAACCCCTGCTCGTGCCTCAGGCCTTTACTCTTTGCTTAAGCGGAAAAGAAGACCAAGAGGAGGCTCCGGGCTGCTCCTCCGCCGGCTCCGTTGCGCACTTGAATCATCGGCGCACGCGACCTCCCCGAGGCTCACAAGCAGCGCAGGCATTGGCGGTTCAGCGCATCCACCCAGGCGCCATTTCCCGCGCTCCCCAGGAGGGGCGACTCTCATGCCAGGCACGCTCCCGTGGGCAAACACCCTCTGTGGCTCTGTCTGGCCGGTGGGGGCAGATGGGAGGACATGGGGAGAAGCACCTGCGTCCGGCACCCGTCGTGTGGCCGGCCCTCCAACTGGCCGCGTAGATGCAGATGCTCTGGCACGGGGTCCCGAATGTGTCCACCGGGGGCCACGGAAAGGTGCCGGCGGTGCGCGCGGGTGGGGGCGCCTGCGCTGAGGGGGGGGCGCACGAGGCAGCGGCTTGCTCTCTTGGAGGTCGCGAGGTGGGCGGCGGGCACGTGCATTCATGCGCAGCGGGTCCCAATGGGCATGGCGGGCCGGATCCGGCCCCCGGGCTGCAGTTGGAGGACCATGCTGGGGCGCCTCCTTCGGCAAGATGCGTGCTTGCATTTCAAGGACCGAGAGCCGTTTCCTCAGCTCGTCATGCCTGGGAAGGAAGTGGGCCTGGTCGCTGCAACGGTCCCCCCGCCGGCACCTCTGGCGAGAAAGGGGCGGAGCCCAGCAGGACCAGGTGGGCAGCTGCCTGCCCAGCTTGGGGAAGAGAGCCGAGCTCACAAGGTGCCCGACAGCCGCTGCTGTGGAAACACCAAAACATAGAAACGCAGGATTGAGGCGGAAGGGGTCATCTAGTCTGACCCCTGGCTCTAGCCAGCTCTGCTCATGCCATGCCTGCCATGTGCACGTGGACACCTGGCCGCTCTTCGGGGGAGGGAGGAATCCAGCGGCTGACTTTGCAACCGCTGCAAGTTGTTAACACAGAGCCCGTTCATTTCCCCCTCGCAAATCGTCCCCCAGCCTCCCCTGTCCTCTGGGAAGAACCCCCATCAGCAGGGCGAGAACTCTCCTCTCCATGTTGGGCTGTCGTTTCCTCTCTGCTGCGTTTCGTTTGTGCTAAACACACACACGCATCACACAAAACATTTCTCCAGTCATGGAAACGTGAGTGGTTCTCCCAGGGCAAGGAAGAGGCAGGGAGAAGTTACGGGGCAGCCCGAACCCTGCTTCTGACCGGGCCGATCGGGGATTTCCGTTCTCCCCTCGGGTCAGGCAGCTGCGTTCCATCCCCCATCCCGCGCATTCCCTGTCAAGAAAGCACACACTTTCAGTGGGAACAGCGAGCGAGCCTGCGCACCGTTTTGAAAGCCCGCACTTTCCCGCCCTTGGCCGAGATGCGTTTTCAGTGGGAATGTGCATTTTCCACAACACTAACACATGATCAAGCTTTTGTCCACAACACAGCTAAAAACGTGCCCTGAGCTGTGCGCGGCGCTCCTTGCGCGCTGGAGAAAGGCCGGGAGCAAAGCCGGGCGAGCCGCATGGGCTTGGCGGCGACCTGCAGAGGAGAGAGGCGACTCGGAAACCGCGGCCTCCCCGACAGCCGCTCCTCCGCGGAAGCTTCCTCACCCTCCTCTGCCTCCTCCCACATCTCTGAAGGACGGCGGCCGCACGCCTGCACGACTCTCTGAGGAGAGCAATTCACGATGATGGTGCAAATACAGGACCGTGGTCTTGCACTAGGTGCGTGGCCACGTCGCGGCAAAGCGGCTGCTGAGCAGCCATCAGCACAGCGAGGCCGCGCTGCCCGCCCTCCGCTTTGGCCACAAGTCATTCCAATTATGGGATGTGGCAGCGGGCCACGCCCCCTTCCTCTCCAGGTGAGCCGGCCGGGCCGGGACGAGGTCACGCAGGCGCCCGCGGGCCGGATTCTTCCAGGCCCTGTGCGAAGGGGCAGGGCGAGCCCTTGGCACTGGCGTGCCGTCCCTCCAGGAGACACGCACCGGGAAAGCCGGTGGACCTCGCTTCCCGCGTGGCCTGCCCGGCCTTGGGGTCCCATGTGGCCCCCTCCTAACTTCAAGGCTGCAGCCCTGGTGTCTCTGCAGCGGTGAGCTGCCTGTGATGCCGCTGGGCGAGGTGCACAGCCAGGAGGGGACCGCCAGCCGACCCGCACGACCCTCCCTCCCGCGCGATCCAGGGCTGGCGGAGGACGAGCTGCCCGCCGGAGAGCGGCGGAGGCGGCTCGGCTGCAGCCCCCCCGGCCGCGTAGGGGCAAAGGCTGCTGCCCCGGGGACCGGCTCGGAAGGCGCTCCTGGCGCGGGCGATGCTGTTCTGCTCTCGGCAGCGCTTCGGCCTCTCCCCTCCCTCCCCCCCCGACCCCCCCGACCCGGCCCACAGGGGCCCCCTGCCCTCAGCCCCATCTGGACGGGGATCCTGCCCGTCCCCGCCGCCGCCCGGTGCTTCTCCCCGCACAGCCTTGGGCACAGCGCCCCCCACCCCGAGAAGGGCTCGCTTGAGCTGCGGCGAATTGCAGCCTCTGGGACGCGCGGCTGCCGCGCTGGGGAAGATGGGAGGCTTCAGGGCAGCGCAGGAGGAGGAGCGCCCCTGTCGGAGCCGCTGCCCCCGCCCGGCGGCTCTGCACCGCTCGCTCCGCCGCCCGCCCGGCGTCCTCCCCAGGCGTCCTCCCCAGGCGCCGGCCAAGCAGCGGCTGCCTCGCAGCGCCCGGGCCCGGCGGCTCTCGCTCCGACGTGCCTCGGCTCGCAGAGATGGTGCAGAGCGCAGGCGGGGTGGGGGGGCGGCACGTGTGGCCCCGGCGGCCACGGTCGCTTGGTTCACCTGCACCCCGGAAGGGTCTGACCGTGGGGTGCGAGGCCCGGCTGAGCCGCCTGGAGTGCCGGGGGGCCAAGGCAAGGGGCGCTCTGGCCCTCCCCACCCCAGCAGCTGGGGGCAGTCGGCCCCACTGTAAATGCCACCACAGGGCCACGTGTGCTGTGATCATCAGGCCCTCCCCTCCTCCCAGCCCCGGCACTGGAGCCAGCGCTGCCCCTGCCGGGGAGCCTGGGTGGCAGCCGTGGGACAGGGCACCCGGGTCCAGTCAGGAAAGAGCCCTTCGCCTGGACCCCCAGCAGCTTCACTGAAAGATCACCCAGGAGCCCTGCAGTGACTGGGGAGTGGTCCTCACCCCCAACAGCAGGCTTTTAGAACATGCACAGAGTGTTTTGGAGATTCTGAGTCACATGGGCCCAGCGGCTGAGCAGTTGATGATGAAATCAGGGGAGCGCAGTCTGAAGAAGGTGAGGGGTCTGCAGAGGGGGCTCCATACAGTGGCATTCGGTTGCAGGAGATTAATGTAAGGATCACTGAGGCACAGGGGTTACTGTGGGTCTTGGCCTGCAGATGAGGGCGATTGCAATGCGGTTAACCTGGCAGCCTGACCAGCTCTTCCTGAGCAGCAAAACAGCAGCCCTGACAGCCTCTAGGCAAGCTATCAGTTCCCACTTCTTAAAGGAACAGCAGATGCCAAACAGTAACCTGCCTTGGAATTCAGGTGCTTTCTGAGAAAGGGGTGCAGGTTTGATTTTACAACACGAAGACATATATAAGCAACCCTGTTCTGCCAGGATTTATCGGACTTTTCCCAACACCCACCAGCGTCAGGTGGCACACAGTTCTCCCCCCCCCCGTCCGGTATGCACCCCATCCTCGGAGGGAACGCAGGAGCACACCTAGCTTGTTGCAGAAACATCCTGCTATCGGGTCTCTTATTTTCAGTGAGCAAGGCCTCGCTGGGAAGGAAATCCCAGAAGCCAGCTTGGCAGGGAGCATGGAGTGGCAGCCCTCGCTCTGGGGGAAGGATTCCAGTGCCCACAGTGACGAGAGCTGTCCAGGGTCCTGGGCGCCCTTCCCAATGCTCTAGTGCCCACACAGCTGGAGAGCCTCTCCATCCCCTTATCAGCCCCATTCCTCCCTTTGCAGGGCAGAGAAGATGTCTGAATGGAAGCCAAGGAATTAGAGGTGCTGCAGGTGAGGGTGGCCTGCTCGCGGGCACAGGAGCAGACATGGCGGAGGGGAGGGGAGGGGAGCAGGCCCCGGCCGGCAGCCCTGCAATCACAGAGCAGTGCCCTGGAAGGGGCCCGAGGGCCCCTGAGGCCAGCCCCTGCGCAGCGCGGGGCCCCAGCTAAAGCGCCCCTCCCAGAGGGCCGCCCAGCCGCCTCCTGAAGGCCTCTAGTGTGGGAGAGCCCGCCACCTCCCTGGGCCATTGGCCCCACTGTTGTTCTGCTCTGACAGCCGGGAACTCTTTCTGGATATCTAGCTGGAGTCTGGCTTCCTGGAACTTGAACCTGTTGTTCTGTGTCCTGCACTCTGCGATGGCCGAGAAGAGGCCCGTCCTCCTCCCCATGGCAGCCTTTCAAGTCCTTGCAGAGGGCTGTCCTCCCTCTCCTCAGTTTTCTCTCCTCCAGGGTAAGCCTGCCCAGTTCTGTCCCTCTCTCCTCCCAGGCTTTGCTTCCAGTCCTCGGATCAGCCTCGTTGCCTCCTCTGAACTCTTCCCAGCTTGTCTCGCCTTTCCTAAACCGCAGGGCCCTGAACTAGTTGCTGAACCCAGGAGGAGACCAATCCAGCACGAGGAGAGGTCTGGCGCCTTGTATCTTCTTGGCCTGAGCAGGTGAGCAAGGACCACCGGAGAATTGTGCGGACAGGACTCATGCCCCTTCCAGTGCTGAGCACCTGCTTGAGAAATTGGTCTTGCTAGAGCATGTATTGGACTTACACTTATCTTCCGACACCGTGTCATTTACCCCAGGATGTACTAGCTTTGCCACCCCAAGTTTTTCTTTTCCGTAGCCAAGGTTTTGTATCAGCGCAATCAAATCCTGCAGCTGCAACATCTGACTCCTGTTGTCTTTCCTGGGTCAACATGTGACTCGACCAACTGTCACTGGAGCTGCTGCTTCTATGAAATGCACAGGGAGCGAGAGGAAGCCAAGGCTACTCTTGGGTGCAAATTTTGCATCCGTGTGCGAGTTGCTCGCTCTCCCTAGGCGGCCGTTTCTGCATGGTTCGCTTCCACGCCTCAGATCTCACCCACCCTGATGGTCCACCAAGCTAGGCACGTGCTTCCGAAAAGGAAAGCAAGGATTCTCAGGGGATAGTGAAACCGGGCCAGTTACCCTGGAGAAACCCTGCTTTCGACTGGAGAAACGGTGGCTTTGCGCTGCCCCTTCATGGGAGCGCACGCCCGTTAGCTCCCACCGCTTGCTGTCGCCGATGTCTCGAGCCGCCAGCTAGAAATCCGCTCATTGTGATTTCTTTGTTCTCGGAAAAAAATAAGAATGCCCCTGATTGGAGGTAATAAAGCTGTGTGACATAGTTAAGGGAATTCTTCCACGTGCAAAATGAGGTTAAATAAATAGCTAATAGGAGCACTCTGCAATTCAGAAGCCTGCACACGCGAGCGCACGCACATGCACACAGGCACAAAAATAGGCATGCATGGAGATGCACCACGAAGCGATCTGTGTCAGGCTCGAGCCGCGTGCCACAACCGCAAGCTGCGACTCACCCCTGCAGATTCACATGCTCTGCAGAAGGCAAGCAGATGGAGGGATGCTCATTACTGTGAGCGATAGCGCATTAATTCCCCCCTCCAGTTATTCTATTGGAACCGATTCTGTTTAACCTTACATATAACATGCTGCGTGTGATATAAAGAACTTTACGGCACATCCCTTTACGGCAGGGGCGGGCGATATGCATGTTTTGCTCTCTGTAATGGCCGTGCGTTGTTTCGGGCAGTTGTGCACCCTGCTCTGTTTCAACAGCAGTTTCAATATTCTCTTTACAAGCCTGCAAGAAAATTCCTGTGCATTGCAGTGCGTTTCCCCATAACATGCGCTTCTTTTGGCTGGGGAATCGCAATGCAAATTTCTCAGAAATGCTAATGATACACAGCTATAATTCCAGCACCATTTTGTTGCTTAATTCAATGCCCTTTCAGTGGTTCGGCCGGAGCTGGCGGAAGGCTGGGTCCATGGATGCTCTGAGCGAAGTCGCCGTGTCCCAAGCTGCTCACATCGGACAAAGGGGAGGGCCAGGCCCAGTTCTGGAAAGCCGAGAGACACAAGGGAAGAGAGGGAAAATCCTGGGGACCAGGTTGGCTTGCCAGGGCCAGAAAAAAGGGCTCCTTCAGCACACCTCCAGCCGGTCCTTCCTGCTGGGTATCTCTGCGTGGACGGAAGCAGATAATTCCAAGGCCAAGCATAATTTTCGAGCTCCGGAGCAATCTTATCATATATGCAGCTTCCCATTCAAGCACCACCGTCCCATCCCATGTTATGACAGAGATACTTTACATTTCACTTAATTTAATTCAGTTCTGAAATTACTTTTTTCGGCATCTCAGAATTTACCCCAGGCCTCTCACCGGGGCATCGCTACCATGTCCACCCTTCATTATTTTTTTCATGTAATATCCAGCCTGAAGACAAGTCTTGTGAAAGCTGTTAATTTGAAACTGTCCGGTTGGTCCTAAAAGAGTTATTATCTCCTGGATTTTTCATAAAATTCTAGTAGGACTGCACTCTTGCAAAAGACATAGGGATGTAGATTTGGAAGGGGCGCAGGAGGCCACCAGGCCCAACCCCTGCTCAGTGCGGGTCTCCAGTTAAACCATCCCTCCCAGGGGGCTGCCCAGTGTGGGAGAGCCCGCCACTCCACTTCCCCAGGCCACTGGTTCCTAACAGCTGGGAAGTTCTTTCCGATGTCCAGCCAGAATCTGGCCCCTGGTCACTCAGTCCAGTATTCTGTGCCCTGCACTCTGGAGCGATCGAGAGGAGACCCTGGCCCTCCTCTGTGGACCAGCCTCGCAAGTACCTGAGGAGTGCTATCCATCTCCTCAGTCGCCCCTTCTCCAGGCTGAGCACGCTCAGCTCTTCCCAGCTCTCCTCACTGGGCCTTGCTTCCAGTCCCCAGATCCTCTGTGCTGCCCTGCATTAAAAGCTTTCCAGCTTCCCCACAGCTTTCTTGAATGCTGGTGGCCAAACTGGACCCAGCTCTCAAGATGGGGCCTCAGCAGTGCTGAGCGGCGGGGAGCTGGCGCTTCCCGTGACTTGGAAGGGAAGGGATGCTCCTGTTAATGCAGCTCAGCTTTTATGCAGCCGCATCATGGGCTTGATTCCACGGCAATTCCAAGACCCATCTGACTTCCATTTTATTCTGTTGAGCCAAGTATCTCCCATCTTGCAACAATGCTTTCCTTTTTCTCTTCCAGGGTTTTGCCTATCCCTTTGGTTCCTTCTCCAAATGCGATCCGGTTCCCTGCGCCTCTTCATCCAAGCCATTACTGAACATGCTGGGGAGCGCTGGGCCCAGGACTGAGCCCACTTGCTCCCTCCCCCCGGTCTGGGAAGGCGCCACTGAGGAGCAGCCGTTGGGTCCGATTCTGCATCCAGCTGAGGATCCCCCTGGTGCAAGTCGTCCCATCCTGCCCGTTTTCTGCTCGTTTGCTTATTGGAATATCATGGGGCACTTTTATATATAGACCAATATAGACCAATCCAGTTTAAAACTGTCCTTTTCTGATCTTTGTTCATTGCAGAATCATGAATTATTTCCCCCAAATTGCCCAGAAGTTTACTCTTCGTAGACAAAGTGGCTAGCTCATGTTGGAACTGCTACATCCCAGAATATATTAGGGGAAATTCTGCCTTCCAACCTCGCTTGGCATTGACTTAGCTAGCTTCTACAGTCCCTTTTCACAATTTTTGATGTATAAGATGTCGTATTTTTAGCTCCTGGTTCTTTGGGAAGCAGGAATCCACATATCACTAGTGTCTCCTGCTTTTCATATACCTTCTTCAGAATACGGTGTTGCTAATGGTGATATCGCCTTACTGGATGTTGAAAACATTAGACTGGAGTCTCATGAGTCATGTGGCAGCTTTTCTTTGTCAGTTGCCAGAAAGAGCGTCTCTCTCTATTCCCCAGTTAACATATTGCCCGTGCCAATCGATTATTCATCGATTATAAATATTTATGCACACAAATTGTCAGCTGCTGAGCCATTCATTTCAGTCACATGTGTGTGTGTGTGTGTATGCGCATGTGCACACTCAGGTCCACAAGGGGTGTGCATGAAGCGGACATTTAAGCACAGAAGTGCTGGGTCCGTAAATCCTGAACAGAGTCTTGGTTTCTCTCGCTCTGCTCATTATGGCGAGTTGCTCTTTCCAACAGCTGGCGCTCGGCACCAAGCATCACTCTTTGCTCCGAGCATCACTCCCTTCTGCTCCAAAACGGTGTCTAACTCTCAGGATCTGGGGGGCGGAATCAGGGCAGTATTCCAAGGGCTCTGGGGCAAGCGGGGACTCCGGTCCGTTCCTGCCCCTGCTGGAATCTGCTACTTGCCCAACAGAAATTAAGTGCTCCTCAGAGGAAGTCCCTGCTGGAGGAGAGTTCTGGGATGCTTTGGGGGATGTGGAAGGAGATGCTTGATTTCTGCTGTTTGGGGTGTTGGCATCCAAGGTTTCTTTTCTGGCATGAAGTGCTTTTACCCCGTTGTTTAATTCTGGGCTATGCTATGTAAATGCGGGAAGGAAGGACGGCGGGAAGGAAGGACGGAAGGAAGGCGTATGTGGAGTCCAAATAAGGGTATGCAGGAGCTTCCCTCCCCTGCTCAGGGCTGTCCTCCCTCAGAGCCAGCGCACTCAGGCCTTTCCTCAGCAGCAGCAAGAGCCGTCCAGAAGGACAGCATGGCGGAAGGGCAGCCTGCCGGTGTTGGGCTTGTCCTCCCAGAGGGAGCACATGTTTGCCTCTCATGCGTAGGCGGCCGATGCTGCTCAACACATTGTATGCAATGTAGCATGCCGTGCATTTGCATGTGACGTGGGAGCTGTCTGAAACCTGAGGGAGCATGGATGCCACTGTCCAGGAAGGAGGCTTGACCAAATCACCCCCCAACCCCTGGAAGGAGAGAATGTAATTCACGAATCAGCCACAGTCCCATAATAATGACTCCAAGAACGGGCTTGCAGAGGGAGGGGGAGCAGTCTAGCCTGAAGGAGGGAGGCCTGGACGCCTTTTGGGGTCCGCAGAAGAGCCCAGTGGGTTCTTTGGGGGGATTGCAGGGCCTGGGCGGTTTGGTCTCACTAACGCAGCAGAGCCCTCGCAAGTGCCTCTTCTGCAGCACAGCCTTGGCAAAGCCTTTCCCCCGGTCACCTGCCCTGGAGTCCGGTCAGAAGGCACACGGTGAGGTTCCGAGGGTCAGGACAACACGCCCTTTCGCCTGCAGCGAGGCCTCTCACAACCCAGGTCCTGTCCTCTGGAGAAGCCCAGTGGCAAGCCAGGTACTAACCTGCCCTAAGTTCTGGGGCTGGTAGGCAAGCAAAGGCTGCAGAGGCGGGTTGCTGGTCCCCCACAGCTTGGGGTACGGCTTACTGGCTCTGGTGCGGAGACCAGTCTGGGAGGAAAAGCACGGGAGACAAAGAGCTCCTCACAGACCTCTCTGCAGGGAAAGACGCTCGCAAACGGCGGCCCTTGTGCCTTCGCTCTGCAAGGCTCTGCCTGGCTTGCTTCCCTTTGCTTCGGCAGCAATTGCGAGAGCGACCCTGCACAGCCCGGACGGCTCGCCCGCTCTTTCCCGGGCAGCTTCTTCCCTTCTTTCGCAGTCGCTTGAATGTGCGGGGAGATCTTGACGCGTGTTGCTGGGCATGCGCTGATGTGCAGGACCAAGAGAGCAATGATGTGAGAGCAGCCGCTTCTCCAGGGGCCAGACGAACTTCAGCCTGGAAGCCCAGCCTTCCAGAGTCTGTTCTGGGGGCTTGATCCTTACGTACCCACACATGCACGTGTTGCAAGAGAGAAAAACGGCGTCCTGAGTGTATCAGGCCATGACCACAGGGACTAGTAGACGAGTTCCAAGAATCCCGACAGAGAAACAAGGAAGGACAGAGTGTGGGGCAATTAGCGTTGGGCAAAGAAGGGGTGGCAGGAGGTCCAAACCAGGGCAGGGATGGTGGGCACTGGACACAATGGGGGCCACAGGGGTGAACTGGGCATTCCGGGGGGGGGGGGGAGAAAGGAACCGAGAGCAGGTGGCTCTGCTAAGGCAGAGGCTTCACTCCTGGCTGGTTGCTTCAGGCAGGGGCCTCTCCAGGCCTCCCGGCCTCCGGTGGCAGATGGAAGGGGGCAAAAGCCTCGGGTCGGTCGCTCGAGCATTTTCGTGGCGATGGGAGGGAGGGAGGCTGCGTGGAGCCTGGGCCACTACTGGGGATGCCAAGGCCACCGTCACGGGCCATGAAAACAGCCCCTGAAAACGGGGAACCGACCCAGACTCCCCCTCAGAAGAGAAGCAGCTGTGCTTGGTCCAAGACGCGGGTGGGGGCTTTTCCGTTGGCATAAGGCAAGCCCTGGAGGACCCCAAGAAAGGCACCGGCCCCGCAGGACACCCTCGCCGAAGCAAAGGGTGGGCTGAGCGGCAGCGGAACCGCTGACTTCGCCTCTGCTGGTCGTGCCTGCAAGATCGAATCTGGCAAAACCAGCTTAACTGGAGCTATAAATATGCAGCAGCTAAAAGATAAGCAAAATGCTAATATGATTCCATATGCATGCGGCAGTCCAAAGCGATTTCCCAAGGCATAATCAGCTCAATATCCATGTACAGGCGGAAATGCTGTCAATGCCTTAAAGGAACTTGGTCTCCGAACCGCTGTGGACACAAGGCCTCGCTGCTGGGAGCACGGGAAGCGGCCTCGGGTCGGCTTGCCACGGTGGCCCAGCTCAGTGGCCGGCCAGGAGAGCTGGTTGTGCCCCGGGCCCCCTGGGAAGCCTCCCAGATCATCCGGCGCATCGCCAGCCGGCCCTCCAGGCAGGCATCAAGAGATCTGGGAGGAACTGTCCCTCTCCCGTGCAGCCATGCTCGGCTTGCCGTGGCCGTTCTCCCCCTCCCTCCCACCCCTCTCTGGAGGTCGGGGCACCCAGCTTGAAGCCAGTGTCCCCCCTTTGCATTGGCAGCTGGCAGCTCCCCCCAGGGGCACAGTGGCACCTTGGAAGGGTCGCCCTGGGCTGGCCCGGACTTCTTTCATTTAAATCATGTGGACCAATTTTTCCTTTTTTTAAGTTTTTACTCCCACGGTGCAAATGTGCTGGTTTACAGGAGGGCTAATGGGAGCACCTCAAGCTCCCACCGGGGTCTCTCAGAGTGGGGGTCAGGCTGTCCGGGAGCCTCCTGAACTCGGAGGACGGAAAGCCTGCCCCCAGGCTCGTGGGGGTCAAAGGAGCCCAGCCTGCAAGGGGTCAGTCCCCTGCTCAGCGAGAGCCCCTGCTTTTCAAGCACCGCCCCTGAGGGCCACGCCTCCCGCCGGAGGAAAGGCTGAGGTGGGCTGAGCCGCCCGTTCCTTCCGTCATCCTTCCTCTCAGGCCTCTGCTTCCTTTAAAATGCAGTGTCCAAGGGGCATCCCAGGGAGTGGGGGTGGGGGGCATGCAAAGACACCTCCCAGTTCAAATCCGCCCATGGGGAAAACACGCGCTGGAGCGAGCCAAGCCGTCCATGCAGTCTCCTTGTGGGTGGCTTGGGGGACAAGAGAACTCCCAGAAAGGAAGAGGCGTTCAGGATTGTACTGCAAATATAGGTTGGTTACTGGAGTGCATGGAAGGATTTCAGAAGATCGGCAGCAAAGCCCTGGGCCGCGGGCGCCACGAGAAGTTCTGGATGGACCGGAACGAAGAGGGTGTGCTCAGCACTCGATTGTCCTGATGCGCAACCTGTGAGGACAGAGGATGTGAGGCGGAAACAGAGCGGCTTCCCTCAGGCCAAGGTGTCGGACAAGGGGGCATCTTCTCTCCTGATCACTCCGGAGACGGAACAGAGCGAACAGAGGTTCACTGCAACCAATCCACCATGAGGAAACTTGGACTGGGGTTGGAGAAGAGTGAAAACTGGCTGAAAAACACCACCAGTTTAAGGTATGCGGGTGACACCGTAATGCTGGAAGGAAGCAGCACTGACTTGAAACGACTCCTGATAGAAGTGAGAGAAGAAAGTACAAAAGCAAGACTGCAGCTGAATAGGAAGAAAATAGGAATTACGGCCACAGAAGAACTGCAGAACTTTCGTGTTAATACTAAAGAAACTGAAGAAATTGCAGAACTGAAAAATGCTGAAGAAAGATTTCACATGCCTCACTTCACGGAGAGAGCACAGCCAAGGAATTTGAAGAAGCCGAGACTTGGGAGGGCAGCAGTGAAGGAACCGGAAAAGATCATCTGGTGTAAGGATGCTTCCCTGGAGACCAAGGCCAAGGTCATCCAAACCATTGTATTCCCAGTCACAATTTATGGGTGCAAAGGCTGGACAGTGAAGAAAGCAGCCAGGAAGGGCTGCATAGAGCGGCAGTCCCGCCGTCTGCTCCTAAGAAGCAACTTCTGCTCTTTTTCGCTCAGGCTTTCACCCCCGGTCAGTTCTGGGAAATTCATGCTTGGATCTTCTCCATCTACCGGAAGAGACAGGGTGCTTTCCACAGGTGCGGCAGCAAGAGCGGCACGGCACGGCGTCCATTGCACGTCGGTCGGTCGGTCTGTTTTCACACACAAAGCCCAACTCTCTGGGGAAGCCCAGATTTAAAGGCTGGCAAGAGAACAAGCGCTCGGCGGACCTGGGCGCCCAGACGGGGTCTCCTTTCAGTCCCAATAACACCTTTTGCCATTCGCTGCTTCGCATGCCAGTCGCAGCTGAACAGGGACCTGTGCCGTTGGAAATCCCGTTGAGTCCGGTTCGGCCCCTTCACTTCCGCAGCTTCAGCATCTCCTTCGCTAGGAGGAACACTCACTGAGATCCATCCGTTATGCCAAGCTGCAGTTCACCTTTATAAATATCTATTTTCCATGAATAAATATGATAGGCAGGGTCCGAAGCAAGACAGGACTACTGAGTCGAAGTATCCTATTTTGCCGGATCAACAGATCACTGTGTTCGCATCTGTTTCACAAGGGGTAATAGGTCTTAGGTTACCTTTCATTCAGCAAAACCCGATGCTTCAAGTGTATTGCATGCCACATTCTCTTCTCAGCAAGGGCTCGTTTAAATCAGACAATAGCCGGAGCTGCTCTCCCTCACATACCTTGGCAATGGCCTATAGCTGCTGCTTTCGGAGGGAGGTCATAATGTGGCCAAACTTTCAGGGGGCAGGTGCTGTAGCATCTACTGGCATCCATGTCCTTCTTAACCGTCTGCCGGTCTCCTGCAACATAATGCAAGCTCAGCATAAATGGATTCGCTGCACGCCTTTGACGGCCAAATGCCAATATTATCGCACGAGAAGGACAATCGGTTGCCTTCAAACACACAATGGGCGGAGGAGTGGATGAAACTTTTGAACAGGTGGATTTGTAGGTGTCACTTACAAACGTGCGAATGAATGACTGTCTGAACTGCCCTTGTTGGAGCCTATGAGTAGCATCTCTAAAAGTAATAGTACATTTTGCTCTAGAAAAATTTACGTAAAGCAAAAGCACAGCACATATGTCTTTGTTGTAATAGATTCACTCAAGTTCCACGTAAGAAACTAGTAACTTTTGCTTTATTTCTTTTTTTCTATTTTTTAAAAATCACAGTTAAAAATAGCTGAAAATGCGTGTTTAGGCAGAAAGAGGCCCGCAAACCCCAGCATGCTGGGAACTGCGCATCCTTTTGGAGTGGAAAGCTGCCTGACACTGCGCCCCTGTTCATAGTGAGCGTCGCCATTTGAAATATGCCTCAGTTCCCAAATCGGTAGCAAGTCGAGGCCAACCTGGAACCGCCACTTGCCTGCTGCACCAGCAAGTGCCTGCAACCAGTTCAGGCCTTGACCAGGTAACTGGAGAGCCAGGCAAAGGAGCGAATGGTGAAACACCTGCACGAAAGACAGAAGGCGCTCAAGAACAGGACAATCCAAGCAGAGGGATATTATTGCCCTTGGCACTGGGAGTGAGGATCAGGACGGACGCTGCCTCTCTTCCACTCGCAGGGCTTCTCCGCTGCCGTCGGGCCTGGCCAGGAGGCAAGACAAGCCGAGAGCGAGTCGGCGAATGCGTGGGAACGGCGCGGCTGCTTTGCGCGAGGCGAGCGCGGCGAGGCGCACCGCATGCAGGTCTTCGCACCAAGTGCGCCAAGCCCAGGAGCCGCGTGTGTGGCAGCAGGAGCACGCGTGTCCAGCAGGCTTGCGGGGTGGGCGTGGGGTGGCGAGGGAGCAGGACGAGCCCGGGGGGCCGGGCCAGCGGCCCAGCAGATGCCGCCCCGCGGAGCGCGCTCGCACACGTTGCCGCTTGGGCTGGGAGGCGGGCGGCCCGCCGCTCAGCCGCGGCTGCCTTCGGCCCTCCCGAGCGGAGCAGGGAAAGGCGCCGGGAGCCCGCCCGCTGGCGGACCTCCTCCGGGCAGCACGACCGTCGCCCAGGGCAGCGAAACGGGGCGCCGCCGCCGGGCGCCCCCAGCCCCGGCAGGCCGTGGGGCGGCGCGAACGCGCAGGGAGAGCAGCGCGCCCGCTCCGCACCCGCGCCCTGCCGCGGCGGAGGCGGCGCGCTGCGCAGGCGAGGGCGCAGCAGCCCCGCGCCGCCGGAGGGGATGGCGCCGCGGCGGAACGGGCCGCTCCCCAGCCCCGCGCAACCGGGGCTCTCCCGGGCCTGCCCGCCCCGCCGCTCCCCCGCTTTCTCTGCCTTTAATCGCGGCGTGTTCCTGCGCTGCGCGCTTGCCATGGCAACGCAGCCCGATGCAGTCAGCGATGTGCCTCCAGCACCGACTGTTTCCGAAAGGTCACAGAGTGGCGCGGGCGCACACACACACGCACACGCACACGCACCGAGATATAACGTATTTGTGAAGTGCGAGGCGGCAGCGCCTTCCCCGCGCCCTCATCTCCTGCTCGGAGGCGCCCGGGCGGGGCTCGTTCCCAGGGGCCGAGCAGAATGGCAGGCGGCGGCGCCCGCCTCCCGGGGCGGCGGCTTGCGGCTCTCTGCGGGCCTCCGCGGAGGCTGCCTCTCCCGCTGGCGGTGCGCCTGCGACGGGGACCGGGCTGGTGGCGCCTCGCGGGACGAGCACGGTTCGTGCGGAGCGCAGGCGCTGCACGTGGCTGCGAGCGGGAGCCACGCTCGGCCGAGGGAGGCAGGCAGGCAGGCGCCCCCCTCCCGCTGCCCGGGCAGCACGGAGCGCAGCGAGAGGGCCAAGGGCCCCTCTGCCCAGGGCTCCCTTTGCACTGCGACTCATGGCATGCCCACCATGTGCATGTCCAGCCTATCTTTGAACACCCTCACCGATGGGGCCTCAACCACCTCTCGTGGAAGCCCATTCCACACCCTCGGGCTCCTAACTGTCAGGAAGTGCTTCCTGGCATCCAAATGGAACCTGGGTTCCCTGAGCTTTGCTCCGTTGGAGCACGTCCTGCCTTCCTCTGCAGGGGAGAACAGGTCTCTACCCACCTCTGCGTGACACCCCCTCACATACCTGTATGTCGCCAACAGATCCGCTCGGAGTCTCCTCCTCTCCAGGCTGAAGAGGCCCAGCTCCCTCAGTCTCGCCTCACATGGCTCACCCTGCAACCTGGCCACCGTCCTAGTGGCTCTTCGCTGCACTGATGCCTGCCCTAAGTCATTCTGTTCCTGGTACCGGAGGTGCTGCAGAACCATCAGGCCTAGTTGCCCTCAACTGGATCCTGGCAGCCTGGCTTGGCCCTGGGTCAAGGGGTTGGGTCAAGAGCGGAACCCCAAGCTCCCTGCCTCGCCCTGGGCCAAGTGTCCTCAGTTAGATGGGAGGAAGAAGGACTCTGAATCCACCAACATGACATGGGAGAGATGGCTAAGAGGCACTCCTGCCGTCGAAACTCCGGTGGCCCAGCCCAAACTCGATGGAAAACCTTCTCTATTTAGGAAGAAGAGTGAGATGACACTTTAAAAATATGGCTCCATTGGATGCTGGAGTGGCTCAGCTTGGCTGTGGGAATTAGTGTAGAAATCCACCCTCAGTTTGCCCTGCTCCATACAAGGGCTGCAGGAAATATGTCTTCAGATCCAATTTTACCATGAGCTTCCTTTGCACGTCCCAGATCTGTGTGTGAACTGAAATGTTTAGTCGCAAAGTCGTGCCTGACCCGTCGCGACCCCACGGACAACCTTCCTCCAGGCCCTCCTGTCCTCCGCCATCCCCTGGAGCCCCCCAAGCCCACACCCACCGCCCCAGGGGCCCCATCCAGCCGCCTCATCCTCTGCCGCCCCCTTCTCCTTTTGCCTTCAATCGCTCCAGCATCACGGCTTCTCCAGTGAGTTGTTCCTTCTCGTTAGGTGGCCAAACTATTTGAGTTTCGCCTGAATTTTTGTGTGTAGTTTGAAAAATAATTCACCGGTTGATGAGGAAGCTGGGCAGAATGGACTCGAAGACTGAAAAGCAGGAGATGAAATGCACCTAAACGTAAGTGACCATTTCCAGTTGACAGCATTGCGAGGATCAGCTGGGCTGACGGTGCCTTGAACCCTGGGCTCAAGCAGGGCAGGATGCGGAGCAAAGAAGCAGGCTGGGGTGCCTTGGAGGGGAGCTGCTCCGGCCCCATTTCAGCACCTCAGAAAGCTGAGATGGATTCGGCCCCAGAGGCGTCTATCTGAATTCCCGGGTGAAAATCTCTCCTCTCCGAGCGCTCTTAGAAGCAGCTCCCTCGCTCCCCCGCCCCCCCCCCCAGGCAAGGGGGGCTTTTTAAAGGCCTAATTGCAACGGGGCACTTGGGGGTTGCGGACGGGCGGGGAAGGGCAGCGAGGGCGGCCCCCGGACACTGCGGGGTGGCACAGGCGCAATGGAGGTCTAGGCTCTGGGCAGGGGGTCACGGGGGGTCCCAGCCCCGGGGAGGGGAAGTTCAGCCTTCCTCTGTGATGCTGCAGCACATGCCCCTGACGCCAGCCCCTCCCTCGAAGCAGAGGCCCCCACTTGCAGCACAGAGATCAGGCTTCCCAGGGGCCCCCGAGAGCAGCCAAACGCTCCTTTCTGGACTGGGAGGAGGCAGCGGTGCTCCCAGGCGGATCCCAAACGGATCTGGGCCAAGCCAGTGACCAGCGCTTGCATTCTGCTCCAGTTGCTCCCAGGGCACGGCTCTCTGCTGCGCCAGTGGGTGTAACACTGGGGCAGAATCAGCCCGCTCCCCCCACCCCCGCGACTGCTACCCAGCCAGGCTGTGGCCAAGCCTTCCCTCTTCAGCCCAGCAGGGGGAGAGAGCATTCCCACGGCGAGGAATCCCGGCACCCGTGGTGCAATGCGCAGTGTGGAAGGCAGCCAGGCACGGGTGGCCAAAGGGGCGCTCTCCATGGGCAGTCCTCGGCCCTCCCATGTGGGGGGGGGAGGTGTGTGTGAATGGCCCAGATGCCAGTAGTGGGACTGGTCCCAGCCTGTGGGACTGCCCTGTGGCCCATGACCCCCCAGACGATGGGCGTGCTGTCACTGGTGTGCTTGGCTGGACCCAGTGTCCAACTCCACCCCTCCTTTGGGCCCCTCATTTCCCCCTGAAATGCCAGAGTCGCCCCCAGAAAACAACAGAGGAATCAAAGATTTCAGTGCAGGAGACGTTTGTCATTGTTCTGGCATGACAACTTGTACCTTTCCACCAGGTGGACCAACGAGCTCGGACAGTGCAGCAACAGACTGTTGCAGCATTAAAAAACCGAGCGTGTCCCTCCAGCCCTCCCTCCTGGAATCGTAAAAGTTCGGAGCGAAGATGGCTGCTCGGAGCGCGCCTGGCAGGTGAGCCGCTCACGGCTTCCTCACTCCGGAGCTTCCCTTGCCGTCAACATGCGGATGATTCTGTATGAACTCCTCCGCCTATGCAGAAATTATACATGCCAACGAGGATATCTTGCAAAACTCCGCAACCCAACAAAGTGTAGCTGCCACCAAAGCTTGCTGAAAGTGTGCAACACGTGGAGCACGCGAGCATTAAGCATCATAAGGCAAGTCCCAAATGGGAGACTTATTCGCGACTCGTATTAGCTGGGTCTGAGCCATTGTTTGTTGGTGTGCAGACTGACTTCTAGCCCACTTTCCCCAACGTGACAGCACAGGTGTCTCGCGAATTGCAAGGACACGGCCGGGGCTTCCACAACGACTGTTCGGCAGAGCCGCTTGCCAGAGAGTCCTTAGCGAACTGGGCAGCCGTGGAATGAGCGGGAAGGCCCTCCTCGCAAGCAGGTCTCGCTGAGGAACTGAGTGGTCCGTCCAAAGGACTTCTGTGGCGGCCACCTCCGTGGCTTTCGTTCTCGTCTGGATCGCCCCCATCACGTGTGCAAGTGTGTTTCCAGGGGATGAAGGGCTCTGTTGTGTCCGGAAACGGGAGAGAGGGTAAACTTCACACGCCTCTCTGGTTCCCGGGCCAATAGTTTTAACCCCTCCTGGCATGGAGCTCCTGCTTCAGCGTTTCTTCAAGTAGTTGTTCCTGTTGCAGGATCCCTGCCGGTCTTGGGTGCCCCCAAGGTAAGAGAGCCACGTCCCAAGGGAGGCACCCGTGGGAGACAGGATCCCTTCAGAGAGGTGGAGGGCTTGGCCAGGGAGAAGCTGTTGGAGGCACCAGCTTCTTTTGCAGGGAGACGACTCCAGCCTCGCATGGGCAATGCAAGGATGGGCCCAGGCTGGAGGTCTTCAGCAGCCCCCTCTGGCCTGGCACCACCCCTCCCCAGCTGCCCCAAATTTAGCCATGTAGCCAAAGAAATATTCTTTAAAACTACATGTGCAAATATTTGGGGGGGGGGATTTTTTTAGAAAGGGTGACCACCCACAAGCAGCTCCCACAGGTGCCTTGGAGGGGTAACATGCATGAGCCAGAACTGGCGGGGCAGCTGGCTTTTGTCGCCTGCCCCCCAAAAAGGAAGAAGTCCTTTAGCATGTCCCACGGCAAGTGTGCAGCTGCCATCGGCACTCACTGGGTAGCCACGCAGCAGGACGGGGCTCCCCTGAGCTGCTGAGCTGCTCCCCCAGCACCGAGGTGGAGGTGGCTTGGTCCGTGGGACCACCCACTGGGGGCTCAACAGCTGGAAGCAGTGATGGGTTGGTGTGAGGGGTTGACAGCACATGCAAAGCCACCCTGGAGTGGATTCACACGTCACGATGACCTGCAGTGGGGTGCCCTGCCATGTGAACCCGGCCGCTCCATCTGAATTGGGGAAGCAGGGCTGAGTAGCCGCTTGGTCTGGTCCTCCAAAGCATTCTTCTTATACCTGCTCTTTGATGTGGGTCGCTTCTCTCAGGCTTGCCTCCTCCCTCCCTCCTCCCCCTCCTCCCCCTCCTCTTCCGAAAGTACATGCCCCTTTGCCAGAGCTGCACGACTGTCGTGGCTGCACTCAACCTTCATTCCAGAAACGGTTTCTTTTCCCAGGAGCCGAGCATGCTCGCAAAGCCCCGACGTTTGCTTCTGAAGCATCTCTCTCTCTCTCTCTCGGTGGTTCTTTCTGTAATGCTTGCTCTTGCTGGTTGCCTGCTGAAAGCACTCTGGTATGATGTCCAAGAAAATAAAAACACGGAACTCTAACAAAAAGCACAGTCAGGTCGGCAGAGACGTTTGGCTGCACAAACCAGCCAGAGAACCAGTCCTGAAGCTTCTCCCCAAAGGCCCCCTAAGCAAGAATGTCTGCCATGACGGAAGGCCCAGAGAGAGGCGGGGTCCGATGTGGCCCCCGAGGGCCTCAGTTCCCAGGGGCCGCCACAGTGGCCGAAAGCACCATGCAACCGACTCTTGGCCTCAAGGGGAGAGGCAGGTGGCACAGGGAGAAAGGTCCGCAAGTCTTCAGCTCGTTTGGCCCCGGACCATTTACAGCTTCTGCTCTTGATTAAAGTGTTTTGGCCAAACTCTTCTGCTGAAAGCCGCCCAGGAGGGGCTACGAGATTGAGTGCAGCCTGGAAGGCATGAGATGCGGAGAGAGGGATGGGAAGGGGCAAGGAGGCCGCAAGCGATCGCTGCTGTCCGCTCACCCCAGCCAGGACTCGGTGCAGCTGGGCCAGCTAGGGCCTGCCTCAGACGAGAGGCAAGCTGCAACACCAAGCAAGCTAAAACAAGCTTTTGTGGGGTGTGCGGTATTTTTACCGTTTCTCCCGAAGCGCCACGCCAGCCAGCTGCACTCAAGCAGGCCACGTGGCCACTGCCAACTTTGAAAAGGTCACGGATGCTCTGGCCACCAAGCTTCGCTGCACTGCTGGCAGCCTGAAAACGGAGGCCGCGGCTTTGCGAAGCCAAGGTGCCCACATCAGCTCCACCAGCCTTTCTGGTGGAAGGTGCATGGCTCGTTTTTGTTCCCAGCTATCCGGTACTACAGAACAAGGAGATGCATTTAAGCTGAGTGCGGAAATGGTAAATATGCGTCTCTCTACACTTTGAGAGGAGCTTTAAGGCAAATGTATCAGATACGTTATGACAACGGCATGGAAGACGGTGCTGGGAAAGCGAAAAGGAGATGGAGGGAAGTACACCAGTGGAGAGCTTCCACACTGAGATCGGTGTCGGGCATGCGGTGAGCCTTCCCCCCACGTCCAGCTGAAAGCAGCATTTAATGAGGCTCATGGCTGTGCGGTCCCAGAGAGCGGGGCCTGGTTTTCCAGGGCAGTGCAGAGCCTCCCTCAGCCTGGCAGCCATCCTCCGATTTGTAGCCGTGAAGAAGCCACAGCCGGTCCCTCCTCAGCTGGATGAGGGGCACTGGTTGTCCAGCTGGTGCGAGGAAGCGCAGCCGCCACAGGTCTCCTCCCCACGCCCTCCGGCCTGGTGCTGATGGGGCTGGGCAATCCCAGGAGTGCTCAGCCCTCCAGAGGCCGTCCGAGAGGAGCACAAAGCGCTCACGTGTGCTGTGATGGTCACGGCCACACGTGTGCCGGCGCCAGCAGAGAGAGGCATGGGAAGGGGACAGAAATACAGTCCCGTGCTGCCTGGTCTGGAGACACCACTTCCACACACACAGGCATTCCCCTTACCTGCTAAAACGCACACACACACACACACACACACACACATTGTGAAAGGCGCTGCTGTGTCCCTGTCTGGAACGAGGTGGGCCCGCCTTTGATCCTGGGTTGCTCCTTATTCCCTTGCAGCCAGGGAGACGTGTTGGACAGGCGTCCGCATGCACTGAAAGCCTGATGCAAGGTTGTATAAAAAGGGGGATACGCCGGGAGCGGTTTCTGCCAGTCTGCACTGGAAGGTCTTATCCAGCTCTCCATAGCAGGGCTTTTCTTCTTCTTTTCTGTTTTTAAATGTTTAACCTCGTGCAAATGTACAATTCCAGAAGGGTATTTGTGCAGTTAAACACTGTCATGCGAAAGCTACATTATAGCCACGGATGTAAAAAGTGAACTAGTCCAGGCTCATGTAGACCTTCCTAGTTAGGCTCCTCCATCTAACAAAGATGCATCTTTCCCTGTCCGTCCGTCCGTCCGTCCATCCATCCACATCCATCCGATTTGTACCATGCCTGCCTACCAAGAAAAATAGCTCTCAGAGGGATTTACAATCACAATCAAGGGGGATAAAAATAAGAAAACAAACAGCAAAGCACTGCGATGCGTTAACAACAGTGCAATGGAGAAATCTTGCTCCCGGGCCACTTGCACACCCAGGGCCTGCCTGAACGCAGCTGCCTCCGCCCGGAAACAGACTAGCAGCTGGTTCCTGCTAACCAGACCATGCTCATGGTCTGCTGATGTCAGTCCGGGCCAAATAAAGTATCCGAACAGTTTTCAAGGGCAGCCCTAAGCAGAGCCTGCGGCAGTAGTCCAGCTCTGACGTGTCCATGCGAACGTGGCTAGGCCAGGCTTCTCTGAGAAGGGGGCAGCTGACACCCTGCCGGAGTCCGGGCCTGCACCTTCCCTGCAAGAGGTCTTGGGGGTGCCCAGCTGCACCTGAACTCCAAAACACCATGGAGAGCCTGCCGGCAACAGGGCCCCCGGGGGGCCACACAGGGGCACCTTTTGTCCAAAGCAACCTTCCCAGAAGCATTTCTTGGGCCCCGAATTCTGACACACCCTTGCTTGGAGACTTCTGGAAGACGCCTCGAAGGTTTTCTGGCAGATCCTTCCAGCCCTCTGCCTCTCCCCGCCTCTTCACACACACATGCTCACGCTTGTCCAGCCTCTTCAAAACTTCTAGCGAAGAAGTCATGCATCTCCCTCCATTGCGCCCGTATTATCTGGTCCAGTACATTTTCCAAAATATATAAATTATTCTTCACTTAATCACCTTTTCAGCTGTTCTGCGTTGCAAGAGAAAACAACAGATCTTAATCTTCTTTATGGCAGCTATTTAAATATTGAAAACTGTCATCACCCCCCCCCCCTTCCCCTACACACAAACCTTGCCTTGTTCGGTAGAATGAACATTCTGACTGCTTTCCGCGTCTTCATGGATGCCTCTTATGCCTTACACTTTAAATGCATTAGCATCTTTGATGCTTCCCAGCTTGCTAACATTCTTGTTAACATTCAAAGTGGTGCCTGAAGTGGAACAGTTTTCTAGGGCATTGTCTCTGCTAGAGCCTTAAATCATGTGCCTTTGCAATCCTGTGCATGCTTACCTGAGAGTAAGCCCCAGTGAATATATTCGGACGCACTCATGAACAGAAGTGTAGAGGATTGCTTTGGTACCAGTCATTGCTTCTCTGCAGGAAATGGTGGGGAAGTGTGGTCGGTTACATCATCCCTAGGAGAGACCATCTATCTGTCCCTCCCTCCCTCCCTCCCTCCCTCCATCTATTTCTGTATGTATTCATGTGCATAACAAAAACAAAACAACACGAAGGGATAAAAGGATAAACTAAAATAAACACTGCAAATTTGGACGAAGTTTCCAGAAGGAACCATTTTGGTAGCTGCATCGCCGTGTGTCAGCATGCCAGAGGTCGTTTTTGGAAATAATTATGCATACGCTTCAACAAAGGCAGCCCAAATATCCAAATATTTATCCATGTGCAGGTTGTGCCTAAAGGCCACCTGTTCCAAAATCGGAAGTTTCACTAAATCCTCCATTCACGGCGTTTGGCACGTGGCTATTTGTCTTTTCAATGTTGTAATACTGTTGTTGCAATCAGTTTGCACTGCAGCTTGTGGAAAACTCCAAGAGACAAGGGGGTTCCCCTAGAGCATGTGCATCCTCAAAGAAGTTTCCATCATAAGGTTTATCCAAACTATCACCTCCTCCCAAAAGGAAGCTGCCATCGGGGATGGAGAAGAGGAGTCTTCGCAGCATGGTGCTCCAGCAATTGGCCAATTTAATCATGTAGGCCTGAATTCCACATCTCAAGATCATTGCCGCTTAGGGACTAGCTGAGGAGGGGATTTAAACTCTCATTAATTCCCTCCACCCCATGCAATCTTAGGTAACATTAAGCAATCAGCTAAAGCACTCATGAAATGCGGCTGGACTGTCCCTGTGGGGCACCTGCATGTCGTCGTCGTCGTCGTCGTCGTCGGGCTGTGCAGTCATCTCTGACTTCTGGCGACACTAGGAACACATGTCCTGCAAATGCCCCAACCATATGAGCCATGCTCAGCACTTGTAAACTCAAGGCTGTGGCTTCTTTATAGTCAGCCTATCCTGCATTTGGACTGTCTCTTCTTCTTCTGCCCTGAACTTTCCCCAGCATGATTGTCTTCTCCACTGCATCTTGCCTTCTCAGGATCTGCCCAAAGTATGACAGCCTGAGTTTTGTCATTTTTGCTCCTAGGGAAACTTCTGGCTTGATCTGATCTGGGACGCACTGGTTTGCCTTTCTCTTAGGCCAGGGTATTTGCAAAGCTCTCCTCGGGCAGCATGTTTCAAAGACATCTATTTTCTTCCTGTCCCTACACATTAATCAAAGCCTTCCCTCGCTCACTGCATTTTCCAGCCGGGATCAAAACCCAGCTGTCAGGATCAACAATAACCGGTTGCAATGGAAGCCAAGGCTGACTGATCCTGTAAACCTTCTTGCTGTCCCCTGCTGAGCAGACCGCACCCACCCAGGCTCCCTCGCGTCAGCGCATGTGTCCCTTGCGACCATCGGGGGGCTTGGTGCAAAAAGCAAGATCCAGTTCACGGTCCGCACTCTTCTCTTTCGTTGGATTCCACCGTCTCTGACATTCCAAGACGTCACTTTAAACACGGAACTATTATGAATATATTGTTTGCCCCTGTACATGTTTTTATCTTTTCTATTAAAAAAATCTATTTCAGAGCAATTCAAGTTTTATTATTTATTTAAAGCATTTCTATGCCGTCCCCATTGCAACAAAGCCTCGGGACGGCTTACAACATAAAGATAAAATAACAATATTATATATAATACATTTAAAACTGGCCCATCTTGAATTATAAACTAAAACATTATAAATACAATAATAATAAACACAATAAATTAAATAAATTAACAATTAAAATAACTTTTAAATAAAAAGTTCTTTGCCTGGCGCCGAAAAACAAATAATGACGGAACCAGGCGGACCTCTCTGTTCTGGATATACTGTATTTCAGTGCCTTCACTGTGCCCTACACCTGTATAATAATAATTTTTAAAAACCCACTGCGTGAAAGTAAAATAATAATAAAAGAACCTATCCAAAAGAGGAGGAAAAGTCAAGATCTCTACATCAGAACAACCCCCAATGCTCTTTCACTTCCAGCAAGACCAGAGCACAACCTGCCTCATCCACCCCACTCAGCCATCAATTTTGTCCATAAATATTAAGACTGGCAATGCTAAAAAGTGATCTTAATGCTGACTAACAAAGCAAAAAGGGGGAAAAGAGAGAGAGGTGGAAAAGGGAAGGAAGGAAGGAAGGAAGGAAGGAAGGAAGGAAGGAAGGAAGGAAGGAAGGAAGG
>JAIXND010000773.1:14959193-14987424 GCA_023646645.1 Varanus salvator macromaculatus
AAAGGAAAGGAAAGGAAAGGAAAGGAAAGGAAAGGAAAGGAAAGGAAAGGAAAGTCACAACACGAGGAAGAAGATGGCAAAATGCCCAGAATGTCATCTTTTCAAAATATGTAACGGGTGGCTGAATGCCCAGAGCTTTCTAATCAGCTTCTGGAAAGTGGAGAATGAAATCAAATGGATGCTGTAGCAGAAGCTGAGAATACAAAAGGCCGCTTCTGGGCAAGAAGAGGTAGCGCAAATCCCCCTAAGACGAGATAGCACGACTTCTGGGGATCAACACTCCTGCGATTCGTCTTGACAGTCCACCATAATGGAGCTCTGAACTGATGTGCCAGGTGAGGTTAAGATCTTGTGCCGTTCTTCAAGCTCTCCCAAACTTTCTCTCTGACAAGATCTTTCTTGCGTGGAATCTGGGTAAAACATGATTTTACCATTATCTAGACGGTGTGAGGGTCTGTTCCAGGCTGGGAACCCCCAGGGCTTGGCTCCCTGCATCTGGTCCAGCTTGCTGCAGCCGTGAGTCAGAGCTGCTGGCAAGTTCAGCCGGTGCTTGTGCGGCGCTCACTAGCAATCGAGCGCCACAAGACGGGTGCGCAGGCAGCACCCCCTTCCACCGTGTGTGCAGCACCCCTTGCTTGCGCGGCACATGAGGAGGGGCATGGCTGCTGGTCCTGCGACGGCTGAGAGATGGGCTCTGTGGAGCAAGCCCTCGCCCGGCCCCCCTCCTGCTGGCCGCACAGAAGAGATGCTCTTTCGTGGATGCCCACAGGAACGGGACCGACAGGCCTCCCTCTCACCCCCCGAGTAGGACCAGGAGTGCAGTACGCACCCTCGATAGCGAGACGGACCCCGTGTCGCTGCCAGGACTGAATCCCCGCACGTTATCAGCCTCCCTTCTTTGGGGGGCTGCTGGGTCAAGCCAGGCGCTCTCAGATCACCCTGAAGAAGAGGCTCCCACAGGTGAAGGCCAAGCAGCGGGAGGCAGACGCTGCCGATTCATGCCCAATGACGCTCTCCTCCAGATCTGCAGCTCTGGTTTCCATCCTCTTACGACTGCCACCAACAAAACCCACAGCTCCTTGCAGTAATTTAATTAAGGTTTGGAGCCGTTCCATCTCGTTGGACAGCTTCGCTAACTCCGGCGACGGATCCTTCGGCAAAGCAACAGTGCCATCTCCATCTCCCCCCTCTGCCCCTGTCCTGGAGGACTTGGCAGCGGGTGGACTCGGCGGGGTTAATGGGAGTCTGACGCCTTTCCGAGGTTCGGAAGCAGCCCGAGCCCCCTTGGTCAGGAGCTCCTTCTCGCCCTCCCGAAGAGGCAAATCCACAGGCACCCAGAAGGTGTGGGAATGCAGCAATGTGTAGCACTGCATGCAGTCTGGGGGAAAGCGAAACCATCCACAGAAAGTAGATCAGTGAGAAATAAAATGGTCTGGGTGGTATTTGAAAGCTGGCAACTAGGAGGAGATGAGGAAAGGAAGGGAGACGACTGGCATTGCCATCGTGGCTGGGAGTCGCCTGGAAGGGCTGCTTAGCCTTCTCCTCAGGCAACGTTGCACAGGGCGCGGGAGGCAGCTCCCAGAGGTCCGGGGCCCTGTTGCTGGAGGGAGATCCTGGGACTGGTAGGGATGTTAAAAAATGCATCTGCAGGTGCCAGAGGGGAGGGGAGGGGAGGGGAGGATGGAACACAAGATGCCTGACGATCGATGAAACACCAATGGAAAAGAAGCAATGGAGCCCGCACAGCCATGCTTTTCGTGGATTTCCTGCAGCCGAGTGTGAGCTCATCAGCCGGTGGGCAAGGGAACCCCCAGAGCCGTGCAGGTCCACGTGATTTCAAGAACAGAGGAACCAGTCTGCGCTTCCCCAGGCGGAGGCTTGGCAGGGCCTGAGCCCTTCCAGAAGCGGCCGGGGTGGCGGTGCCGGCCCCCCAGAAACGGCCCAGGAGCACCACTGGCGGTCTCCACGTGGGGCTCCCCAGTGAACCCCTGTGGAGGGGAGCAGGGTCTGAAAGACGGGTGTCATGCCGGGTTGCAAGAACGCACAGGCGGGAATCCAGGGAGCGTCACTGTAAACCGAAGGGGCTGAGGGGTTGGGTTGGGGGGTGCTTTTACAAATATACCGGGGGAAAAGGAAATATTGGACAAAGCAGGGCCATTAATAAATGAGAAGGAATATTAAATTAATGATGATTCTCAAATGACTGAGTGACTGAACTACATACAGAAAATGGCCTTTAACAAGAAAAGTAAATGAAAAGCGGAGCCGGGCGATTTAGACACAGCGGAGTGAACAGGTGCAGAAGGGAATCGCAACACGGCACACACTGAAGGCCGCAGACCCTCCACAAAGTCACGTATACATTTCTATATGTAGGGGGTGTACAGTTTATGTCCCCCCTCCCATGAGGAAGCAGGTTTAAGGCAATGGAACACTCAGCTCCAGAACACGCCTGACCGGGAAGGTGGGTGCTCACCTGCACACACCTTAACCCCCCCCATTTTTTGATTGCGGAATAATTGGTAGCATTTCCGAATCCTCAAACATCGAACATGTCTATGTGCAGATGAGAAGAATATATGCAATGCTCCTGAGGCAGAATGCCGACACCAACTGGCCCCAGCTCGGAACAAACCCAGGCATCGTTTTGGAAGAGCAGCATTGCTCCTTCTGGTGTAGTTTTTCTACCTCTTACACAAGAGTGTCTCTCGTGAGGGAGCTGCCCCAGGAAAGGCTGTCGTCTGACGGAGGCGCCCCTCACCCCCAGCCCAGCTCCCACTCGGATTGCCAGTGGATGTCAGGGCTCTGCTTCTCAGGGGAGGGAAGAGGGCCTGTCCAACGGCCACGGGGCATTTTGCGCCCTGGGCACCCCTCTTGGGGCAGATCCGGGGCTATTTTATGCCCAGGCATGCTTTAGTTCCTAGAAAAAAACTGTGAGGTGAGGGGGGGATTGTTCTGGGGGCATTGTGTACGGCTAACAGGCAGGTGACAATGTCCTAGAAAGGCTAGATTGCAAGTCTGCTTATGCGCAATTTACTCCACAAAGTGTGAGGCGGGGGGACGGCAGTGCCCCATGATGCTTAAGCAAATTCTTGGGGTAGCGTCAAGAAGGATGATCACCCAACCGCCTGGCGAAGAGCATATGATGCCCGGTTTTCACTCAAGCAGGAAGACTTGTGGTTGGACTGTACCACTTCAGACAGCAGGTGGAGCCCACGCAATTTAATGTCCTTAGTCCCGGGAATTATCATTTTCCAGTGCGGGCGCTCCGTCCCAGGACCTCCGTCTGCGTAACTTGGGGGCCCACAGCTAAGTGGGAGAGCCCAAGCTTGGCAGAAGTGCCCAGATGCATCCCGAGGCTCCGCGGGCGGGACTGAGCCAGGCGTGGATCCGAGGTGGGCCAAGGCTCCGGCCAGGACACGGCAGCCCCCTGCGTGGGACGGCCCGGGCCCGGGTGGCCCACTTCGGGTCGATCCGGGCCGGGCCACCGGGCGGGATCGGCGCAGCCCGACCGCTTCCTGTAGGATGCCGGGCAGGCACGCGGGGCACGGGCAGTCGCTCCGGCGAGCCGCGCCTCCTGCTCCTGGGCCGGGAAGCGAGGCCGCGCCGGGGCGCCTGGACGGGGGTCCCAGGGCGGGCGCCCGCGTTGCCGAGCCAGGCCGCCGGCCCGGCCGCACGTGGAGGGCCCGGTGCGCCGGAGTGGCCTCATTGTGATGGATTGCGAGGACGGGAAGCGTTGAGGAGGCATTAAAAATGAGGGCCCCGTCAATATTTTATAGGCTCTGGGTTCCCCGGGGCGTGTTTACAGGGCAGTAAATAAAAGCACTCAGCCAAGTGACATTTGTGTTCCTGCAAATGCGATTATTATGCATGATTAGCAGCCAAGCAGTGGCGGAGCCGCGGCAGCGGGCCTTGCCTGGCGACCGACGTGGCCGGGGACACGCTGCCTCCCTGGCCGGCGCGGCTCGGAGCGGGGAAGCGCCGCGGCCGCGCCGCCCTCTGCCCCCCGCCCCGCCCCCGCCCGCGCCCCCGCTCGCCCGCTCCCCCGCTCGCACGACGCGCACGACGCGCGTGCCGCCTCGCGAGCCTCCCGGGCGCCCAGCCACGCGCGCCCGCCGCCCGCCCGCCCGCCGCGCTCTCACCAGCTGGCCGAGTTCCGATAGCAGAAGAGTTAAAAGACGTTCCTTACGGCAGCTGACCCGGCCTTCCAGAGAAATGCATCCAAACCTACTTTTAGCTTTAATTATTTATCTGTAACCAATTTGGCAAGGAAACCAATTAAGCGAACGGGTGATTAATGGCCTGCTGATTTGCACAGGTACCTAATTTAAATGTCTATATAATATATAAGCGCACTGCCGAGACGTGGCCTGCTCGGCTCTCTCCCGAGGCCCCCCAGCAACCGTGCCTCACAAATGCCTCCTGCTCCTCTCGGCACGGCTCCCTCCGGCCTCCCCAGGCAGGCAGGCAGGCAGGCAGGCGGGAGGGCAACGGCCGCATGGAGCCTTCCAGCCAAGCCCAAGCTGCGGGACGGAGCACGGCGGGCGACGGCGGGCTTCCTGGCGTGGGCGGCCGTGGCCGTGGCCGCATCCGGCTCCTGCGGTGCTGCGCTGGCTTCCCCTGGGAGCAGGCGCCAGGGGAACAGGGTGCGAAGTCAGCACACATCTCCAGCCAGAGGGAGATCCTGCGTGGATGCAGGAGCTGTTCCCCTTTTCCTTGCCTCCTCCTCCTCCTCCTTTTTCTTCCCTTGTTGTTGAAGGAAACGAGACAGGTGGCTGATTTTATCTGTAATCTAGCAAACTCTTCCAGGGACTTCCATCTCACTACTTGGAGCTGAAATGAGACCTGTTTTGGCCTAAACTTAGAGCGTATTTAAAGAGCATGCGTTCATGAATCTCGGTAGATGCCTACCTGATCCACTGTGGCTGATTTCATTTCTCTACTGCCTAGTAGCCAGAGCTTTCACAACATTTAATCAACTCCATGGTGAGGGTGGCCACATCTTCTCTTATATGAAAGACGGTCCTGTGTTTGAGTGGCCATCAGAGGACTATCCTCTCCAGTCCACGTTCTGTGCAAAGCTAGCCAGCATCTGGACGAAGGGCGCACAGGTCCCCGGGCCGCCGGCTTCCTCCGTCTGGGGAATGGCTTTCACTCCGCACGGCTTTCCCACCTGGCTTGTCCTGCCAGGGGCCCGAGGCTGCATGCAGGGTGCATCTCTTGCTTCATGCCTGCCACAACCGGGTGAGGCCCTGGATTAAGCTGAGAGGGGCCCCGCAAGCCGCGTGGCCAAGAGGGTTGGATGAACCCCAGGTCTCCTGAGTCTCTCCATAACCTAACCATACAGACATGCCACTGCTACTTAAAGGATCCTTTTCTCTAGACGTGCATCTCTGCTTAAATGTGCCTATGTGTGATTTAAGCAAATGAGTGGCCCCTTTCTCTTCGGAAGTGACCTCTCCACCCTGGAGCAGCCGGTTCCACATTTGCAACATTTATGCCACTGGATCCCACAAACATTCGGACAACGATGAGGAGGGTCATTGGATTTATTTAGGTTCTGCCGATTTCCTGTAGTGGGACTCACAGTGGCCTATGACAGCGAAAACTTACATACTGACAGCATTGATAGAAAGATACACAACTTAAAATATAATCAAACCAGCTAGAATATTGAAATTCTGTAAGTACCAATAACATAAAATAAAAATGAACATACCCAGTAAAAAAAAAATATAGACTACAAGGTTAGCATGGCCAGCAAGGGAATACTGAAAGTTGTAGGATTTTCTTCTGCATAAACATCCACAGGATTGTACCCGGAAAGGCTGAACCTGGAAGTTAGAATTATTTTTCAGCATACATAATCACATTGATCATGATTCATGTTTATTTAAATGTCTTATTTTGTCAAACCACACATTAAAAGTGTGTGTGTTTGTGTGTGTGCGTGTGTGTGATGAACAAGAATTTATCTAACTTGGAAGTGAAATACCACTAGAGTTTTGCTTGCTACTTATTTTGGTGAAGTTCGGCAGTTGCCTCTTTTGGGAAGGAGTTCATAATATGGATAAACTTAGTTTTGGGACAAGCTTTAGCATTTATTGATGCACTGTTCTTTGGCAAGTGGCTGCCCTGTTCCCACATCTTTCTAAAACAGTTCGGATGGAAGATGGACCAAGAGACATGAGTTTGTCTGCACTCCTGTTTCCGCAAATCAATTATCCTTACATGCGAAAAGGCTTATGTTTAGGAAGAAATGAAATGGAAGGTGGAAAAAACAGCTTCCCACTAATTGCGATATAAACGGGACAGCAAGCTCTCAGGTGAAAGTCTCCAACCTCCAAAATGGTCACCGATGGTTTTCTTCAACATCACTTTTGAGACCAGGATGAATGTTTTGTTCCATGTCTTGCTTTCTTTAACTTGCTCTTTGTTTTTCAAATATTAACCATCCCGAAATTTTCAAGATAGGTGCAATGAGCACTTTTTTCTGGTGCCTGAAAATTTCACAAAGGCTGGCCAAACTGCCTGGATTTTCTGAAGGTTAGAACAACGCCCTTCCTCCCACACCACCACTGAACAGGGCAGACGGCTCAATCTGCCGAGTGGTCACATTTCCATCATTGTAACGACAGTTAAAGTAAAGCCATTGAGCCTTGACTGTATTTCAAGACTGTTGCGTTCTAAATGAGGAGACGTGCCGTAAAAACCTATAGCTTTCAGAAAACAAGCTCTAATTCACTTCACATATGATGAGAGCTAAAAGCCACCCATTGGGCTAGCGAAACCAGAAAACAGTACAAAAATCAGGAAAATAACAGATCGGACAAGATGCTGCACTCAGATTTGCAGTTGCATTTAACGCCGGCCTGTTTCCGTTGTGTATCTTACACATAAGTAGACCTACCGTCTAGGCCTTCTAGGACATTGCCAAAAAGTCTCCAAATTCCGTTCTCCTGCCTTTCACGGTTCTCTTCCTACAGAGCTTTCTTTCCAAAAGAGATGCTGGGGCCAAAAACGCCTCCCCTTAGCAAAAGGTCCCACACGCAGGAACAGCATAAGGTTAAGCAGAGATCACCTTCGTCTCTTTGGACAGCAAGAGTCCGAGCTAATTTCTCCAGGAAACAGAACTGAGAGAAAACTGTTTTATGATCATTTGAAATGTGTAGGCTAAACTATTGTTATGCAGAGGAAAGGTCAAGCTTTGTTATGCAAATTTTCTTGTTTTGCATAGCCTTGGGAAAGATTAGACATTAAATTACCTGTACTTTCCGAGAGTTCAAGCCATCCTTATGCTGAAAGGAACTGCGGTGGGGGGCGGGCAGAGGCGGAAACATTCGGCCAGAACAAAGGTCTTTTGTATGCAGCAATTGTCTTGCCAAAGGCATTTTTGTCTGGGGTCACCAAGAGCCCCCCAATGCAGCTAAGGCCATGTTTCATACTGACATGGGATGAAAGTTTAAAGACATTGTGGCAGCCAATAAACATCAAGCAAAACTCTGTGCTGAGTAAGAAGTAACCTGAGATACACGGATGTTTCTGGCACAGGCACAAAAGCAATAATCCATTGATTTGGCAAAAGAGGACCGTCAAGTTCCCTAGACAGTTTCCAGTTAAGACCTGTGTACCTTATTTATTCACTGATCATGAGACTTATAACCAAGGATGACAGGTTGATATGACTGATCAAGCTGGGATGTACTCACAATAGCAAAGGAGATGTTGAAGCCACAAAGATGGCCGGGCCAAACCTAGATTCAAAAAATGTTGCACCTTTGAATCCTGCCATTCAGCCGCAGGCAAGTTGTATTAGGCGCACAGAGCTGAGCAGCAAAAAGGCATCGTCATGACTTGCTAATTGATCTGAAGCAAAAATCAACTTATTCATCCACTTCCACGGCATGCACCTTTTCTTACCTCTCTGAGCGTCTCAGATTCCCTACAGGGTCAATTTAGCATGAGGAACTAGATCGGCGTGTCATGGACACACTGTTGGATGCCACCATGTAATACTTTCCAACCACCATGGCTGCAGGGAGAACCTCATCCATTTTAGCGTGTCGGGACCCAAGAATGATTTGGGGAAAGGATCCAGATGTAAGGATTCCAAAACTGACCAAGATGGATAAGCTAATTAAGTTGAAACCGATCAACAACTTTTCCCAATAATATAAAGCGATGGCTGAAAGGCTGAGCCTGCTTTCTTTCACTGGAAGTTGACTAGAGGTTGCATCCCTTCCCAGAAAATTCATGGCAAGGAGGATCCCCAAAGACATCCGTGGAACAGCGAGGCGCGTTTCAGAACAGCTGGACTGTAGCAAGGCGCTTCATGGGACCGGTTTCCTCCATTGGAACAGTTCGATTTTATTTCACCGGAGGCACAAATGAAAGCAGAAAGATAAAATCCGAGATGTATCCAGACGGTTTCCTACTCGTTTGTTATTTTGCAAGAACGTGGGAGGGCGAGGGTTCGGATCATCACATATTAAACTTTGGAGATACATCTCTGCAGGCGCAGAAGGAAACTTCTAGCCCGGAGCCAGTAATAGCTGGGAAAAGGCTGTCAACAGGAAGCCATTTGTTGCCATGGCAACTAAGCAGATTCTTTCTCATTTAGTTTTTCACTTCCCACCAGTACCTTTCCCTCCCCAGTCCCTGGCTGATCCAGGGGGCGGTGGTGAGGGGTGAAACAGGAAGGATAAGCTACCGTATTGCTTGGTAAATAGAGAAACCTACATGCCCTTAAGGTCAACTGCCCAGGAATTTTAGGAATTCTGCAGCTCCCAGGAGAGGGGGAATCAAGACAAACACAGGCAAACCCCTTCCAAGCAGCTAGTCTCTCCTCTGAGGAGAAGGGGTGGTACCAGGAAGAAGAGGGCTTGGCCAGGGTGGCTTTTGTGGAAAGCGGCGGGGCCTGAAGTGGCCGCTGAAGACCCCCCCCCCCCCCGAGGTGAAATGGCGCAACGGCATGTAAAGGAAACATCATCATGATTGCATTGAGAAATCACATTTTGCCTTGTTTTACTGTTGTACATTGTGGTATGAAATGAGTTTTTAAAATTTGCCATTGAGAACCAGGGGTTTTCCTTTCCTTTGCAGAGCAATCGCATGGATCAAATCATAGAAGAGTCATAGAACGGTAGAGCTGGAAGGGGCCATGAAGGCCATCGACCCCAAGCCCCTACGTCCAGCACGGGGCTCCAGCCTGGGGTAGGGCCACAGGGGCTGCGTCCTCCTGGCAAGCAGCCCCCAGCTTGGGGTTGCCAAGCTCCCGAGGCCTGCCAGCCAGTCCAAACAGAGCCGGAGGGCAGCGAGCCACTCACCCCTTCCCACCCCCGGTGCTCCCGCATTCTGCTTGGCAGGGCTCCCAGCCCTTCCATCAAGGCGTCTTCCCAGTGGGAGGGAAGGAGGCTCTCCAACAGTCCTCCAAGCACGGTCCCCCACAGGCCGGATCGCAGCACTGCAGCTCAGGACTGGATGCAGCTACCCACTGCAGGCACGTGGCTCGAGCACGCTGGCTTTTTGGTTCAGGGCCCAAACCCAGCGCACAGCTGGACCGCAAGGCCACGTCCCCGGGAGGCGCAGCCCCACCCGGCACAGGCTGGCTCTGTATTCCCTGATCTGCTGTTCAACCAAGGCCAGCGGCTGGCAAGCCCAGGCCACCTGTGTGCAGGCGACTCCGTTCCGGCATTTCTGGATGCCTTCCCTCTTCCCTGGCAGTATATTTGAAAAAGGGAGAAAAAAGCAAAGGTACACACAGTCCTTCCACACTGTCTTTCTTATGCATTTGTTTGATTTCTAAGCCACCCAATCACCAAAACTCTCCAGGCAGTTTTCAACAGCACATTAAAAATACAATATTAAAAATGGTGACAGAAGTGCTACTTATCTATTTAAATTATAATGCTTATTTTTAAATATGAATGCATGCACATGCACAGACGGAGTGCAAAGCATTTTCCTCTTTCGCCCTTTAGAGACTCATAAGCGAATTTACTGCCTCTGATCAATGAGCCCGGAAGAGCGCAAAAGCATTGGCGCTCCCGTGACTGGTACTGTGTGTTTCTTTTCTACCCTGCCCAACAGCCAACACTCACTGCTGGAAGTATAACGTCAAACATGCTCAGACATTTTTACCGACTTCAGAAGGAGTTCTCGGCCTTTCCTTGCTTCTCAGTGATCATATTTTAAGCGATCGTCTGCATTCCTAAAACCACGTCCTTCACGTTGGAAGGGAAGACTCAGAAGTGACAGCTGGAAGGAGTTAGGAATATGGGGCCTTGTGGCTTATGCAACTCCTTTTGGCTGCTGTTTCCTTTTTTCTCCCTCATCCTTCACTTCGTCAGTTGGAGATATTGTGGGCATTGCAGGAGGGGAGAGGCATCCCTCTGGCGATGGGACCAGGTGGTCCTAGAGGGACCCCCCTCCTCGTGGGCCGCAAGAGGGCCTCCATGGAATGACCATCGAATTGGTCCTACTGTGGTTTCCACTGCTATTATGTACTGTAACTTTAAAGATCGACATGTTTACACTTTATCTTATGCTGCATTTTCTGTTTTGAAATTGTTGTGAATGGCCTGGAGTACAGAACTGGAATAAGCACATGAATAAGCAACTCCCCAGAAACCTGCGAGCTGCCAGCTGTCCCCCAGCGGCTTCAAAGGACCCCCTCCAATAACTTTGCCCACCACTGACACAGCAACCCTGCGGCACTTTGGCTTGCGGCCTCAGGACCTGGCTGAGCTCGCTTGCGTCCGGGTGACAAGGGAGCCGCCGCTGGTCAAGATGCGGCATCCTTTAGAGGACTTCTCCTGGCGGGATTTCCTTTACAGAGACCAACTCCCCCTGCCCCAGGTGGACACATAAAGGGCTGTCCTCCCTCTTGTAGGAGCTAAATCGCATCCAGTCGTTCCTAGTTGTCATTGTTGCCCCAGTGGAATTCCTAGTCCATTGCAGGCACTCGGCACAACTGAAGCTCGGCACTTCAGGGGACAGGAAATCGAGAACTTCTGCCGGCTGCAGCAACACTGCCTTCTTGGTCCTCAAGTTTATACTGGAGGGCGTTGAATGGGGCACACGCTTAACCCCCAGCTGTCCACCAAGTTTCCCAGAGCCCCCCGGCCTGGCAAGAATCCAGTCACCTCAAATCCCTCAGTGGTGGGGGGCTCTGCTGGCCTTCAGGGTTGCCACCAACAAGGAGCAGCGGCAAGCCGTGCCAGCGGGGACCAAGGCTGCGAAGGAGCTCACAACACCATCTGGCGTGCCTGTGGAGAGGTGTGCCCGAACGCAGCCTCCCAGGCTGTGGCCACAGGGCGAGGCTGGGCTGGCTCTCGCGAGTGGACCTTGGAGCGCATCCATGCGCCCTTCCGGGTGGCTCGTGGGTGGCTGTCGAAGCGGCCTGGGCAGGCATATTGATGAATGGACAGCAAGATCTGGCGAGAGCATTATGCAGCCTGGCTTTCACACAGAGCCTGTGAACGGATGAGGCGTCTTTCCGCCTTGGGCTATTTTGCACAGCGGCTTGTATTTCACAAGATTAATGGATTTACTGTTCCTGGCTCGACACCGTCCCCTCTCCAGTTTACCTCTCTGTTCCCGACATCTTCACATGCTCTGTGTCTCGCTCTTCCTCGGGCTGCATTCCCGGGCACTGGAAGGGCCGGCAAGTTTGCACGTCCATTGCGAGACAGTGTCCCACCTTTCTTCTTCTTTCTCTTGGGTGGGCACCGAAGTCTGGGAGATGCCTGATGTAAATCCCCGAGGGTCTCCTTTCCTTAGACATCTGGAAATATTTCCGTTGCAGTGCAGGGCCTCCCTGCAAAGCATGGAGTGTGGAAGCGGGAAGCTGGAAAATATGGGCTGCGGCCAGCGAGCTCCCCCCGCACATTGGTGCTTATGCGACTGCCTTGTTGCACACCGAGAAAATAAAAATCATGGCTAAAGAAGAATTGCACACATTGAGGTCTGAGAATTGCACGCTTTCACGGCGAAGAAACTGAAACTGTGGAAGATTTCACACACCTCGGCTCAGCCATCCATTCGAAGGGAGCACAAGGCAAATGGGCAGCTTTCACACAAATCCAATAGAGAAAATAAATAAAATTAAGGGAGGCTGCAGGCAAGGAATCGGAAGAAGGCTGATGCTCAGGAGGGCGGCAGGGAAGGAGCTAGAAAAGAGCAAAGGTAAGGGCGTTTCACTGAAGAGCAAGGCCGAGATCGTCCACATTACGGCACTCCCAGTAATTTCGTAAGGGTGGGAAAGCCACGCAGGGAAGAAAGCTGGCAGGGAGGAAGGAGAGGGCTGTGTGGATGCCCTGGGTAAACAGATGAGCCACGTGGTCCTCAATCAAATCAAGCTAGGCTTTCCCTGGAAGCAAAAGTGACAAAGCCAAGGCTGATGTACCTTGGGGCACAGCCTGAGAAGGCCGGGCTCCCTGGAGACGACAATCAGGCTATGGAAGGGCAAAGAAAGGAAGAAGATGAGGTGGGGGACCAGCTATGGGATGGCTCAATGCCATGAAGGCAGCCTCCACCCTGAATTCACAAGAGCTGAGCAGGGCTCTGCAGGGCAGGCTCTTCCGTGGGTTGCTGTAACTCCGGGAGAACCGGAGGCCTTCTGGCTGCAACGACGTTCCTGCACTGCATTGCCCAGAAAGCGTGTCGCGTGGATCGATGGCTGGTTGATCGATAGAGAGGAGACATTATTGCCATCCTGGTAGAGCTTTGTCATGACTTCCACTCCCAGGGTTGGAAAACAAGGATGCTGTCGGCACAGTTCAGGTGGAAAAGAAGCTTTTGGAAACAAGAACTGAGAAATCATTGCTCTGAATAGGGACACATGAATGTGTCTCTTTATTTTTATACACTTTGGATCTTTGAAGCAGAGGTTTGCTCCTTTCTGTTTCCGCATCAGCATGCCTAAAGGTTCTTACACATCTTTATATGCATTTTTCCTTAAGATACACAGTTTTTGCAAGCACTTCCCACTAGTATGTGCCTATTTACTTTCCCTGGTGTAGCTTTCTATGTGCTTTACTAATGAATGCATTTCAACTCTATGTTTTATTGGAGCACCGTGTTGGCAAATGCACAGATAATTGTGTTCCAGTTTGCATATTACTCTGGGAGCTGCAAATTAAGTTGATTTGTATTATTGAAGCATTAAACAAACAGATTCCTTCCCTGGGGATGAGAAGCAGCAGGAATGCTCAGGATCACTGAGCATCTTCAAGTTCACTTCGACGCTCAGCGCAGCGCAGCTCACTTTTCTTCTCCTTTGTGACCTGTTTAGTTGTTTGTCCGTTTGTCTGCTTCTTTGAAAGAACCGTTCAGTGCTGTTCTGAAAGTGCTCACCACTTCCCTGGTTGGGTCAAGTGTGAAGAAGCTCATTTGTAAAGGCATGCATTTCTTCATATGTGTCTTTTGAAAAGTGCGCCTTGGATAAAGCACGCATTATGCACATGTGAATGCAGGTGTGAGAACTGGTGAACATTTTTGGACATTGGCAGGTTGGGAACAAAGCATTTTACAGTGATGTGCAAATGGAAACAACATTCACACGCGAATGCAAAGGTAAAATGAGACTCTGTCTGGACGCTGCTCTCAGTTTGAGGGAGGAAGGCAGCGAGCACTTGTGTGCAGCTGCGTCCAATTCAGGGCGACCCTGGGAACGACAGCCCCCCCAGGCCCTCCTGCCCTGCACAGCCCTCTCCGCCCTTGTGCATTTAACAATTCTTAGCGTTCAGCTAATGCTTGCAAAGATCAGATTTGTTCTGCTGATCAACTCGAGAGATGCAATTGATTGATTCTAGGCAGAGCTAACCAGTCGCAGAGGGCGCCCCATATCATCGCTGCACGAAGGCAAGAGAGCCGGTGCCCAAGGCAAGCGACACAGGGGCTGCGGGACGTCCTGCTGGACAGGCAGCTCCGGCACAAGTCTCCTCAGCCTCCCTCCCTCCCTGCTGCCCCCTCCGCCCATATGATGGGCATGGGGAAAGCCGGCCAGCCAGCCGAAGGCGAGCCGGTCAAGCCAGGAGGGAGCCTCCCCTGCCATGGCCCGCCCTCGCCTGGGCTCGTCTGCAAGCCCCTCGGCCCTTCCCTAGCGCTGAACAGCCTCTGAGGAGAACGGCCTTGATGCTCAGCCAGGAGATCTGCTGCACCACTGAGCCCTGCTTGTGTGTGTGTGTGTGGGGGGGGATTTGCGGGACTGCAGACCTGTGGGGTGTGTGTGTGAGTGCCGCACCCTTTCCCCAGGGTTCTTTCCCTCTCCTCAGTTCCTGGCCGCCCCCCTCCGGGTGTGAGGCCTCTGCCCAGGCCACCTGCGGGTGCGGCAAGGCCTCCGGGCTGCATGGCTCTGGCGGAAGCACTCCTGCGCTGCGCCTGCTCCGGGTTCTCCATGGACCACGGGCGAGCCCTCAGCTGGTTCCCACAGAAATGCAGCAAGGCCGCGCTGACTTCCTTGCATGTTGCAAGAATGCCCACCAACAGCAGAGACTGAGCGAGAGGATGCATTCTCTAAACTGAAGCGTCTCACTGAGCCTGAAACAGGGCCAGGATGTGACAAATAAGATTTTGGGAAGTCCGGACAGGCACTGCTTGGAGTGCCCGGGCTTCCATGTGCCAAAACAGGGTTTGACTTATCCGCAATGATAGTCAGCCCTGCCGGGCCCCGACAGGGAACCAGCGCTGCTCAGGGCTGGGGCACCTGGGAAGGCACACGCCTCAGCCCCGGAACCTGGCCCCGGCTCCCCGTTGCTCCGGGCCGAGCAGCGAAAGCCCAGGGGAAACCGCCTGCACGACAGCGGGAAGGCAGCGCTTGGGGTGAAAGCGAGTCTGACCGTGGGGAGAGCTGTGGTGGGGAGAGGGCTGGGCCGGGCACCCAGGCGGTCTGCACCTCAGGCTCATGGGCACCTCTGGGCCAGTCCTTCCCCTTCAGCCTCCCAGGCGTGGGCTGAGGCGCAAACGCGGCAACGTCAGCTGCACCGGGCTGCTCACAGGTGGGGAAGAGGCAGGAGACGCATGCAAAGTTGCCACGACAATGACAGCAAACACTCCCTCCTTCAGCGCAGTCATGCGCCCCGGGCCCCTTGACCTCCGCACCGGAATCCCAGCTGCATTAGCGGAGGAGTGGGCCTGATCCCTGCAGAAGCGCGCAACCTTGGTGTGTCATGCTTCTTCCTGCCCTGGAAAGTAAACTCTGCTGGGGAGTTAATACTGCTAGGTATTTGCAAGGGAGGGGCAGGCTAGGGACAGGCTGCCTGGTGTGCCCCCCGCCTTGCCTGCTTCCCCCACATCTGGCGGATTTTGTGCCGGAGGCCAGCGCTCCCTTCTCCCCCTCTCTTCGCCGACCTTGCGGGAGGCTAGGCGTGTGTGGCCAGCTCCCTCCAGCCCTGCCGACTCCAGCGGACTCTAATGGACTCTAAGCTGCACCTGCATGAACCGATCCGCATGTAAGGCTTGGAGATGTTTTGTGTTACCGTAAAAGCCCTTTTTGTTATAACTAGTCTGGATTACTTTTAATCCTAAAGAGGCTTCCTGGCTCTGGCGGGCCACGTGGTCCACAGCCTTGCAATTGAATAAATTAGTCATAAGCTTCCCCCTGTAATCCTCCTTCCCATTAAATATGTCACAGAGGAATTGGAGGCCGGGATGAACCAAAGTGTAACTAACCTCCCAGTGGCACTTCTTGCTGCCTCGGATTTCTGACAGAAGTAAATTAATCACGTTGTAGTTGGAGGAGGAGGAGGAGGAAGAGGGGAAGGAGGAGCAGAAGCGGAAGTGAAAGCGGAAGAGGAAGAAGAGGGGGAGGAGCGGAAGCGGGAGAGGAGGAGGAGGAGGAGGAGGAGGAGGAGGAGGAGGAGGCAGGCCTACTTTGTTCCAATGCAAAAATACAAATCGGCCTTCCATTCCCTCGGCCATGGCTGTGCCCCAATTTTTCCAGCACAGCTCCTGCTTCCTGTGTGGAGCAAAGTTGCCCAGGGGCCCTGCTGGGCAGGGAGTCCAGCGCCCTTTGGCACTGCAGTGCTGACCTGGGCAGAGGCCTGTTCTCCCCTGCAGAGGAGGGCAGGATGCGCTCCAACGGGGCAAAGCTCAGGGAGCCAAGGTCCCATTTGGATGCCAGGAAGCACCTCCTGACAGTCAGGACCCTGAGGGTGTGGGAGGGGCTTCCCTGGGAGGTGGTTGAGGCCCCATCGGTGGGGGTGTTCAAGGATAGGCCGGATGTGCACATGGTGGGCATGTCATGAGCAGAGCCAGCTGGAGCCGGAGGTCAGACTGGATGGCCCGGGAGGACCCTTCTGACTCGCTCTGTTTCGATGTTTCTTTGGTGGGGATGACGAGTGGGAGGTCGTCCCTCTGCCCCCTTGCAAGGGCCCGTCTGTTGCCCTTTGCGATCGGCTGGGCGAGGACCTGCTCGCAGCCCGGTGGCGTTCTGGCGCCTTCTGCTCGGCCAAGGCTGCCAGTGGACCCCAGACGTCAGTTCTCTCTGCCACCAAAGTAACAGCAATTAAGAAAGCCACTGATGGAAAGAACAACTTGAAGAGCCGAGCCCCTCAAGATTAAATTCAGATCAAAAGCCTGAGACCTGCATGAACCTCTTATGATATTGCATTATTGATGCACGAGAAAGAGTCAGATAATCTCTCATGAGCATGCTAAATCGCACAGATTGCTTGATGGAGCTAGCTGGCACGGTTTTCCCAAAGCCAGGCCCGGAAACGAACTTCGGGGGCCCATAAAACCACTCGCAAAAGGAAAGGTAAATCTGACAACCCCAGAAAATTCTTCACGAGCTTAAATGAGCCCAGCCCCCTCTCGGTCGCCCCATTGCTCTGGCCAGCAGATCGCTGGAGCCCCGGGACCTGTGCACGGCCCTGTTGGTGAATGAGCGCTTGGCCGGGTGTTGCGCTGACTTTGAAAAGGGAGGTTCTGCGCCTCAGCAGAGGCTGAACAAAAGACACAGCCGGGACCCCATGTTTCGTGCTCATCCTCCACAAACCCTCCAAAAAGTGCCCCGTGGCTGCCAGAGGAGGCCTGTCGGGCAGCAGACGAAGAACTGCGAAAGGCTCTGGGCCGCTTTGCTGACCCACGGAGCCCGCCTTGCCAGCGCCCCAAAATCTGAGCTCACGGGGCTTCGGCAAGGAAGGCCTTCTGAAGAGCCATGATGGCGGCACTTGGTATACGGCAAGGAAGCGGGCACCTCACCCTGGTCTCACTGGGCGCAAAGTCCCCTCTCTCGCTGTGCACGTGGAGGGTGCCTGTCGTTCTGTGGCATCCGGCAAGGCGGTCCTGTCACAGGGTGCAGAGGAGTGGCTGAGTGCCAAGCCATGCTCCTCCCTGGGCTTGCGGCACGGCTGCCACACCGCACCTCCCCGCACACCTGTCCCTGAGGCTTGGGGCCCTCACATCCAGGAAGCGGATGGCCGCCAGTGCGAATCGGAGTGGTACGCATGCGAGAGTGTGGCCCAACAGGCGAGGGTGCTGGGCTCGCTCCTGCTTCAGCCACAAAGGTCCTGATCCAGCGAGTGCGCGCGGGCGCCTTTCTGTTGCTTGCTGAGAGAATTGTGGAAGCGGCCTGGGTCTCCACGACCCTTTCCGAAGTGTAGGGGAACTCAGCGAAGGGGAACTGAGGGCTACTGCTGATCTTTGTCTTGCAAGACAGTCGTCTGAACGTGATGCTGCAAACTGGAGGCCTGCAATAGCAGGGGGCTGGTGCAGGCGTTTTGTTTTATTTATTTATTTATTTAATTTAATTTTTTTTATTTATATCCTGCCTTTTTCCTACAAAGGGCTCAAGGCAGCTTACATCATTCTCCTCCTCCATCTTATCCCCACAACAACAACCCTGTGAGGCAGGTTGGGCTGAGGGTCTGTGACTGGCCCAAAGTCCCCCAGTTGGCTCCATGGCCGAGCGGGGACTTGAACCCGGATCGCCTGAGTCCCGGTCCCACGCTCTTAACCATGATGCCACACTGGCTCTTGTGGCAGCACTTGCTCTCCAGAGCTTAAAATAACTGTTCTTCAGGTGCGGGAACATTCTGAGCATCACATGCAGGTGGGCAAAATCGTCTTCCAACGCAGGCAGTGCTGAGTTTCGCCCACCCCACGACTGCACGCCCACATCCTGGCTCAACAGGGCCAGCCCAGGGGCTCTAGCCTGCTCATGAGCAAGTCTGGAAGGCAGCCAACACCTGCCGGACTCATGCTGGGTGGTCCTCCGGTGGGAGGTGCTTGGGGGAAACCTGCATTTCAAAGATGGTGCTTCGATTCACTCACCAGAACCTACTGCAGTTGCTGCGTCGTGTGTGATGGATCGGAGAAGCGTCAGTGGCTCAAGCATCCATCCAAGACCGAACGAGCCCATCGCTCTGCTCAGCCGGCCACCATCTCCTCCTCTCCCTCCACCGCACAGCCTAAACACCACACGCTTTTTGTGGCAAACAAGTCAGGACCCATCTGGAGCATCTCCTCCTGATGCAACTGAGTGGGTGGAAGCCAGACTTGTCCCTGTTCCCTCACGGTGCAGCTTGTACTTGGAAAGGAGCAAGGATATCAAACGTATACCAAGAGCTCTGTAAACACTGAACGTGGCAGATGGGACCAACTGTTTGGGGATGATCTTATCCTCCAGGGCCATGGTCTGTTCCAACAAAGGGGCTTGAGATTCCCAGTGCTTGCCAAGCACCAAATTCCGTTTTTCCACCCACCCTCCCTCTCTGCACCATGGGTGGGCAGCAGGGAATTACAGTCCCTCTTTTTCCAGACCATTGGCAATGCTGGATGGGGCTGATGGGGGCTGCAGTCCAAAAGATGTGGCAGTTACACCCTACACCTGCTCCACAGCAGTATCTTTTCAATGCACCATGGAAATCGCTTGCAGATTCTTGGTTATACGCTGTTGAGTGCCTCACAGCCAAAGTGAGCACGGCCCAAGCGACAATATGGCTGTTTAAACACTCTCCGCGAAGTCTGGTGGGTCTCCAGCTACACTTTCCCATTGTCTTTCCACAACGATCTCATCATTAGAAGTCTAATCTGAAGCTGAAGCCAACCTTTCAGTCTCAACAACCAACAGGGCAGCTTGCATTAGAGAGGGTGAACAAGTGGAAATAGATTCAGTGCAACCACAGTAAAAATACAGAATATCCTCCGAGTTAAAAACTAGAAACACTAGCAGTCATTTGTAACAGTAGAGTTAGAAGGTCCTCAGAATAAAGAACTCAGTACTACTGCCAGAGCTGTTTGCGTGCATGGGGCCAGGGGCGGGGAGGGGGGCGGCTCTGGATCCACGTTTGCGAAGGGTGTGTCCCAGCTTATGCCGACCTGCCTCTCACAGGCCCGGGAGGACTGGTCTGCCGGGAGGACCCCTTAGCAATGGGATGGGCGGAAGCGACCCCCGCAAGGGGACCCACGCCAGGAGTTCCTCCCAGGGGTCTTGGCAGAGATGAGGAGGTCTCCATGACTGGACCACAACCATGTTCATGAGCTGGCCCGTTTGGCTGGCTGACTGCAGATTAAAAAATACACACACACACACTTGCATTATTGGTAAAAATAGACAAAGCAGCAAACAAAACCACTCCCCACCTCAATATGCATTTTACTCCCAAACAGACATTCCCGTATGGATGTCAACGTAACAAGTACATGTTTTGAGCACCCTGTTAGGAAGTCCCAATGAGTGTGACATGAACATTCTATTCCCAGTACTAATTAGGTCAGAACTCATAAAAATATCAACCGAATGAAATTGTCAAGCATTCCTAGTTTCCGGAATCTGAGGAAAGAAACATAAAATCTAGCATGGAGCTACCCCCATGGGGTTAATCCTGTTGCCGGTATGTGGTGCCAAGCCACCTTCGGCTTCTGGGGAGCCTGTGAACGAAAGGCCCCCCAGGCGCCCTGCCCGCGCAGCTCCGGCCGGCCGGCCGGCTCTTCCAAGCTCCGGGCTGTGGCTTCCTTGATGGCGTCGGTCCATCCGTCTCGTGTTTGGTCTTCTGCCTTCGACTTTCCCTGGCGGGATTGTCTTCTCCAGGGAGCCCGGCCTTCTTGCAATGTGTCCAAAGTGTCGGAGCCTCGGCTGTGTCATCTCTGCATGTAGGGAAAGCGCCAGCTTGATTTTCTGCCAGTCCAGGGCATTCACGAAGCTCTCCTCCTGCACCATGTTGAGGATGCCTCATTTTTCTTCCTGGCAGCTTTCTTCCTTGTCCAGGTCTCCAGTGCAATGTCCTTACACTTGATGATCTTTTCTAGTTCCTTCTCGGCTGCCCTTCCAAATCTGTCTTCTTTGCACTTCTTGGCTGCAGCCTCCCTTTGAATGGATGGCTGAACCGAGACATTCAAAATCTTCCACAATTTCAAATCCTTCAGTATTAACAGAACCGCTCCACAATTCTTCCATGGTCCTGAGTTGTGTTTTCTTCATATTCAGCCACTGTCCTGCTTTTCAACTTCCTTCTCTCGCTTTTATCAGGACTCGTTTCAAGCCATCTCTGCTTTCTGCCAGCAGTGCGCGATCATTCGCATATCTTAAATTAGTGATGTTTCTTCTGCCAATCTTTGCTCCTTCCTCTGATTCTAATCCAGCTTTCCTTATGATATGCATTGTGCACATGGACTGAATAGGTAGAGAGATAAAATACATCCTTTGGGTGATGGGCAAGGTAGAAATATAATAAATAAATATGTAGAAATAGCCCCACACCTTTCCATACAGGGAGCCGTTCTACTTTTTCATATTGTGTCCCAACTGTGGCTTCTCGTCTGTCATGCAGGTTGCGCATCAGGTCACCAAGCGCCGGAGCATTGCTTTCGGGACCATCCATAGCTTCTTGTGACCCACACAGTCAAAGGCTTTGCTGTAGTCTATATAAAATGTACAGACTGGGCTTCTTCTGGAATTCTTGGGTGCACTCACTCTGGTGGCCAAAGTAGACTTGCAAGGCGATCTCTTGCGCCTCGTCCTTTTCTTGAGGAAAGAGCTTGGCCCCCTGCCATGGGTCGCTCTATGCAGGGCAGCATTCCAAGTGGCAACACACTGCTTGCGTGTCACCGTGGTTCTACGGGACGATATTCTCTAGAGGCAACCTGCCTATCCTGGATGATCCTGGATGATCTGGGCTGTGGGGGCACTGAGGCCCTGTGTGGCGCACTGAGCCGCAAGTAAAAGCCTGCAACTCGTCCTCTGACCCATCAAATGGCTCATACAGAAGCAAACAAAAATACCTGAGCAACACCGCGTGTCAAAATGGCAGCGTCCAGCTGGAGCCCTGCCAGTGCCTCCCCAGCAGCCAGGCGCTGTGCTTCACGGGGACCGGGGCGTCTTGCTCCCAGGAGCCCTCAGCGCTGCGGAGGCCTGGCCACATTCTGCGAGGCTGGGCAGACCTGGGTGAACAAAGCAGGCTGAGCCCTGGAGTGGGCAGCCGGGCCGCACATCGCCCGGCAGAGATGCTGGACTGCTCCGGCCGGCATGGCTCCTGCGCAGGAACGCTGGGAGAGGCCAGGCGTCTGGGCAACAGCTGGGGACGCCTTGGCACAGCGTGCAGCTGAAGGCCAGCTTCTCGTGTGCAAACACAGTGGGCCCTGATCCAGAGAAGGTTCACTGCACACCGGTGGATCCCCAGCTCGCCATTTCCCCCTAAATCCCCCGAAAACAGGGTCTCCGCTGGCGCCCAGCTCCATCTCCTCTTTTCCTCTTCTCAAGGGCGAGGACTCTGCGCTGCACTCTGGTTCCCGGGCTGGCTGCCCGGCAGTAGAGCCGCGGGGAGCTGTCTGTGGTCCTGAACTCTGTCCCGAGAAGGCTCATCAGCTCCGGTGGCTCCTTCGAAGCCAAAAGCGAAAGCTGCTGTGGATAAAGAGCTCCGTTGCCACAGCAGCCTCCCTCCTCTCCTGCCTACTTCACCAAAAAAGCCTTTTCCACTGCCCACCTGGACTTCAGGAGACTTGATTTTAATAAACTCAGAGCAGCGGTAAATAGGATTCTGTGGCAATCAACTTAACAAGCAGAAGAGGTCAAGAGGGACAAGAGTTCCTAAAAGAGGGAGATACTAAAGCTGCCGTCAGAAGCAATCCCAGCATTAGCAGGAAATGAGAGACAGAACAACCTCACGCAGTTGCGTAGAATGGAGAAATTGAAATGGACACATACAGGAAGTGGAAGGAGGGACAGTTCCCCCAGGAAACGTGCAGGCGCGTAGCCTGGAACGAGGGAAGGCATCTGCGAGAGCCGAGGTTGGCGAGGGATGCGAAGGACAGCAAAAAGGCCTCTCCAGGTATGTTCAAAGCAAAAGGAGGACAAGAGGAAGGGTACAGCAGCTGCTCTGCACAGATGGCAAAATGCTGACAGGTGACAAAGGAAAAGCAACGCAGTTCGGCTCCTCTTTTGGCTCCGTTTCCTCCCAAACGAGGATCCGTGTTCCATCTGGCATATGTGACAAGATGGCTGCGGGGCCGGAGCGCTGTTTGTGCTTGATGGAGAGATGGTCAGGGAAGGGTGTGAGCCCTCAGGGCTGGGCGAGCCGCATCCCGTGCTTCTCACGGAGCCAGTGGGTGGATTGAGCACAGCCTCCTCTGAGAAATCCTGGAGAAGGGCAGAGCGCTGGCACACTGGAGGAGGGCAAACACTGCCTGATCCTCAAAAAGGGCCAAAAGGATGATCCAGGACATTCCCGATGAGACTGTCCAGGATCCGGGCCAGAGAAGACTCTCAGGGTTGCCAGTCGGAGGATAGGAAGGAGCGATGCAAGCCCCCTTTGCAGGGTAGAAACACAATGTTGTAATACTGACAATAGCCCACACTCCACACTTGAGTGGCATCATCTGTATGGTACAGAAACACAGTGGGTGCCAGCGCCTTGCTCGGAAGCCAGTTCAGTCCTAGGAACAGCCCGTCATGGTGCAGACCGGCCTGCCCAGTGTGATCGTCAGAAGCAAAATGAAATCGGGAAGACTCAAAGCGATGACGCGTTGTAGCACAGAGTGACAGCAACGCTCCCCACGTTGACTGGTGGAATGCATGTTCCAGTTCTCCTAAAGATATTAAATTTAGGGATGTCCTGAACAGCTGTGCCCTAGAGCAGTTGATCACGGAACCAAGCAGAAGGGGGGCGATCCTGCATTTAATCCCGGTGGGGCCATCCAGGACCTGCTATGAGGTGCAAATGTTGCTGGAGCCATGGGAAAGGGCTGTCAGGTTTAATGTATGTTCAGATCCAACACAGGCGCATTTGATTTCAAAGGAGGAAACTTCTCCAAAATGGCGGAACTGGTGAAAAGGCAGTTGAAAGGGGGAGTCGAGAGGCTTAAATCCTTTTGAAATGCTTGGAGGTTACACAAAACCCCAATACTAGGAGCTCAGTTGGCTTTGGCCCACCAGTTAGGAAAGTCTAAGAAGGCGCCTGCACGGTTCTAAAGCTCCGTCAAGGAAGGCGGTACAGAAAAGGAAGCTTCCTTCAGAGCACGGGGGTCTTCGTGTCCAAGCAAGGATAAAAAGGGGAGCAGAAACGTCCACAAAGAAAATACAAGCAGATGGCAGGAGATGCAAACGGCATTTTGCACAGCATATTGCTGGCAGCATCAAAGCCAAACAAAAAACAAAAAAACCATGGGAAGTTGCAAAGCAGCCCGAGGATCAGTTGGCCCACTGCACGGTAATGGGATCGCAGGAGCCCGAAGGGATCGCAGAGCAGCTGAAAGGATCCGCGACACCGGCCTTCGCTGCAGGCGGCTTGGGGCAGCTCCCTGTGGCGGAGCAGAAGCGTTCGGGGACGGCGCCTGGGCCGTGAGGTGCTTCCAGGCCACTCAGGCAGGAGGGCGCCACCGCACTCACGCCGTGTCCAAGGGGCCCCGTGGGCAGCTGCTTGGCCGCAGCCTGAACAGCCTGCTGGAGTGGGTGGGATGCCCGTCTGGCTCTCCTGGTGTGCCAGTTTGGGCTCCTGTGCTGAGCGGGGCTGCAGAAAGGCGCCCCGGGGGCCCCGTTCGGCTGCAGGGCTTCCACAAAACGGCAGGTCTACACGGCCGTGTCAGGTGCCCAGGTGCGCAGCTGCTCGGATCAGGCGGGCCTCCTCCCTGTGCCTGCCTTTCTTGCGACAAAAGCACCTGCTTCCTTCCCACCTTTGCCTATCTCAGAAAATGTCCCCAGGCTCTTACGGCACCGCCCGGCAAGGCTGCCTGTGCCTCTCCACCCCTGGGGAATTCCAGCCACCGGTGGAGTGCCCTGCCCTCCATGTGAGGAGGGGGCTGAAGCAGAGCTCCCCCAGCCAGCACGGGAAGGCTCGTGCCAGCCGCAAGGGCGAGGAGGGCGCTGCCCCGCGGGCCTCTCGCCCCGACCCGGAGGTGCTCTTCCGGCCTGGGGCTGCCCCTCCCAACATTCCTGCCACGGCTCGGCAGCATCAGTGGCTGCATGATTGCGGCCCCTCCTCCAGGGCCCCCTCCCGCCCGAGGGAGGCTGCCGGACAGCTTCCAGCAAGGCGTTCGCCTCTCCTGCCTCCCCCCCCCTGCCTTTTTTCCTGGACATGCTGCAGAGCAAAGCCGCAGCCTGCGACCATCCTCGTCCTCTGCAGAGCCAGTCGGGCGGCCCAGAGGCTTTTGTGGGAATCCAGCATGGAAGCTGCTGGGAAGAGAGCTCGCCTCCCCCTCCCCCGCTCCTCCTCCTCCTCCCGGCAGTGCAGGGCATCCTCACGGGCAGCAAGAAGCACTGCTTGCCCCGGGCGCATTCATGTTTTGGCAACACATTAGCTGCGCCCGTGACCCCACGCAGACGAGTTCGATCAATGGTCCGCCTGCCTTTTTGTCGCAAGCCTTCTCTCTCTGGAAAGACCCTCTCTTCCGCCTTTTGCTGAAGCGAAGGGAGCCAAGGGGAAGGAGGGAGTTCAGCCGGGAAGCACAGAACACCCACACGGGCATTTCTTAAACTCCAGGAAATTATGCAACGTGCAGCTGAAAGACGGAGTGTTTTGCACATCCTCGCAGCTTGTGATGCGGAAAACATGAACGCAGGCCCGGTTCGTGTGTGCCTGGCAAAGCGCAGGGATGCAGCGGTCCTCGCTGGAGCTGTTGTGGCTGCCGACGCTCCTCCCCTGGTTACCAGCCCCGTCTGTTGCTAGGGAATGGAGATGCTGCTTCTCTCCATCCCTCCATGCGGTACCAATTACAGCACGGCTCGCACTGGCTTCTGAATGTTGCATGGCACATATTTGAAAAGCTCGGCTGGCTCTTCGCCGCGCCCCGGCCTTCCTTCTTCCTCGCTGGCTGGGCCCAGCCCAGCAAAACGGGGGACCGTGTGGGAGGAATCCTCCCCAAGGATGCACTGCATGCGTTCGGAGCCGGAGCAAGGACAGGCGCGCACACCCCACCCATGCGCAAGCAGGGCTCTGGGGATAACCGGACAAGCTTTGTCCACAAAGAACCGCCCCACATACCAGGATATGACTCAGAGGCTCGATACCTTACGTAAGCCTTCCGTATGCCCAGACCTCACTTCCTCAGCATAGCCTCGTGCTGGGAAGGGAAGGGGGTGAACTGCTCAGGCGCAGCTGGACCAGCGTCGTGGGTTAGGGTCAGGGCTGGACAAGCCTCATTATCCCTCCTGCCTGAGTGAACCTGGGAAGGCCCTGGGTCAGGATCCTGCCCCTGGACAGTCTTCCCGAGTGCCGGGCATGGAACAAGCAAGCTCCAGCTGCGACTACCCAGGCTCTGGCTAGATCTTGGGGAAAGCTCCCTCACCTCCAGAGCAGCAGAGCCATGGGATCCGTTGCCTGGGGAGGCGGTGGGCTCTCCCACACTGGGACACCCAGGAACTGGGCAGCCGCCTGGGTGGGACAGTGGGAACTGGCGTCCACAATGGCAGCATTGCACCCGAAGGCCTTTGTGCCCCGTCCCACTGCCAACCGGTGATTCTCTGACTCCCCCCTCGCTGGCCCACCTGCCACAGGGTGGTTGTGGAGGGAAGAGTCAGAGACCCCCACGGGGCAGGTGTAAGAAGGTATTCTCTGCCAAGCCTGAGCTCGAGGACGCACCACAGAACAGAGCCTGCGGGAGCAGGGACCATCCCCCCCACCCCTTTATCGCCCTCGCTGCCATTACGCACAGGGGGCCGATGGCATGAAGGACAGTGCAGCTGCCCCCTTCCCATTCGTGGGGGAGGGGCCCGTCCTCCGGCTTTGGGTGGGGGGGCGGAGAAGGCACTGGGCAAAGCAGAGCCGAGGCATGCCCGGGCCACCCACACTTCGTCCCTCCCACCAAGGCGCGCCACACGCCAGACGGGCCCCACGGGGTCTGGAGCGACCCCGTGCTTCGCATGGGCACCCCGCTGATTTTCCAAGCTCCACTTGCTGGCAAACGCCGCCATTTTTAGGCACACGTGGGCACAACGGGGGGACGCCACCAGCTGCCGCCACTTGTGCCCTTTCCAGCACCACTGCCAATAAACTGAAGGGGAGCCATTGGTGGGCATGACTAGGGGGCAGGGCACCCTAACTGAAGAATTCACCGCATCTGAGGTGCTCTGGGTGAGCAATCGGCTGGCTGGCTTTGCCCGCTGTGAAATTCAAATGAGCCCGAGCAATTCGCTCCGAGTCTGAAAGCAGGGCTCGCCTTTGCCGCTGCTTCGTAACTGCAGACTCTGAGGGCCGCTAAGTGCTTTCGCGTGTTCTTCAGGTGCCCCCTGAGCTCTGGGTATCTTGACAGGTCTGTCTGTCTGTCTGTCTGTCTGGAATTAATCCATCCTCCATGAGTAGAGTTTCTTGTATTACTTTGGAGCTGGATCCCACAAGAGGCCTAGATTTATGCGTATCATTTTTAGCTGCAAAAGCCCAATTCTCGATTAACAACTCCTGCTGAATTATACACGCCCTGGCTGGCTACTTCAGCCTGGCCCTCCTTGCGTCTGTCCATAAGCGCCCCTGCACAGAGGGGCTCCTCGTGCAGCCACAGCAGGCCCCTGGCAACGCCAACCGTCCTCGTCTCTCTGCTCTGGAATCTCTCCACCAGAAATGGAAGCCCTGCAGATGTCCTCATCTTGCCCAGCACATACGAAGGGGGAGGTTTGTGCGATGTGTCAAACCCCTCGGGGACCTTGACAGCACACAGTGGTTAAAAATAAATTAAATCTAACGGGCTGTGGTTAACATCCCTCCCTCCATGCCTGACAGGCGATTAGGCAGAGGACGGGGGGCCCCATCTCCCCTCGCCCTCCACTTGGCCCTCCTGCGCGAGCCCAGGGGTGCCGCAGGACCCCGGCCATGGCACCGGTGCTGCGATGCGGGGGCACTCTGGCGGGTTGCCGCCCGACTGCAGGGGCACGGACGGGGGGCCCTTCCGCTCCTGGGATGGGCTCTGGGTGGGGGGGAGGTGGCCGGGGCCGAGCACGCCGCTGTCTGATGGAAGCGTGCCCTTCCCCACTGCATGGTGCTGTCGCCTGGATCTGTGACCATGGGGAGCAGGCGAGGGCAGCCTGGCCGGAGCAGAAGCCACAAGCTCTTAGCTGCAAAGGGGCTCCCTCCCTCCCTCGCAAAGGGTTGATGGGAGCGGCTGGCAGGTTGCGAGGCTGCAGCTGGGGGGGGGGGGCTTTGCCAGGCTGCCGATTGCAAACGGCGTGGGGTGTGGACTTTCTGGGGAGCCGAGGAACAGGTGTCCCCCCGCAAGTGCCTTGGTCCAGCGGTATGTCCTTCCGGCATCCTTCCAGCTGTCCGCCGACCTGTGGCTTGCTCCCTTGTCCGGTCTGGATGACAGTTAGCAATGGTGGGCTGACTATGCTCTGTGGCAAGCCGTGTCTGTGGGGAAGGGGTGTAAGCCGCCCCCGGGGGGCTGAAACCCTCCCGAGGAAAGGGGGCCGCATTCATACCACATGCCAAACCGCCGTGGCTCAGAAAGGACCCTGCTTTGGCATGCTGTGCCACACCGGCCCCCAAGCCCCCGTGGGGAGGGGGTCCCCGAGCGTTGGGGGCTGCACTGCGCAGGGGCACCGCAGCCAGAGGCCCCCCCCCCGGCCGATCCGAGGCCCAGATGGCCCTCCTGGGGGATCCCTCCCGGCTGCGCTCGGCAGGCCAGCCGAGCCTCCGGGGCGCCGGCCGGCCCTTCCTCGCTCCGCCCGAGCCCCCCCCCGCGCCCTCCTCCGGGCAGCGGCGCCGGGAGAGGCGGCCGGGCGCGCCTTTCGGCCGCCCCGGGGGAGCAGCGCGCGCGCGAGGCGCGGCGCCGAGCGGAGCCACGGGCCGAGCGGGGGCGCGCGCAGCCC